>VWZW01000227.1:414908-552989 GCA_013397115.1 Edolisoma coerulescens | reverse complement strand
GTGGGGCGGGGCGGGCGCGGCCGGCTGTTATGTTTTGTTATTTCCCTATGAGGTTTTGCTTTTTCATGAGTGAGCAGTATCATTTTGCCTCAATGTTTTGACTGTTTATTGTTCCCAGGGGATACGTTGTTTATTTGTCTTGCTCCTGGTCTGCCACAACATTTTTAGTTCGACTCAGATTTCTTGCAAGTTTGCACATGGCAAATCTTGTAATCTCATTTGGAAGAATAAACTTCATACACAGCTCTGAGAAAGATTCCCATTTCACTGAAATACCTCCTCAGTGACACAATAGAGGTAGATCTAAGTCACTGTAAAAGTTGTATTGTGATGCTGGATTTGTTGATTTATTCAACAATAACAAAATACAATAGGTGAATGACCTAGGCGGGATTCCCTTGAGTATCTAACAGAAGATCTTGTACAGATCTATACAGATCTATACAGAATCTATACAGAAGATCTATACAGAAGTATCTTATTCCTTAATGTGTCTTTTGGAAACAACAAAAATCAATTCTTTCTTAAGTATCTTCATTCAGCTTCTTAATGTCTTAAATGTGTATTTAAATACCCTGATACTGGTCAATTGAGTAAATGGGGTTGTGGACCCTGAAAAAGCAGAGCTTTTTCATGGAAATAGCAAAATTCCAGTATTATTTGTATCTGACATTTCACTGTAAGAAATGCACTGTCTTTATCTTGCCCTGTAGCTTTTGATGTTCTGCCAACCCCCTGGAGCCTGAGAATTACTGTGCTGGCTAATGTGCCATATAGACCACAATTTAAAAGGTTTATTTTAGATGGATGTTAAAGTCTGTGGCAGTACACTGCAGGCAGGGCAGTCTGAGGAATCTTGCCCTGTTGCTGACACTAACCATTTTGTGGTTAAATAGATGGCTTCAGACTCTGGATTACCTTTCAGAAGTACAAGCCTTTCAGGCTGTGCACTCCTGTGCAGCAGGTTTTTCTCTGTACAGCTTTGGTGTTGCTGCCCATTACTTTCTTTAAGCCCATTTGGTGGCTGTACAATTATCAGATTTCTGGTCTGATTATAAAATGTCAGCTCCTGAAATGTTGACGTGTCAGCGCAGTGCACAAGAGTGATAGTAATTTTAAGTAGAAGCTTGCTTTCTGTCCAGTATATGTTTTTATTTCAAGTTTTCTGTTTATACAGCAACAGGACATATTTTTCTGGTGCTGTCCAGCAGCAGTAGTTTTGTTTGCTATTAATGACAGATTATGTACACTGTAAGAGATTTATTTTCTTTTTGCGATGCACTATTATTCATAGTGTAGAACACACCTAGTAATTTTACTGAGAGATTCTTTTGGAAAAAAAAAAGAAAACAGCAATGACATTACAGTAATGTGCATAAAGTTTCAGAGAGCTCTTCAGAAAGCATCTTTTCCCCACAATTTGACTTGTTTTGTCAGTGTACATTAGAAATGACCCCTTGAGTGCTGCTCAGTGAAACCATATACTTTTTTTAAAAGTCAAATCTTATTTAACTCAGAAAGTGTTAAACAGAAACTACTTCTGTATGTAGCCATTTGTGTGAGAACACCTAAAGTTTTAGATTTCAGGACTTCTATTTTATTTTCACTGGAATGGAGAGGAAGATATTTCAAAAGTTCCTTTAGTCTGCTGGAATTTGTATTAGTGAAACAATACATTACTTAAGTACTTGTGGTGCTTTGTTTTTATTTTCTACTTGGTATTATTAGGCATATTTTCAACTTCACAGTTGTGTAATTGGAAATAGAATCACAGAATGGATAGGATTGAAAGGGACCATGGTGGGTTATCTGTTCAACCTCCCTGCTCAAGCAGGGCCATCCCAGAGCACATGGCACAGGATTGCATCCATGCAGTTCTTGAATATCTCCAGTGAGGCAGACTCCACACCATCTCTGGGCAACCTGTTCCAGTATACAGTCACCTGCACACTAAAGTTCTTCCTCATATTCAGGTGGAACTTCCCATGCATCAGTTTCTGCCCATTGCCTCTCATCTCATTGCCTGGGACCACTGAGCAGATGGAGCCTGGCCCATGCTCTGACACCTCCCTGCTGATACTGACAGACATTGATAGGTTCCCCTCTCAGTCGTCTTTTCTCGAGGATGTGCAGACCCAAATCCCTCAGCCTTTCCTCCTAAGGGAGATGCTCCATCCCTTCATCATCTTTGCAGCCTCCACTGGACCCACTCCAGGAGCTCCGTGTCTCTCCTGTGCCGAGGAGCCCAGAGCAGGACACAGAACTCCAGATGTGGCAGGGCTGAGTAGAGGGGCAGAATTCCCTCCCTGACCTGCTCGTAATGCTCTTTCTCATACACCCCAGGATACCATTGGCCTTCTTGGACACAGGACACTCTGGCTCATGGGCAGCTTGTTGTCCATCAGAGTCCTCAGGGCCTTCTCCACAGAGCTGCTCCAGCAGGTCAGATGAGTGTGTTTGAAATAAACATTAATGTCTTCAAAATAAGCAAAATTGTTGTATCTCATGCATGTATCTCCACATTACACATGTATATATCTCGTTCTTGGCTTGAGTAATATGCTTTGGTGTTAAACAAACTGTCATGTAGAATTATGCTTAGTGTAAGCTTATTTCCAGTAAGGCACATGAAGACTAGGTACTGTGTGAGAAAATATACTACAGTGTATTATGTTTCTGATTATTTTATTGAATGATGACACGGCATTGCTTTATTTCTTATACCTGATGAGTGACATTTTCATATGAACAAGAGTATCAAAATAATGTGCCATTGCATTGCAAAGTACATTCTTGTTTACCGTAGTTTATACTTGATGGATAAAATAAACATGGCCTGAAGCAGTTTCCTTTCTAGTCCAGATCCTGGTTGCTCATGGTGCTGAAATATTTGAGATGCCTTTGCATCAACACTTCAATCTGATAACTTCAATTTTGTCTTCAGATATTTCCTCTGTAGCTGTCCATGCTTGAACCCAAGTATTTCAGTAAAGTTAATTCTCGCAGAAGTCACTCCTATGATTTGTGACTTGTTTCAAAGAACATGCACTTTGTGGAGCTCATTTGCTTGTTCTTTTAAGAGGATACTTGCAGATTCAAATAATATGTTTTTGGAAACTATTTTTAGAAGATTTAGTGAAACCACTCACAGATCCAGTAAGCTGCAGCAGAGGGCAGGGCTGGGGGGGGTTAAATTTATTTGTGTGTTACAGAGTCAGGCGCTCATCATCTGCCGGAGCTGCTGTTACCAGACTGCAGAAAGTCTCAGTATGAGGGTATTGAGAACAGAAACATTCATGTACAGAAAGAGCAGTGGTTTTCAGAAATACCTCACTCTCCTTTGTCAAAGCCAGTCACAGCAGGCAACTGAAAACAGCTAACAATCAAATGAATCTGACTGTATTTCATACCACATCTTGCATAGGGAAGCATTTCCACAGATGGGTCATATGACTGTCCCTTTGTCTTCTTCCAGATCACTTCTTGGGCCTTATTGTTTGTAGGATGTCTGCAGGATCTGTGCAGTGGTACAACTGCTGTGTGGCTCTGGTGGGTCCCCACTGTCATTCTTCTCGACTGTGACACATATGCACATGGTTTTCCCTGAATTAATTAGGGAATATTGCAATTATGTTTCTCCATCCTAAAATTTTCCAACACAGAGCAAAATCTAATTTTTTTGACAGGACATGATTAAATGGGATGTTTAACCTAGATTTGAGAAGGGGGCTAACCTCTGACAAGCCTAAGGCTGAAATTTTGTGGAAAATTTCATTTTGTGGAAAATTTCATTTTGTGGAAAATTTCTTGATATTGCACTTTCAAAAAACTACCTATTTATTTTAGTAATTTCTTATCTATAAACAGTCTTGTAATTCTTATGCGCTTTAGAATATATAGCTGGGACACTTCTTGTGCATAATCACAAAATGTATGTAAGGATGTGTATGGCATGCATGTGATCAAATCTCTTAAGAGCAGTCAAAACTGACTTTGTTGTTATTCAGGGAAGCAGGCTGTTAGGAGCAAGTAGAAGTGTGTGCCACAACAACGAAGATAAACGCCATAGCTTCACTAGTTCCCCACACAGCATTTATGGATATGAAGCAGTTTAGTCATGATATCAGGGAACTGATACATCTGTTAAGAGAAATGCATTTTATGCACCATAAAATTAAATGTTGCATTGCCAAGAAATAGAGGAAGTATTCCTGTAGTCTGTTTTTGCAAACTAAACATGGTAACGTGATATCCTAAGAAGGTGGAACTGGAAATCTGTTTTGAAATCATATTCCATTAGGAACGCACACTGTACTTTATGGAAGGATTACAGCTGTCTTTTATGGTGCTTTATTTTTTCTACACTGAGACTAAACTCTGTACCGTTAGCAAACTAATGCATAAGGAAGATATTTCAAATTTATGTTGAACTGTATCATCCTAAATGAATCCAAAGTACTAAAAAAATCTGTGCAGCATCTGTCCCCTGGTGCTCCTGAAGCACTGTTACCAGTTTGGGAGGCAAACAAACACTACCTGGAGTGTTTTGCATGTGTTGGGAAAGAAAATTTTGGCCAAAACTGCAAGTTTTGAGTACAGTGCTTCTGGAAAGTTCCAGCACCTCTGATACAGCCATAAAATCGTAAGGTTGGAAAAGACCTGCAAGATCTTGAGTCCGGCTGTTGACCCAGTGCTGACCATCCCACCACTAAATCATGCCCCCAAGTGCCACATCCACATGTCTTTTAAATACCTCTGGGGGTGGTGACTGCACCACTGCCCTGGGCAGCCTGTTGCCGTGCTTGACAACCCTTTTCAAGAAGAAATTTTTCCCAGTATATCCAATCTAAAGGCACGCTCAATCTAATATTAGGAATTTCTCATAACTTTAGTTTTTTGAAGTACAGGACATTGTGCTGGAGCCTATATGGCAAAATAGAGAGTGCACTGAGGCAGAATCATTGAAGTCAGATTGAGGACCAAGGTGTCACTGCTCTGTAAAAAGCAGCCAAGGATCTGTGTATCATTTTCCTTTTGGTTTGCCATTCCCTGACATGCTGCTACTCAGTTCTCTACAGAAAATATAAATAGAGACAGGGCAGATAGAGATAGGTGGCAAAATCAAGTCAACATTATGCATGTTTTCTAGATATCAGCTGAAATATTTGCATGATTACATGTGTATGCAAAGACACAAGTCAGCAGTGTGGTCTTATAAGTAGTGACAGTGATGTAATCCTTGGAGTCTTGTAGCTCCAAGAATTTAGAGGGTAAATTCCTAGGCACTATGTAAATTGGTATAGATTACTAATTGACACTAGCAGAGAGGGTGGCCCCTTGGGTTTCTACAATGCTCTTGGCTCATTCAGAGATTATACACACAAAGATTATATTTGCTTTTCTGCTCTTACTTGTTAAATGCGTTCTATATTAAATTATATTTCTGTAGTTAACTCTGTTCTGTAGAAGTGCCTGGCAGGTTCAGGCTCTTAATGCATCTTCCTCGCTGGGGGGTTGTAAGGCTTAATTGTTCATAATGGATAAAAGCTTGACATGAAAGGATTTATTTAAAAGCAACATATTATGATGATTATGAAGCTGATGGTGATGTGTATAACACCTGCTGTCACACCAGCCTGAGCAAAAGCAATCTCTGCTTTTAGACTGAAATTTCTCTGGGATGGTAAGAACAATATCACTTTTCAGGGCTTCTTTTTTCCCTATTGAAAAATCTGGTGTCTCTTTGAGAAGGCAAAATATTGAAGTTTGTTCTCTTTTCTAATGGATAAAACTAATTTGATAAGATTATCTCAGGTAAATCCTGGTATTGAGAGGAACATGTCTTTTGCCATTGGGAAAATTAAAATAATTGCTAAAAATATACTTTTTTATTTTTTGAGAAGAATCTGCTATTGTGGTAATATTTTACCTACTGAAAAGGTTTGTAATTTAAAGTGCAGGTAAGAACTGAGATTGTCTCCAGTTGATTGTTATTTGCATATTTTTTTTCATCCATCAACTGCAAAAGTCAGAAGAGGTGTAGGAGTGCAAAAGTTACCCAGACCTACATAAGAGAATTCATTATTTAGTGTGGCATGTTTTAGCACTGTGTTTGAATCTCTCTTCCTCCACCTCTCCAGCCCATCTTCATTGTTATCTTTGTTATTCTTTCTTTCCCTTATTTAACTTGATCTGAACGAGACAGAATGCCCTGGGGCATTGCTTATGGGATCCAGGGCTTTTCATCTTTGATTGCCTTCTTGGCAGCATCTTTAGTGAATTCAGACCTCTATCTGTTAGAGACTGCAAGGTAAGGTAGATTCTGTAAATGGAGATTAACTCTTAATTCTGTTCCTTAATGGGGAAATGTCTGTATCTAACATGGCATCTCTCCTGATAAGGAGTGAGGGCTGGAGGGTATTGTGGGGGAGCTCTGGAAAGTTTCACCTACTGAAGTCCTTCCTGTTGTGTAAGTAGAGGACTCTGATCTCTGGAACTGACAATTCCCATCCTTCTGGTGTTGGTCAATAGAATGTGAGGCAGTTTTGAAAAAAGGAAATTTTGAGTGGAGTGTCTTGGCAGAATGAGTGACATTTGAAAGGTGATGAAAAAGCCCATTAGAAAATGTTTCCAGAGACACCACTGTAGCTGTTACTTGCAGCAAAAATATAACACTGAGACACTGAGAGAGAACACCTGAATTTTAGTGTGCTTGTTTAAAAAGAAACAGCTCAAGGTCTCTTAATGTCTTTGTAAATTATTTGTAAATTACTTGTCTTTACACATGCCTGATCCAGACCTGAAAGTCCCATTGCCCTTTTATTTCCCATTTTCATCTAATTCCTCCCAGTAATGTCACCTTCAGATAGTTAAATGCTATCAATAATTCCTTGAATTGCTATTGCATGTTTTGTGCAGCTATCAAAACAAGGGATTTTTTTTCAGATTCAATTATGTTTGCAATAAGGTAGGAGCAACCCTAAAAAAATACTGCTGAATTTGAGACTTTAGAGGCTATTACTGCACACAGGCAACATCCTTACTTCCAGCCGTGACTGAAAATGCTTTCTTAAAGTTTCTCTACAATTTCAAAAGATAGTGTTTCTCATATAGAGAATTGCCATAATATAATGTTTTATTAACATTGTAGGCATTTTTATTACAGCTTATTGAACATGCTGGTGTTTTTCATAACACACAGTTATTTGAGGGTGCTTGGATAGATTTTTATTTAGCAATATAGAGTAAATCTCTCACACTGAGACAGAATGTTTCTCATTGGTAGCCAGGCTTGTGTTCTATTGGCGAGGATGCCTGTCAGTGCTACAGGGCAAGGCAAGAAGAGTGAATTAAAAGTTTATACCTGTTACATTCGGGGTAAACCAGCTATTCTTCTGCTGAATGTGTCTACAGAGTGTACTTGTATGGATTGGAACACTGGGATGAGAGTGTATATGTAATATGTATGTTCCTGGAAAATTATTTTTATGTTGTCTGAGTATTCCATATGCTGTACTATGGCCAAGCAGACCTCGGATTGCATGTGCTGTTATTGATTTCAGTTTTTTCAGTGAGTTCAATGAGATTTGAAGCAAGGTCTTTCTTAATAGATCAGGCAAGATAAAATGCTTCTGTTGTGCCTTTGGAACATGCTTCTTTATCCTTAACTTGGGACTGATTAAGCATTACTGATTTCTAAAGAAACTGTGTTATGTTTGTAAATACAAATTATTCTATACCCATTTGTTAAAACAAATAGGCCATATAAAGGACATTTATGAGATGCAAAGAAAAACTGCAGTAGTACCATGCGTCGTGTCATTTCTCAAAGTAAATTTCAGTTTGGTTTTGCAGTTTCAGCTGTTGACTTGAATTTTGAAAGATGATGTTGGGTCGGTTTGTGGAAGAAGTGTTCTGCCCTATTTTGTCATGCTTATTGTTAGGTTACCAGAGAGACAGCTGCAGTTGGCTTAAAATGGTGCACTAAAAATATTGGAGAGTCTAGCCTTGAGGAAACAGAGCAGTAAAGTGGCAACAAGAATATTCATTTAGCACTACGTTATCTGGGGATGTGAGAGGTGCTTTCAAAAGCGTAATATATCAGAGGACAAACTTTATTATATTGCTTTTGTCCCTTACTGCTTCTATTGATCTTTTTCAAATATATTTTTCAAAATTGTCACATACCTGTCTTCAGAGCCATAAAGTAAGATTGACATTAATAAGGTTTTTGTATATGTCATTTTACCAAGAGAGCAGAAGGGACAGATTCTGTCTATTCAGTAGGCTTTCTGAATTAATTTAATTAAATGTAGCTTGTTTGTTCATTAGAAAAGATTTTTGGTGAAAATGTATTAATCAGGGTGAGTAACTTATACATTCAAAAGTAAGCTCCATTATTGGGGTAGTACAAAGGAAATTATTAGTATTTATCACTGTGATTCATTGTACTAATTTTAAGGAGTTTAGGTTTCATTTTTCAAAATAATTCAGCATTTCCAGCCAAAAAACCACTTGAGCCCACACTGAAAGCATCCAGATGAATGGCCTGCTGCTTGCCTACAAATGGCTACAGCTTGATTACATATCAGTCAAGCAAAACACCAAGCAACAAGAGAATTTAGCATCGTGTAACAGTAAAGAAAGGGCTCAGAGTTCAGAGCCTTCTGAGAGATATGCTTAACCTTCCAAATTCACCTAAATCTTAATTTTGCAAATGCTGTGTGACAGAGCACTGGGAACTTGAAAAGATTCACTGCTACATCAGCTGAAATAGCCTACTGACAAACTCTAAAATATTCGTTCACCACTTCGATAAATATAATGTATCATGCAGATGTGTACATAGACACACAGACTAACACACAAGTATGCATGTATGCCTATTATATTTGACACGATTTCTTCCTCATGTATTTGTTATTCTTTACAATCCTGCTAGGGACTTACCTATTTTGCCCTTTTTTCTGTCCCTCACTGTGTGTTGCCTGCTAAATTTGAAGGAATTCCTTCATGCTCTTCTGAGTACTTTGAAAAACCCTGATCTCCTAACCTAAATTCTGAGTTCATTGATCTTTATTCAAACTTGGCTCTCATACACTTACACGTTTTGTAGTGCCAGGCTTTGGAATTTTGACTACACTAGGCAGCAGTTACACTAATTACATTTGCAAAGTATCTTTTGTATGTGAAATTTCTAGAAAAATAATTCAGGAATAATAACTTTACAATCAGCTGATAGGAGACCTGAGATTTATGGGCTCTTCCTGAACTGAATAACCCTCCTACATACCACACATAAAATCAGAAGCATAAATTGGGTTGGAAGCCCCTCACAAAAGTGAGAGCTGCCCAGCTGAGGGTTTGTCTTCCACTCTCAGATGTGTTTGCATCCTGACTGCCAGACTGACCCACACTCCCCTTCTTGCTCCAACATGTTGGAAGAAAATTTTCCAGGACAGTTCTTTTGCCTAAAGTTCACTCCTGCCAGTTTTGTCCTTCTCTGAGTCCAGCCAGCTGTAGAAGGACTCCAGTGGCATTTGACAGACTGTGTGTGAAATAAGTTGCACCCTGTGTCCAATGGATGTAGTTCAGTGAACCAAAGAGAATTTTGTACTTTTATAGATGATAGCATCACACTTGAGTACAGAGGAAAAGAGCAGAGCCTCTACTGATGCCTTATTTTAGTTGTGTGCTTTCTCTTCACTTTCTCAGCTGTCCTCTAAACCCACCTGAGCAACTGGTATCATCTCATCATTCTGGTATTTGGCTTAAACTGCACCCCTGGGTGTACTTGTCTGAGTAAATCCAATCAGCTAATGAAATTGCGTTCCTTCCATCAATTGGTTATCAAATTCCTTGTATAGTTACACTAGCCCATCTCTCTTCCAAAGCTGCTTGTTTTTGTTTACCCAGGCAGTCTGTGCCTGACCCCTTCCTTGCCTTTCCTGAGTGTCCCTTTTTTCACTTCACAGGCATTTAGTATATGAAAAAATAATATGTATTATTTATTTGGGAAGGTGACCTTTGTGTCTCTTTGGAGTCAAGTAACATTCCTTTAAATTTGTAGGGTAATTATTTGGTTTTATTTATTTATTTTCTTTTACTAAAATAATTTTATATATTCAAGTATAAATGTTTTGTAATATCTACTGCATTATACTTGAAAGTGAGAGGTATTTGCTCGACTTGAGGGTTCCATGCTGCAGTATCTGCTTTCCTATAGTAGGGCAGTGGGGTAGTGTACTGTGCTGCCATACAAAATCCAGAATAATGCAGCTTGTGCATGTCCAGGAGCGTGGTGCTTTCATGCTGTTCTTTGTGGAGCTCTGCAGTGAGACTCCCCCACCCCTCCAACATCATCACGAAAATGACATATCAGCAGACTTATATTTTTGGCTGCTTCTGTTCTCTACAGATTCATCATCAAAGAGGATGTGCATCAAAAATAAAATTCCTCCTCTGCAGAGAAATTATGTCTGTTTAGGAAAGGTCTTTATATAATAAAGGCTTTTATTTTGGAGGAGGAAATCTGTTGGCATTAGAGAGATCTGCTCACTTTGGCAGAAGCCTCTTGAAATCAATAGATTGTTTCTTTTACACACAGAATACTGAATAAACCTCTAAACAATAGAAGTTTACTTGTGTAGACTTTATCCTAATGGCATCTTCACTTAATTTTCCTGGTAAAACCTTTATGGTAAATTCAGTAACCACTCTCCCATTTACCAAGGTTGCCAGCCTGCAAATAATTTCAGAGACAGGATCTACTCATGGGAATACATTAGCAATATTCAATCCAGCCATAATTTGTCTTTCTTGTGTTAACTTTGGGTAGGAGGGAGTCTGCAATCAAGATTTATAACTGCTGGTTCTGTGGTACTGGTAATTCCATCACCCCCAAATCGACTTCTGAGTTTCAGAGGTCCAAACCACAGTGGAAATCTGTATCCCAGAGCCCATGTGACCTATAACAAAGCATAAGCCCCAAAGCAAGTAGCTTTGGGAGGGCATGGGCACTGCAGTTGGTTTCCTACTCAGTCGCTGAGCTGCTCCTTGTTGAGTCCTCTTGTCCATAAGGCAGAGGTACAGAAGGGATGTAAGGATTTTATTTAATTTCTTCTGCTAATGCTGTAAAGGAAAAATCTCATTATTGGAATTGAATTAATTTTGGGAAAATGTGTTAAAAGACTTCAGCCAGAGGCAGGACTATGAGAGAAAAGAGTTCAAATAAGTGAAGCTTGGTAAAATTGCTAGCAACTGAAACTATATATTGAAATGTAATTGAAACCTATTATTAGAGGTATTGAGCATTTTTAATATTCAGAGTAGTGCTATCAGTACTGTGTATAGTACTGTGAGCTCTTTTTTTAGTGGTTAAGGACAGTAGCCTTTAATCTGATTTTTTAACTGTGTTCTGAGATTCGTGGGTTTGATATTCTATTTCCTGCAAGCCTACAATGCAGGAATGAGATGGTTTGTAGAAGAACCATCTGGGAAACAGCAGGAAAATGCTGGCACTCTTCCTTGGGGTTTTCTCCTCTTGCATGAAAATGTAAGAATGAACCACATCCCACAAATCCACCAAAGCCTGAGCGACAAAGACAAGCGTAGTTAGTGCATAATTGCAGAGGGCCTTTCAGCATCTACAAAAATTGAAAAGGAGAGTTGAATTTTTTCGTCCTGCAGCCATCACTCAGCTTCTTCCTCAGCTTCATCCTCCAACATCTGTGTAACAAGCTGGTGCCTGGGTAAATCCTGGGCAGTAGAGTCCTTTCTCACAGCAGCCTGTAGTGCAGCTGTTCCTTAGGGTGTTCCTGAACAAATATTTTGGTTTGAGGCTTTTTCCCTGTAAGTTGCTAAGATGTGAGATATAAAGGATAGTAACATTTCAAATTACTTGACAAGTAAGTGCTAGCACATTTGAATACACATATAGGAGAGATAGTTGTAGGAAGGAATAGAGAGATAGAGTTTTGGCCCATGACAGGCATCCCATCCTTTCTCCCAGATGGGAATGGCACACTTGGCTGTGCCTGTGGATGTCAAGACCTGGCTGCTGCAATGACATAACACGTGTGTTCTAAGGGGAACATCGTTTACATGACCAGCCCTGTCTCATCATCTTTCCCTGCTAGAAATCTTAAAAGAGAACCGATGAAAACGCCACCTCGCTCTGCTGAGCGCCTAACGGGATTTGGTGTAATAAGCAGATATTTTTCTCATTACTAAGTTGATAGTATCCATTCTAGTGGCAAAGAGGGTGTATGAGAGCTCTAACTGAAGCCTTCTTACCTACCTATCCTTGTCCGCACTAATAACTTTCAGTGGACATGCATGATCGTTATAGACAATAAACATCATCTTTTTTCCCCTTTTAGGAATTCTTTCAAGAGCCCCATGTGGTTCTTTCCCAGTGTCATATGGGATGTGTTAAGGATGAATTATTCACTTTTTTTGCCAATATTTTTCTTTACTTTTCCTTTCTATCTGCTCTGCCACAAATTCTGCTTCTTTTGATGTTGTGCAAAAATGTATTACTACTTCACAAAAGTCTCTGTTTACTCATAATTTCAGACCAGAAGACATGTAGATGTAGAATTTAACTTACACTTTCTCTGAGAATGCTGAGACTAGAGGTGAGTAAACATTCTTTCAAGAGCTCTGGAAGGAATCTTTTGAGTCTCAGTGGTTTTTATATACTTTAAGTTCTATTTCTTACCAGTACTTTCAGCTTTCTGCACAGTTATACTTTCTTACAAATATTTATATGCAAAAAAAAAAAAAATTACTACTCTTAAACTGTATTTCTTTTTTTCTCATTCAGAAATTGGCTGGTTTCAAAATAGATGTATTTTAGAAGATTCCCATATGGAGTGTGTGCATTGATGAGGAGGAAGTGTGACTGTGCTTTCTCCACACCACTGCCTTGCTTCAGGGGTGCTTATAATGTTCTGCTCTGGTCTTCTCTAAAGCACTGCAGCATTCTTCTCCTCCATAAAACAGTATGGCATGCTATGAATTATATATTTACAGTAAGGCAGACGTGTCTGTCAGTTCAGTCGCGAGATACGATGATGTGCTTTTTTGCCTCTAAGTGGTTAACAATTGCAAAAGATTCTTTTTAATGCCTAGAACTCTATCCACTTTATTTTTCCTTTCTGGGTATTGGAAAATAAATCTTAAACATTTCTTCTGTTATCTAGCACTTTAAGCCTTTTCATAGCATTTGTAACATCTCTTTGCCAACACTCCATCTGTGATTTTAGCTTGCAGGAAACACTTTGCAAATCTGTTATTAGCTTAGATGCAGAGAGCTGCTGTTTAAATATTAATTGTAACTTCTCTTGTAAGTGCCGTCAAACCCACTCAGTCACTTGTGGAGTTCAATAAATATTGGGGGGAGGGAGTGTGTCAGGGGTAGGGCCTGCTCTTAGCTGTAGCAAGGGTCCTACTCAAGTTACCAGGACAAGGTAGAGAAGTGTCCTGATGCTTCTCTCCTCTCCTCTCCTCTCCTCTCCTCTCCTCTCCTCAGTTCCACGACTTGCACACACACGACAAAAAGAAATAGAAAAGAGTAACTTTAAACAGTAAGCAAACTTCTTGCACACTCAGTGGCCTTTCTGCCAAACTGGCTGCGACCAAGAGGAACATCCCACAGTGCTCACAGGAAAAGATGAGATCCATCAGCTGTTCGAAATCCTAGTTATTGGTCACATACACTTCTAAAGTACTTCCATATTGCTCCATCAAGAATCACGTCTCAGTAGAGGCATTATATTGGGTAGAGCCCTTCTCATATTTTTAGTCATGATCCTCACCCTATTTAATTTCTTAATTGCACAAAACATACTTTAAACTTTAAGATAAAAATTAAAAAAGCAAAATATTATGTGTTTACAGACATTTCAGTGAAGTATTTGATACAAGTGAGGAACACAGTATTTAACACCATCCAACCTGCCTGTTTTCTGTGGATTACCAGAGCATTATAATTGTCATATGCATATTTGGTATAATTGAAAGATCATCAGCCCCATTAAAATCACATGATGTATTTTTTCCTCTCTTCTTCTTCCAGATGGTTACTAATCTTTTATTGGTGAGGTGGTTTGCCCACGGTGTAATCTTGAGATTTTTCCTCTTGTCATTTTAATGAGTTACTTCTCTTTGTGTTAGCAGGTGGACTGAATCTTAATACGCCAAATTCTGTTAATTGCTTAGAATTTAGATGTTTTTCTTATTATACAACAAATATATATTTTAAAAAATTAAGTATTACCCACATATTCCTTTTATCTTGCAGCATTCTGTGAAGAAGGGTGCAGATATGGTGGAACTTGTGTAGCCCCTAACAAATGTCTCTGCCCTTCTGGATTCACCGGAAGTCATTGTGAGAAAGGTAAAGCTTTACTGAAAAACACCTTCTTTGGTAATGAGAAGTATGATATGTGGAAGAAGTAATTCCTTTTCGTTCTTTCATTCTGCTTGATGTTTTCTCTCTATTGAAGACATGACTGTTCCATTTCTGCCTTTTCTGCACTGAAAGTTTGTCTTGTCTAAAACTGTCCACGTTGAATTTTATCAGGGATGTATCTGCTTTTGCTTCCAGCATGCACTTTTAGTTAATTAGGACAACAAATGAAAAATATTTGCTCCACCAGCTTCCTGTGGTGCAAGCTCAAGATTTCCTTCTCTTCTCCTGAATTTGTTGTGCAAATTAGACCAGAATTTGGATGCTTGCTTTTCACTTCAAGTTATTGAATTATTAAGATTTGATCTGTCTCTAAGTCACGGTTTTTATAGAATCACAGCCTATTCAAAGATATCTCACTAGTCATGATTAGATTCTGCCTGCTCCCACATTTTTCTGTTTCAAGATTTGCTTCTGACAGCCTCACAGTTCCACCTTTCAGTTTGTTTCACAAGGAGCTGGTTCCTTGTCTACCTTGAATGAGGGGAAAGGGATCTCACCAACTCCATATAGGACTCCTATTATTTTCTTTATTTAGCAGATCTGGGATTTTATTTTGGTTTGTATTCATTGAGGTTATATGTCAGTCAACTAACTCAATGATGAGAGTTTTTTTGCACTGCATGTTTGTTAATTACTGTTTACACTTGTGTTTATTTTTGGATATGAAGTGGATTGTTAATGCAGGTTGTATGCTGTAGTATGGATGAGATTATAATTGGTGAATGTTTTTAGGAAGAAAAAAATGAAAACAGAGAAATAACTGCTACAGTTAAATTAGTGGAACCACTTGTAACCCAGAGATTGTGCAGTCATTTGTGTGTTTATTAAAGTCACTTAAGCCCACTTGTCAATAAATCTTCTTAAGTAGCTTCCAAAAACTGCTAAATACTTCTATGGATGTAGTCAAATCCCTGTATACTCAAAGCCTGTAGTTTCTAGTTGTCAGCATTGTTTATGATTGTTTAAGAATGAGCTAGGACATTAATATTTTCATCTCATCTAGAATAAATCTGAGTACTTAAATTTTTTTTGCCTGTAGCCTATGGGTTAATAGTTTTACATAGCAAAACAACCTCCAAAGTCTCCTGCCATTCAGCAATAAGTACTGGCAGTATGGGGAAGTAATGCAAGACATTCCTACCTCAGAGTCCCACCTGCTGTGGCTCCCCAGCTGCTAATGCTTCCTGCTGGTTACCCGTGTATGATTTGCTCATTCCTTTCTGAAACATCTGTTGCTCAGAGACATCAGAACATTCAGAGGGGTGCAGGATACTGGAGATGTGTTCTGTGTATGTGACAATATGGTAGTGCAAAACCAGTACCAGTGTTGCCCTAAGGTGCCCTGCCTACCCAGGACTTCAGGCCAGATTTCAGCTCCTCTGCCTGTGATTCTTTCACCCAAGGATCTTAGAACATTCTTTTTTCTTATAGCTGTAAAGGGACTTTCATATCTAGAGCACAGATTCTCTAAACTATTGAAGTGATGGTTTAAAATTGATAAATGAGGGACATAACCATTTTTGACTCCTATGTTTTTCATGTCTTTTGTATTGTTTTGATCTACAATATGAGTTAGCACACCAACTAAAGGAAGCATGGCAGGTATGGTACTCTCATTATATCAAGCAATTTAGAGGTAGATGTCAGAAGGCGATAGCTTCTGTGAATAAAATCTATACAACTCGAACCAGAAGTCAGTTTATTTTTTCTTTGAAGATGTATAGAGTTTACTAGTATGCTACAAATCAAGATAATGATGCTAACTTTGAGAAATCTGACATACCAGCTGGTTTGAGAATGAACAGGGCTTTGTGTATGAGAATTTGTCACGTTTTAGTTGTGTTGGAGGGTTTGAAAACTTCAGCAGATACATCTTATGTCATATGCATATTTCAGTGGCTAAGTCTGCATCAGATCTGTGAGAACAGCTTTAGCCTTCTGAAGGTACATGTCCTGGCCAGACTAAATGTTCAGAGTAGAGAGGTGATGAACCACCTTTGAAGGGGGGCTCCTTTTGCTTCACTGATTACCCCTAAAAGATGTAGTGCTTTCAGGAACAGGAGGCAGTCAGTAAAGGCTTTCCTCATTGTTCCACTGCAGTTTGCTGCAGTTTTTAAAGGACACCTAAGTATTCTAACCCCATGTTTGTTTGTTCTCCTGTTATCTTTAACATTAGAAATAAGCACTTTGTTTTATTTAGTGTATGGTACCACTCCCTCAATCATTGTGACACAGACCTAAGACAATGAAATGGTGGGGCAACACTTCAAATCAAAGCCTAAATGTTCTTGGCAAAACCTTGTCTGGTGGAAGCTCATAGTGAAGTGAGGCGTATCAAAAGTAAAGTGATGTGTTTTGGTAATGTATTCAATTTGCCACAGTGCATTTGAAAATGTCCTTCAAACTGACAACACAGCAACTTCTTATACATTATTTGTGAGCTGAAAGGACTCGTCACCAGCTAAAAACAGTATGACCCAAATTGGCTTCAATGCCATGTAAAGGGTAAAATGAGCCAGTAATAAGAAATGTTGTTGAAAAGCAGGTGTGTTTACTTCTGAATATGAATCATATGTTACTCATCGTTTCTGACTGCCTGGTTGAAATTATGATATTAGGTTAATTAAAAATTCAGAGATATTTGAGAAGGGTAGGATTTATACTGGTAATTTACTCAGGTGAAATTAAAATATGCATTTAAGGCTTATGTACAGATACATAATTCAACATGCTGCTGAGAAGAACTACCTCTTGCCAGTCGCTTTGGCTGACGTGAGAAATCATCATACACAGTTGTGGGGCTATCTTTCCTTTTTGAAGGTGAACTGCAAATTGATATTCACAGATCCTGTCAAGTAATTAATTTCTCCATCCATTCTTTATAATGCTGTTTCTTTAAGTATGTGCTTGATGCTTCTAACAGAATTTTTGTAGTATTTAGGATCTGATTCTATCTTCAAATCACTTCTTTTTTGTTCATTTTGTGTTTTTCTGGCCAGGGCTGAAATCTGTGATCTCTGTAATCATTACCATTTGGTCATATTTAACACAGTTGTGATACTTGTGTTGGAAACCTTTCATGATGGAATTTTTAGTGACATTGCTGTGTGATTCCAGCATGATGGCTGAACTGGAGATAGGCATCCTTAACTGTACGTAACACTTTGGGCTTGAACCCAGGTGCATCTTTGGCCGGGATCCCTGTTAAAGACTTTTGAGAGACATTTTGGTGTGTAGAGAGGAGTACAAATATAGTACTCCATGAGAATTGCTGGCAGCATGAACTCAAAGTGCCCCAATTTTCCATTCATCTCATATTTTTGCAACCTTTAAAGCAGAAAAACTCTAGGTCATTCATTGAGCTACTCTTTTCTGTCTGTGGATGAGCCACAGTTCAGTGGAGTTTTAATGCTGGTTTTGTGGACAGGTTCACAGTTATTCTGTATTTGTGGAGTGTTGGTCACTACTGCTGCTGATGAAGTGGTGAGGATGAGGTAGACAGGACAATCTATGATATCAAAGGTAGGAGTAAACACATGATTGAATGCCTGGAAATTGCAGGCATTCCTTGAACACCTGCCTGCATGTGCTGGAGTCCTGTGTGCGGGTCTAAGAAATACATCTGAGCAGCTCTGGGATCAGCCCAGTGGTGGGAGTTATTTAGGGTGTCTGTCTGTACAAATTATGATTCGGGGTGATGAGCAGGAAACAGCAGAAGGGTTTGCAGCAGTGGGTTCCCAACTAGGAGCATGGAAAGGAAAGTGCAGTATTTTTCCAGGAGCTGCAGGAGGGCTTTTGGCAATGGGAGGGCATTGCCTCCAAACTGTGTGCCTTCAACACAAATGCACCACAGCTTTTCTCCCCTGTCTTGTGACAGGTGCTGTCTGAAGTGGTACACAATAAATGGGGAATATGTTTCTGGTAGATTAGAAGGGCTTTGTGTGGGCTGGAGCTCAGGGACGTGGATATTTCTGTGGTAGCAGTACATGTGTGTTTAGTCTTTGTAAAGCACCCGAAAATATGCTGTCACATCACATAGAATGATAAGTGTCAAAGAATTACCTGCTGATTATAAACAGCAGCAAGGGTAAGATATGGCAGCAGAGCATCAGGGTGTGATAATTACTAGGGTTATTTTTTCATGTTGTTTTGGGCTGTACCTGCAAAGAATTGTCTAATATTGGGGTGAGAGGTCATTTTTCAGTATATACCATGGCTGAGAAATGTGCTTTGAATCCTATTAATTATACTGCATGTGGGTAAGTAAATCAGGACTTGCTGTGTTGCACTAGGCTATATATGGATTCTTCAGCACCTCACTGATTTCACGGGTGTGTGATTAAATGTTGCTGTGCTTACATCTTCGGTATGGGATGTTACATTGTGGAAATCAGGGGGTCTTTAGCTGACTTGTTTCATCATAGTTGGCAGTATCTGCAGCTGTTGCCTAAGAAGCTGCAAAACATCTGTGTTCTCATCTCTTAAATTGCTTCTTCTGGAATATATTGTCTTCTGCAGTCCTTCGGGTAAAACGCCCTATAGTCTCTGTTGCTGTGGACCCTACAGTTAGAAAAAGCGTGAGAATTTTATTTCTGTGTGCCATTTCTTTGATTCTTAAGCTGGATCAATCTTTAGGTGTGTATCTATCACAGAC
Organism: Edolisoma coerulescens; assembly: GCA_013397115.1. Classification (NCBI taxonomy): domain Eukaryota; kingdom Metazoa; phylum Chordata; class Aves; order Passeriformes; family Campephagidae; genus Edolisoma; species Edolisoma coerulescens. The sequence goes on along the minus strand of VWZW01000227.1, from coordinate 533,859 downwards.
ATTTCAGTCAAGGAGCCTGGTTTAAAAAATGAACAAATAAAAACCAAAGCAAAGCAGAGAAAGAGATTTTTCCATGAGTACGGTAAGCTAAATTTCAAAACTCCCTGCTTTTCTCTGTCTATGGTCTTTTGTAAAATAAGAAGTGAGGTTTATTTTGGGAAACAAACCAGCTGTGCAGCTGTGGGCACAAGGCTTTGCTTCTAAAGCCTCTAATTTCAAGGTGAGGCAAAGCCAGGATAGCACGAGACAAGAGGGGTGAAGCAAGTGATGCTTAGCTTATTACAGAGAACAGTGGCTGTGGTTGATATGTCACTCCTGAGGATGTGACAGACCCAGAGAAGGCAGGTGTTCCAGGTGGCTGAGGTTGTCCTGCTCCATTTGCTGCCAAGCTGTTTGCAGCATTTGCCCCAGCAGTGCTTATTGCAAAATGGCAAGGGGTGATATCTTAATGCGATGGAAAAAACAAAGCTGTCATTTGTAAAGATACCAGGGAACAGATCAAAGAATATTTACTAGAAGAATCTGAGTAAGGCCGTCTCTGAGGATCAAGGGGACATCTGTCTGCAAATCAACAAGTAACTCTCCATGGAAGAAAGAGTTGTTCTATCTCAGTGTCAGTCTCCCAGACCAAGAACATTATTCACCACACAGCTGACCCTCACATAAGGAGACAATTCATCAGTGTTTCCTCTGCCTCATATACTGTAGTAGCTTGATTTTAAAAGCCAGGTAAAAACACTAAGCAGACACTGGGTTTGGGGTGGTGAATTTTTGGTGGTGGTTCTGGTTTGTTGGGTTTTTAATGTAATATCTTTATCTTCCTGTGTAGTTTATTTGTTATGTGCAGGTCTTTGGGTCTGTGTATTTTTCTTTGTTTCTTTGATACAAAGGAATATCAGCTATATTAATCTTTTATGTTACCCAAGATGGTATCTTGACAAGTAACAAATGGTTCTAACGTTCTAGTGTTTTATTATTTATATGACTTGTGGTCATATGTATTGGGTTTGTATGGCAGAGTTTTGGTAGGGGAGGGAGAGCAGAGAGGCTTCTCTGGAGAAGCTGCCAGAAGCTTTTGCCTGGCCAAGACAGACCCAACAATGGCCAAGGTCAAGCCCATCAGTGACATTGGTGTTGCCTCTGGGATAATGTATTTAAGAAAGGCATAATGTTACTGAGCAACAGCAATTGCAGCTGGAGAGAGGAGTGAGAACATGAGAACAGCAGCTTTGCAGACACCCAGGTTAGCGAAGGATGGGGGAGAGGTGCCTATCTTTCCTAAGTGAGACAAGAGCATGCTGTGAGGAATATCAGCTATCCTAGCTAAACAGGCAAAAAAGTGTTAGGACCTCTCTTTGCCATGTACTTAGCACCTGGAAATCACCGGGGCAGAGGGAGGTTTGTTTGTTCCTGTTTTCTTTGTTCATTTTGGCTGATGCGACACAGTGTTGGATGTTTATTCATCTGTAAGTTCTAATTAAGTACTACAGGAGGAACATCATGTTTAGATTAGGAGCAGCAAACTCTGAACTCTAAATATAAAAGCTCTGTGTTCCTGCTGAACTTCCTGCAGCTGAGAGCCTATATGGCCAAATTTTGTGCAAAAGCCTTGCTCAAACTGGGGCATTGGAATTGGTTCTCTGTTGGAGGCTGTGTTGCTTTGGTCATTTCACAGAGTGCTCAGTCCCTAATTTAGCATTTGTCCAGTTTATCACCAAGAACATCTGTCATAAGTTCTGTGTGCAGGCATAACTGCCTCAGGTTCCTCTCAGATTCTGAGGACCCAAGCAGTGGGATTTAAATTTGTTTCAAGTGGCAGAATCACCGTTGAATCTATTTAAAGAAAACAGAACTACAAAAAGTTCAAAATTCTGGGCAAATATCTGTATTTGAGCAAATAGAAATATTCATGTGTTGATGAAATTTCCATTTTGCAACTAAGAAGTTTCCATATATGAAGCTTTCCTTGTGATGTGAGCTGTACAGAAAAGACAGTTGCTTTAAAATACCAACTTCGTGGTGAATTAACTACAAATAACATCTCATTTTACTGTGATAAAAAAAACCCCCAGCAAGTCTGCTTTTGAGTGCAGTGCAGTAATGCTAATTTATAACTTAGTTTGCCAGGACATTGCAACCCCTTTTTTTTTTTTAAACTTTTTTCCAGGCAGGTGCCTACATCAGTGAAAAACGGTAATTCTATGGAGAAGTACCAGAATTAGGTAGTAGACCAGCTAAAAACTGAATAAAAACTACCTTAGGCTGTCCAGCTACAGGCAGTATTTAGGGAACATTACTGAGTTTAATAAGCTCTTTGCCACCTTACTTTTCCTTATTAATAGCCAGCTCTGGACTGGAGAATCAACCATGAATATTTAAATTTGCTGATAACCTAGAAATAAAACTCCAGACTCAATAAAACTCAAGCAGGCATAGAGAGGTACTTACAATTTTTAACACAGGAATCCTCTGGGCTTCAATGGGAATTTCACCTGAATGGAAGCCTTAGGATCTGGTGCAACTGAATTAGGTGAAATGAATAATAAAGGACTCTAGTGAAATAAAAGAGCATCTAGAATGGGGTTTTTGTGTGGAACAGTCTGTGTAACCTGAAGCTACCGATGATGAATATGCCATTTTTAACTCCTTGATCTAACTAGCTAATCTAGGAATAAGATTCTGTTCAAACTGAGTAGAGAATTCAGTCTCTTAAGAAAATTTGTATAACTCTGAGAATTTACTGTGTGAAGCCATGTTTCTGCTGAAGTTTAAAACAGTGAATGCTAACACATTTTATGAGTGATCTCACTGAAATTAATCAAGGTGTAGTAAGGGAAAATGGGCCTCATTCATCAGAACCAGCCTAAGAAACCAATTTCTTTTTGAGAAATACTCCAACAAGTGAAGGGAATGGAGAAAACCAACATGCCAATTTGTACAGGTTATTGTGTGTTTAATTCTGACAAAAAGTCAGTTTTCCTGCATTTTTTCTTTTTCAATATAAGATCTTTTTCCCCTGAAAAAATTATGGTACAAGAATGCTTTAAGCAAATGAAGTAAATGTGACCATCAAGCTGGCGCTGGCCATGGGAGGTCACTGGGATGCCGTGTCCTGTCCACAGTCTTTCTCCCAGCTCTCTGAGGGTGGCTGACACTCAGCTCAGCCCTCCGTGGCTGTGCAGCCCACCGGGGCCAGCAGGACCCCGATGGCCAAAGCCNCTTTAATTCTGTTAGTAAGAAATTTCCTTTATATTGTAACTGTTTAAGTGTGGACCTGTTCTGCCTTAAAGTCTTTCTGTTTTCCTCAATAATCCTTATTTCACCTTATGAAAATGAAGTTTTAATTTTCCACTTCTCTGCTCAATTATAGCAGAGGCAAGTAAATAAATAGATTTCTTGGATCTTGATGCCTAAACAGCATCAAACCACGACACTAATTGATTATCCCGCTTCCATAAGGTCACCCATCTCATGGGTGATGGGAAGGCAATGCAGGTTCTGTCTCAGGATTTTAAGAGGAGTTTTGATCCTGTTCCTCACAGAATCCTTCTGGAGCAGGTGTCCAGGTGTGAGATGAGCAGGGACAGGGCGTGCTGGGTGAAGAACTGACTGATGTACTGGTTTCCAATGGGACAGGATCCATTTTCTTCCCAGTAAGTGGGACAGAGCTGGGTTTGGATGCAGGATGGGAATGCGGCGCATAGCACACGGATGGTTTGGATGTTGCTGAGCAGGGCTTGCCCTCCTCAAGGACTTTGCAGTGTCCCATTGGACAATCCAGGTCCCATGTTCTGCCAGCAAGGGGGTGACCCTGTCATCGTTCCCCTCCTTCTCCGTGTGTCCTACTTAGACAAGAATCTTCCACCCACTCTGCTCCAGAGGGCCCTCAAGTGCCTCACAGAGGAACCGAGGAGCCCCTGTGGCTGCCGGGTCCTCCAGGCCTCAGGCGACCCCTCGCAAGCGGCCACGTGCTCCCGCGAGCCCCCTGGGCAGCCCCTGCAGCTGCAGCCCCCGCGTGGCAGAGGCCCAGGAGCTGCAGGAACTGATGCTGCTGCTCTGGGCTCGCAATGGGACATCGGTGCCGCTCTACTCTGGGATGTGGCAGGCGTTGTGGAAAGAACTGGAGGAGCTGGTGAAGCGAGGCCACCTGCCCTGCTGTGGCTCGTCCAGCTCCTCCAGGAGCCTCCATCCCTTCAAGAGGCTGCTCACACCAAGCATCTCCATCCCTGGGAAAGCCTCCAGCCTTTCAAGGATTTTGTTCCATTAGAGATCCTTCATCCATCCAAGAACATCGGGCCGTCAGAGATCCACAATCCTTCTGGGAGCTTCCATGGCCTCTGACAGCCTCCAGCCATGTGAGAGGCTCCAGCCCTCCAAGAATCTCCCTCCTTCCAAGAGCCTCCCTCTCTCTGAGAGCCTCCACATCTCTGAGAATGTGCATCCCTCTGAAAGCCTTGACTTTCCAAGAGCTTCTGGTCCATCTGACAGCTTCCAGCCCTTTTGAGAGCCTCCCTCCTTCCAAGAGCCTACCTCCCTCTGAGAGCCTCCCTGTCTCCGAGAACCTGCATCCCTATGAAAGACTCCCTGTCTCTGAGAACATGCATCCCTGTGAAAGCCTCGACCTTCCAAGAGCTTCCATTCCCTCTGACAGCTTCCAGCCCTTTGAGAGACTCCCTTCCTCTGAAAGCCCGCCTGTTTCTGAGAACCTTCAGCCCTCAGAAAACCAGCACCTTCAAGTCTCCATTCCCTTGGAGAGCCTCACTCCTGAAAGCCTCCATCCCTGCCAGAGGCTCAGTGAGACCTGCTGGCCTGAGGACAGCAGCGATCCCATGGACAGGTGTCCCAGCTCCCTTGGAGCCAAGAATATCAACCACATGGGCACATTCCTCAGCACTGCCGTGGCCAGGAAAAGCCCAGAAGTAAAAATGGGAGCACAGCCCAATCCTGTGAAGCATTCTCAGGAGGAGCAAATAGTGGAGCAGCGAGTGAGCTGGAGCCAGCAGGTGCCGGCCCTCAGCTCCCAGGAAGCTGTGCCGGCTGTGCCAGCTGCCAACAGCCTGTGCCTGGTGGAGGAGACGACCCTGAAGAGACCAAGGAGGTTCCTCCCTCTCCAGGAAGCTGCTCCGAGACGGCCACCGACTTCCAGGAAGGCCTTTCTGGTAGAAGGTGAGATCTTCTGAGGAGCAGAACTGAATAAATTAGGATTTTCCCAGAGAGCTATATGAGTGTTTCCACTGGTCTGGATTTGACTGGGATAGGGTTCCTTTCTTCCCAGAAACTGGCACAGAGCTGGTTTTGGATTCAGGATGCGAATTCACTGGATAGCACACAGATGGTTTCATTGTTGCTGAGCAGGCCTTGCCCTCCTCTGGACTCTGGAGTGTCCAATGGGATAATCCATGTTTTTCACTGGGAAGGGAGGGATGAGTGTTGAAGACAGAGGCAAAGAATGCATTAAACACCTGTGCCGTGTCTCTGTCCGTGTTTGGAAGGTGACCATTCACATCCTGGAAGGGGACGATGTTATTTCTACAACATTTTTTTCCATTAATATGTTTAAAACCACTCTTTTTATTGTGCCCCACATTTCTGGCCACCTTCATCTCCAGTTGAGCTTTCACCGCACCAAATTTCTCCCCGCAGTGGCAAGAAGCATCTCTGTATTCTTCTCCCGACCTTGCTTCCACTGGGCACACAGCTTCCTTTTCCATTCTCTTTCCCAGAGAAGATGCCTTCTGCCTCGCCTGCTTGGCTTCTGACATTTGGGAATCGCCTGCTCCTGTGCCCTTAGGAGGTGATGTTTCAAAAGTGACCAGCACTGATGGTCACTGCAAAAACATTTTCCCTGGGGATCTTGCTTACCAGTTCCCTGAGCAGTCTGAAGTCTGCTCTCCTCATGCCCCGAGCTGAGGTTTTGCTGGCCCTTTTCCCCTTGTCAGAGGTTTGAAACTCAATTTATCTGTGGGCGCTGTGGCCAAGACGGCCGCCAGTCCCCACTTGGCTCAGGGCACGTGGGACTCAGACGGCGGCCTGGCTCTAGGGGGCTGAGCTGGAGAGTCCTGGGTGGTGGGGGGCTCCCCCCTTACCTGGGAGGAGGCTCCCTGGGGAGGAAGAAGGGTCTGGCAGGAGCCACAAGGCCCCTGGCCAGGGGACGGTAGCGGGGGACGTGTCCGTAGCGGATGCTGTCTGGGAGGAGCTGTGGCAAGGAGTGGGTGTGGGGCTGGGGGTGTCACAGAGCTCAGAGAGGGTGCTCCCCCAGCCCAGCAGGCAGAAAGCCCCTGGCTCACAGCAGGAGCCACGTTCCAGGTCACCAGGAACAGCCCCCTCCCTCACCAGTGCTCGCACTCTCCCACAAAGGTTGGTTATGCCCATGGGTGCTGCCAAGGACCCTCCCCATGGGAACGGGGCTGGACACCCTAAAAAGGGAGGTCAGCACCCCAGGGGCAAAGCCAGCGCAGGGGGGAATGAGTGGGATGAGTGTGAGAGGGCCACCTCTACCCCTCCCATCCTGCACCAGGGAGCAGGGACCTTCTTGGGACAGATCCAGGAGGATATGCAGGGCCACCCTTGCCTAGGACAGGGGTGCCGAGGAGATCCAGGAGGGATCAGTGTCCAGCTCTGTGTCCTGAGGGCTGCCTTTCCCACCCCGTGCTCCCTATAGGTCCAGTTTTGCAGGAAGGAGCCACAGAAGCCTCACAGCCCTTGATGGACTTTCCTTCCAGGAATTCGCTGTGGAGCTCATTTCTCTTTTTTCCCTCTTTCTGAGCTCCTGTAAACACAGCATAAAGCTGGAAGGGATGGAAGGGAGTTAGAACAACCAGCTGGGGAGCTCTTGGGCAAGATCATTTCCCATGTTGATCAGAATTAATCACCACAAAAGCATCAGCCACTTGCTTTCATTGGGCTGACATTTGGAGGAAGAGATCATGTTCCCATTCATGTAATCCTTGGAAGGTGAATGAAATGGGATAAATCACTTTCTTAGGTGACTTATGTAGATTGTAGCTTATGTACAATGAGGATAGCTAATCCAATTATTTTGCTTTAAGGACTCAGGATGAAAATGTGAGTTAAACCCTTGTTGAAGGGAGTGCCATCCCGTCTTTACTGACATAGCCTCTGTAACATCCGCAATTCTGTTTAATTTCAGTCCTTCAGAGTATCTGTTTTTGCAAGAGTAACACCCATGGTTTTCAGCAGTTTGCTCCAGGAGGATTTCATAAATTGTACAATACTACACAACAGGGAAGAAGCCACAGCCAAAGGAGGTGACTCTTTGCAGAATCTGCTGAATTACATTCAGCTTGTGGAGTCAAGAAAACAAGTTTATCTTCAGGGTTGTACTCATATGTATGCACAGAGAAGAAATGAAATAGGAAGTTTTGCTGATACGGAACCTCAGAAACTTTCTTTTCCCCTCCCAGGCTTTTTCTCTATCAAGTGAAACATTTTTATGGTCCATGATTTCTTTGCTAGTAATGTGTCAGTTCTCTGCAGAAAGTACGTGATGTACCCGAAGAATCCCCTTCACAGCAGACTTTTTCTGGATAATCCAACATGCAATGCCGGGTAAAATATTAAAAATAAATAAATAAAATCAATAGAGTCATACCTGTTGGGTGTGAAAGAAACTTGAGAATCTGTCTCCTAGAAAGCATGGCATTAAATCCCATTCCAGATTTGGTACTCACTAACTCACTATGCAGATTCCTGTTGCTTTTGTTAGGCTTTTGTTCATGCCTGTAGTCCCCAGAGAAAGAATGTGCAAGATGTTAAAATAATACCATGCTTAATGTAGGGTAGTTTTGAAGCATAGAACAAAACTCGTATGGTTCTGGTTGAATATTTTCTTTGCTAGTTCCATTATGATTGAATCAACTTTAAAATAACGGTCATACTCAACCTCCAGGAATTATATGTCAAAGTTATTTTCAAACTTTTTATGATGTTATGATAAAAATCTGTTCAGTCCTTCACATTTGCAGAAATAGAGTTCTTCCTAAATACATCAATCATTTTCTTGCTTTTAAAAAGGAACCTCTGATTTAGCAACTCAGGCAGTTCAATAGCTGGAATTTCCTACTCCTTAAGATGTGCAACATCTGAATTATTTCTTTCAGCATGTAGTATCTGCTAAGTAGATCAGTCATTTCAGAGACAAACAGAATGGTAAAGTTTATATGTGAAAGAGTGAAATTACATTTCTTAGTTGATTTTTTTCTGAAGAGACATTCTCTGTGTGTTGGCAAGCTAATCTTTGGAATGGTACTCATTTATCTTTTGAATGAGACATGAAATGAAAGCCCTAAACACTTCTGGTCATCAAAGATCCGGTTGAACCTGTATCCTATTTCAGTCTGGGTAATTGAATTCTGCCTTCTTTAGCAATGTCAGTCAGAGAAATTACTTGAAATAGCTGTCTGGATAACATGGAGTGGCACCCATGTCTTAATGTCATAGATGGCTGTGTTTCTGTGATAGGTTATGGATCCTTAACAGCTTTTGATGGTAATTACATGGTTTTAAATGTGAATGACTCTTAGGTGGAGTACAGGCATGTGGGTGTGTGAGGGTGAGCTCATCCACTGTCCTTCTGATTGAACTGTCTTGGAAGCAGTGATATCTCTGATCTGGACAGTACAGTTCAGCTAGGGCCATTTACAGGTTCTTGCAGTCCTACCACATCGTCTTGTTGTAAGCTGGTAGGCAGAGGTGCTGTTGGAGCTGAGAAAACTGGAAAGGCACTCAAATTCTGACCAGGATCCCATGCATCACACCCGCATGTGTTGCAGCCACCCAGCCTCTTTATAATTGCCTGCTGGTTCATTGCCGGCTTGGGCTGTAAGCACGCTCAGTTCAAGAGAGATTAAATAGATTTTTCTCATTTTCAAGACAGTATTTCAACAAGTTGCCAGGATGGGTCTGTCCTTTCTTTTGCATTCGAGTCACTGACCTTGAAAACCTACTGAAGTTTTCAGGCTCAGAAGTGAAATTGCTTTGCAGTCATGAGGAGAAGGTTGGTTCTTCTCTTGAGTTTTATCAAAGCATTGGCACTGTTTATCAGTCAATGTATGGCCCGTATGTGTATTTTACTTGCTTACATGACCACTTAAGAGGATTGAATTCCAATCTACAGATGTTTTATGAAGATCTCCTGCGTTTTCGTTTGATGTTGTGGAGCACAGGTGGTACTGCAGTATGGGAGAGATGTTTAGTTATTGGTAGTGGTTATGTAAGGAAGAACTTTTCTCTGGCAATTGTTTGTGATCAGGTTTCCTGGAAGGAGACCAAGCTTTGGTTTTGGTTGGTTGGTTTGTTTGTTTTCTCTGTACCATAGACTGGGTAAAGAATATCCTGTGAGCTGTGTCAGCCCCTGCAGAAAGTAAGTTTAGTAGTTGTGTTGGGTTTGAGGGGCCAGCTTTTGGTAGTTGTCAAGGTTGCAGGAATGGCTTCTGTGAGAAGCTGCCAGAAGCTTTCCCCATATCCAGCAGAGCCAGGTCCAGCCAGTTCCAGGATGGACCCGCTGCTGGCCAAATCTGGGCCAATCAAGAATGATAGTAATGCCTCTGATAGCAGATTTAAGAAGGGGAAAAAGAAGTTACTGTGCAGAAGTAATTTCAGCCAGAGAAGAGCAGGGTGAGAATACATGAGAAGAACAGCCCTGCAGACACCCAGGTCAGTGCAGAAGGAGGGGCAGGAGCTGCTCCAGGTGCTGGAGCAGAAATTCCCCTGCAGCCCATGGTGCAGCCCAGGGTGAGGCAGCTGTGCCCCTGAGCCCATGGAAGGCACGGAGATGCACAGATCCACCTGCAGCCTGGGGAGCAGCCCACACCAGAGCAGGGGGATGCCCAAAGGAGGCTGTGAACTTGTGGGAAGCCCATATGGAGCAGAGTCCAAGCAGGACCTGGAGAGGGGAGTCCATGCTGGAGCAGGTTTCCTGGTAGGACTAGTGACCCTGTGGGGGGACCCATGTTGGAGCAGCGTTTACCTGAAAACACTGCACACTGTGGAAGAGTGACCCACATTGGAGAAATTCATGGAGAACGGTCTCCCGTGGGAGGTACCCCACACTGGAGCAGGGGCAGGACTCTTGTCCCAGATCAGCAGCAGGAACAACCTGTGATGAACTGACCATTACCCCCATTCCCCATCTCCCCATGTGCTGCAGAGGGGGGAGGTAGAGCCTGGGAAGAAAGGAGGGGTCGGGGTAAGGTGTTTTTAAGGTTTATTTTACTTCTCATTATCCTGCTATGATTGTTTAATTGATAAGTTCAATTAATATCTCTAATTCTAGCCTGTTTTGCCCATGATGGTATTTGGGGAGTGACCTCTCCCTGTCCTTATCTCAACTCATGAACTTTTGCTATATTTTCTCTCCCCTGTTCAGGTAAGAAGGGAAGTGATAGAGAGGCTTTGGTGGGTGTCTGGCTTCCAGCCAGGGTCACCCACTGCAGTAGTGTGACCTTACAGGGGCTTTTTTCCCTAATACTCATTCTTTCAGGACAGCTGTCCTGTCCACCTCTTGTGACAGCCATAGCTCTGGAACGCCTATCGGTCTGTCCAAAATGAATTAAAAATGGGGGAAAAATCTCTATGTATCACAAAAGATTTTTGGTTTGTGTCTGTTACAACCCTGGCAGGATGTGAATTCTCAAGTTAATGGAAGCTGCTTTTTGGGATGGGACTTTAATTTTCTAGAAAAGCCTTTCTGTCCCCCACCTTTAATTGTTTTGGTTTTCACCCTTGGAATTTGCAACACAGAGTTTTTCAATTCTTTCCATTAACTGGGTGGAGAAAACAAAGATTTTATTCATCCCTCGGAAGTTTTGTTCCATTTTCCCATCTGAAATCTTGTTCTTTTATAGACAAATCTCCAGCTTTTATGGAGGTCACAGCTGATGCCATTTGAGGTGTGTGTGCTGATAGCAGTAACAACTCCCTCAGCGATGCCATAAATCATTTGCAGGTTAGGGAGTCAGATATGATGTGATAATGCCTGGCTATTCCTAAGGCCTCCCTTTTGAGATGACTGAGTCATGAGTCATAGGTTTCTTTTTGAAGAGAGATTTGATTTTTATTTTTTTTCAATCTCTCCTCCCCTTATCTTTTCTCAGCAGGTTTTATTAGGTGTTTTCATTACTGAATAAGATGAAAGAAGGTTGTGTGTGTAGATGGATGGTGGTGGGTCACTGAGGATGCAGAATCTGATCAATACTGAGCCGAATTTCTCTGTCTAATGTCTGTCTCACTGAATTGACTGTAGGGCATTTTTTCAGATCCTCTTCATGATATGTATAGTTTGCAAATGCGAAAAGAATTAAATACAACGTTACAGAAGGAGGTAGTCCACTACTCCCTTGTCCAGCCACTATAAAAAGACACATCTGTTTGTTAAAGTTGTAGGTTGTCCTAGTTGTGCTCAAAGTTTCCTTACTGTGTGTTAAATAAATTAACTGCTGTGTTAAATCCATTATTACATCTTCTTGCTACAATCCGCAAAATTAAATCGGTCACTTGGTCCATTTGCTGTATAGCTTCAACAGTGAACTGATTCACTGTAAAAATAAATTGAAATAGCTCCTTTGGAGGAAATTCTTCCAGGGAGAAGGAACATCCAAAGCGAGAAATGTGATATAGTTGACATTGCTACTCTGTTAACTTGTGGAAAAATGGAAGACATGTCACCTCATTGCGTTTAATGGGATTTTTCATGAATACTAAATTCAATCTAGTTGAAGGAACTTATATATAGTATACACATTTCTAGATTTCATGTTTCACTCTTCTTTACACTTCTGTATATTAAGTGCCAGACTTAAAGGGCATGGATATTTTTTCTAAGCCAAATTGAGAAGTAAAATGAGGGAAGAATTTTGTGTCGGTCAAAGCTAAAAATAACTGCCTGTATGTGCGACAACCAATTTCTGTTTTCCACTGAAGGAAAGATACTTTTTTTAGAGTCATGAAGTAAAAGGGTCCAACCAAACCAGGGAGTAATTCCATAAATGTTATTCTTTTCATTACTAGAATGTCTTACTTTTGAATATAAATTAAAAAATGATACCTAATGTGAAGGACTGACGATATCAGAAGCACAAGGTAAATATCAGAATATTTTATGAACCTGTAAATACTCATAGGCTCTCTGGTTTCCATAAGCTTTTCATTTATACTGTCAGTTGTACTGAAACAGGCTGAAAACCTTGACCTAATAAATTTGGGGGAAAGGGATTTTGTGAAAACTTAATTTATCTGACTGAGTGATAAAAGGCTTTGTCAGTCTTTACCCCAGTAAGTTGTCTTCCACTACAAGTAGTCATGTGGATTTCAATTGTCTAATAATGATGTAAAGTACAGCTCAGTGTAATGACAGCCAAGGAAAACTAATCCAAAAAGTACAATTAATGAAAGGAACATTAAGTGGTAATATGTATTCAGAAAACATTTGAAAGTAACATTTGATTCAGAATATATGAGTCATTTATCTGACATTGTGAGCATCAAGCTTTATAAATATTGGGATATATTATAAGGGTGCAGTTTATCTATTTTTTAAAAAATTGTATAACATTTATGAATTACAGCTGGCTCCTTCCCAGGTCAGTAGATGATTCTAAATTTCTGGACTCAGGATGAAGCTGTTGTTCAGTCCTCCAGTTGCAGATTGCTCTAGTGAATGAATAAGCACTGGTGGGAACTAGGATAGGGATATCTTCTTTTTGTGGCTCTGGAGATTTTGGCTGGATGAATTTTGATCTTCACAGGAAAAAACCCTTGTGTGAGTGTACAGTGTTATAAAATGTTTAAGGTGGATAGAACAAAGGCCACAAAATGTTGGCATTCTGACATATCAGATCACGCAGACACAGAAAATTTGAGGAGTGTAAGCAAAGAAACAAAGCTTAAAAATGGAGGGTGTAATTCCAGTCTTTCTCTGTGTGTATATCATATTGGCACATGATGTGAGTATTTGTACTTTTTGGGAATGCTGCCACAAGTAAGGCAGCAGAACTTGCTTAGCACAGAGCGTCTTTTCTCTAGATTGTGTAGGAAAGTATGCAGTCTTTGAATTTATGTAGTGTTATTAGTTTGTTTTTACAGTGTAGAAAGGGAGGGGGAAAACCAAAAAACCCTTGACAATCCTGAAAATTGATTGAGGAGTTACTGCAGAATGTGTTTTATAAAGTGCATTGCATCAGACATCAGTATATACTTCGTTTATAATCCGGTTTGGGGAGGATAAACAAGAAAAAATACATTGAAAATTATATAATTCAAACAAACCTTAACAGATTCCAGTTTTGAGCAGGTCAACCATAACAATCTATCTTAATTGTCATGTTGTTAATTCAAAACAGAATCTTTTTTTTCATGGTGCTGTATAAAATAGCACTAATATGATGGGCAATGGCAATTTGTGGATGTGGAGACTGTTTCCTCATTGGAAACAACTGTTAAAGTATTTTTCATATAAAAAGGGTGGATATTATAGTTGTTTATCGACCTTAATAATCAGCTATTTTATGATATTTGCTGCAGCTGTTCCCTAAGACACCAGACACACACGTTGTAAGGCAAGGGATGAACCTGGCAAGACCTGGTATAAACTCATCACAAGTCTTGGGTTCCTTTCTATGAGTAAAGATCCTGAGAATTTGGCAAAGTCATTTCCAAGGACACAGCTGTCTTAAGACAGCCAGATAGAAGATTTTATTTCTTTGGGTTATTAAAAGCCAAGGTAAAGCCTCCTTAAAAGACAAGTTTATCCTGGAAAGATGAAGTGATTGCTCTGTTATTAAGGGCTGACTTGGCTGTATATGGTTCCTCCTACTTTTTAGAAAGAAAATCACATGCAGACCCTTTAGTTGCACCTATATATTTTGTGGATATGTAATACATGTATAACACAGTTTATACGTGCCTGAAGTGATGTCTTTTAAGAGTGCTCAAGGAAGGAGTGCCAGAATTGCTTGTAAATGTTGGCAGATAATCACAGTATTCATGAATTCTCATTTACTTTTCTTCTATTCCCCTCTCAAAAATACCCAGTGTTGTTGTGAGCATGCTGTTACTTCTAGAAATTAATTTGAAAGTGAGATAATCTAATCTAAATTCAGCATAACTGTAAATACTGCTAAAATATGCTTTCAGGACTAACATAGCATTATATGTGTACTGTGGGGTGTAGGTCATTGCTTGTTTTCAGAAAACAAGGATGTCTGTGTCTAAATTGTACATTACTGATTCTAAACCACAATTTGTGATTTTTATGTACTCTTGCTTTATGGAGATAAGTAAGAAAAAAAACAACAACAAAAAACCAGCCTATGTATTTATGCACTTTCGATGTATTTTTCTTGTGTTTTATAATAATGGATATCTGTGCTGAAACAACATATTCTAGATCTGTAGAATTATGCAGATGAGTCTGAGTAGCCCCCATGGGGAGGGATTCTTACGTAGTCGTGGAGAAGTGGAACAAAAATTGTATTTTCATTATTCTGATTCTGTTTTTTAATCTGTGGTAGGCACAGTCTTGTGCACGTGTGTACATTTAGAGTGGCTTAGGTGGGAGAGGATGCCTGGCAGAGGACATAAGGGCTGCACCATCAAGTGAAAATAAGTGAGGAAAAGAGGACTCGTATTTTTCATCTGGTCACTCTTGGTGCATTGTTGCTGGGGGCAGCACCGTTGGGTGCAGTGTTCGTGTCATGATTTTTACAAGACCTGTGGCATTTCCCCAAAACGTTGTTTCTCTAACAGCACCTCTGTAGGAGTAGAGTCAGCTCTGCAAGAAGCCAACATGCTGATATGGTGCAAAACAGTTTCTAGTTATGTAGTTTACCTTCTCTCCACAATTTATTATTTTACAGAGCTGTGGATAATTAGAATATAAAATCCCTTTAGATGATTGCATGAATTCCTTTTCTTTGGAGGAGGGTGTCTAATGTTTGAGGAATAGTAACCAAGTGGTGGAAATAATTGAGATCCTCTTGAATTTTTAATTTTTTTCTCCTCTGCCTCTGGTTAGAGGGATGTGGGTCATGGGCAGATAATGTAGCATAGCTAGTTCTATCCTTGTGATGCTTCACAGATCAAGCTTTTTATTTCATTGTTAATTTTCTCTGACAGCATCACAGCATTTAGATGTGAGGATTTCTAAATTTATGTACTGCAAATTTGGCTTCATACTGTAAATGTATTGTAACTGTAAGAATTACCAGGTGAATAATACTATGGAAATAATTTGGGATTTTTAAAAAACAAACAACACCTATGTTGGACTTCTTACCATAATTTAAAATTCAATATAAACCTCAACTTATTAATATTTAAAAAGAGAGTATTTTCTCTGAAAATCAGTGAATAGATGTGATTATTTCTTTTAGCAAAGGACTTTAAAAATAAAAAATCATCCCCTGGTGTGAAACTGTCCTAATGCCTCTGGCTATGAATATATTATGGAGCTATATCTTTATAGAAAACATTTCCACCCTGTCATCTTCATTTAATTCAGTCATTTTCTGCTTTATTCATTTCACCTGGGTTAAATTTTGTTTACACTGTAATGCAATTTATGTTATTGAATGTGATTCTCATAGGTCCCTCTGAGAGATGCATATAGCTCCAGCCTGCAACTAACCTTCCTGTTTGGTGTCTTCATTTCTGAAATCTGCTTGCATCAGAAGTATATAAATAATGAAGCTGGCAAGAATTTAATGTCATGGAAAATACGTCAGAAGCAAAGGCAGTTTGTATGTGTATATCTTTGTATGACCTTTTCAACCCTCATATTACACTGCCCATATTACTTTTTGCATGGAAACCAGGAGAGCAATTTGTACTGGAGATACTTCTGCAGGGAGTGTTCAAGGTTTGACAATTAAAAGGCATGCATTTCCTCTGATTAGCCTTTTCTTTGACTTCAAGCTATTTTGGCAGATTTTCTTACTCCACGTAATTTGCTCTTGACATCTATTATTACTTAGTCGTGCTTTCAAATGCTATATATTGTTTCTAATATTAAAATAGTATATATAATTGACTTTCAAGACTTCTGAAAAGAGTATAATTTTTCACAGAAAACAATGTAGTCTTGTGACTGCATATTTTTATGAGAGAAAAAATACTTCGTTTCACATCTCTTGTTTCAGGGAATGCAGACAGTTGCTTGGATTCATTCTCTTTATTCTTCAGTATTTTGGAGACTTTTTTTTTTTGCTGTTTTGAGTAGATCTGAGATTTCTGACAGCAGAGTACTCGTGGAAATGGTTAGGACTGAATATAATGTACACAAGTGGCAGGTAGACATCCTGCTCATGGTTCTTGTCACCTGAGCCATCAGACTTCTTGACACCCTTTCACGCCACATTTTGTACTCGTCGTTTTTGTCCACTGAGGACAAAACCCGACTGTCGCTTGCCCATGCATTGCTCAGTGCAACCTGTCTGAAGCAAGGCTTGAATAAATCTCTCTGCTCAAAAGGGGAGGATTTTTAAATCACCAGGCTGCAGAGAGAGGATGGAGCAAACTGTTGGATTGAAAATGTAAAGATTTTTAAGTTCTGTCCAAAAGAAAACTCTTGTGATAGTCTTGTGACCTCTTCTTTGCACCGTATTGGTAGGGAAGTCTTTGTTGGTTGTTCAGTTACTCCGATATAACAGGTGGAAGAGTAACACTGAGGGGCAGTAAATTTCAGGCATGTTTAATATCTTATGTTCGTTGAGGCCCATTGTGATCTCTTCTGGGTTTTATGTGTGAGCGAGATGTAACAGAGATCTAAGCAGATCCACCTATAGAATAGCAGTGAGAATGCTCAAGTATTTTCTTGAAATCAAAACTGTGGGACATACTTCTCCAAAAACACGTACTGCTTTCTAACCCCTATTTTATTGTGTGAGAGATAGATGTTAGTATCTGTTCTTAACTTGTAACAGGATGCTGTGAGGAAGAAATTATAGGAAATGTATCAGTGGTTTGACTGCTGGAAGTCTGGGTAAGAACAGTAAGTTTGGAACTGTTCTCGCTGTCCCAATTCTTTGAAACAAGATTGTACAACTCCATGAGTATTATGGCAGCTACTCCTCTGAAATACTTCTTTTTCTTTGTTTTTCTTTCAATCCACAAAAACAGGCAAACAAACAAAAACGGGTTATATAAAAACCTTTGATACGAGCATAAACTATAATTGTTCTTTCTTTCATGCCCCTTCCTACTTGCCTCTGTGAGTATAGGTGAAAAATGGTCCCACAATTGAAATGAGACTATGCAATTTGCTTTGTCAACAGAGGTCTCTTAACCTCTATCCCTGTTTCTTCCTACTGCAGTCTGTGCTAGATTTTACGGACGTACCTGGAAATAGAGCGTCTCATAAATCCGATGGCAGTCAGCTTCTGTGTGAGAGTGGAGTTTGTGCAACTGAGAATTGTGAATTTCTCGTCTGTTGTTTAAAATTGTTAGCTTTTTTGAAAGGAAGTTGTTGGTAGAGCTAGGTGTGGAACTGACGACACCACAGTTTTCATTGTGGCTCAGTCTTCTGGGGGCTGTTGTCTTGGTGCAGAAAGACTGATTTGCCCAGAGAGGAAAGAAAACAGATGCTTTCTCCAGGTTTAGGAAAAAAGATTGAATGTGTTGGTGTGTGACTGGTAAAAGGAGCCTCCTGATCAGCTTTAAAGCACTCTGATTGACAGCTTTCAACTGTAGTGGAGCATGCTTGGGGCTGCCTAAAAATTGTAATGGTGACTCTTACTGACCTTTTTGCTTGATTTTATTTGTGCTTCATTCTTGGTGAGCCAGGGCATTTGAGTTACTTTTCATTCTCTTACCCACCTCCTCTGCCCTTGACTTGTTGTTAATCTCTGCAGCTAAACAGTGGATTTCTTTGGCATTTGTCTTATCTTACAGAATCAACATGGAAAGGGAAAAAAGGGAGCGAGACCTTAAATATTTTTAACTTTAACAGACAGCTGAACTAGAGTCTTAGAGTGTGTTGAATCCACATAATGCTCATGGAATGCTACATGCACTTCAACAAATACTAATTAGATGTGATCCTCCATGTGGGTTTGTGTGTCTGTTCTTAAAATGCAGCGAGTAGTCTGATTGTGGAAGGGTGGAAAGAGGCTGTGAAGACAGCTTCTTATGCTCTGTGACTAAAATAAATAATGGCCCTTTTGGCCTTGAGGTGCACATTATTTTGGTTGCTCATAGATCTCCTGCTGCTCGAGCACACTGGGAAACAAATACATTTCTTTTATAAGAAAATAAAACCCAGAGTTAGTTTTCTCAAAGCTTGTTCTGATCCTCTGCTGAAGATTATGGTGTTTTTCTCTGGCTGCCCCATGGTCTCTTTTGTTTTTTCCTTATCTGGTCTGAGAGTGTGTAGCAGACAAGAAAAATGGCCATATCAAGGAAATCTGTAGGTCCTGAGTTTCAGGAAGTACTGTCTTCCTTGTTGACAGCCATTCCAGATGAATTCCATTCTTCCAAAGAAAAGAAGGCTGTATTTTGCAATGTCAAATTACTCTATTGTTGTTAGTTAAATAAATTTTTTTGAGGAAGAAGAATAATCTCAGATTTATGGAAGGCCAAAACTTGAATCTCTTATTTATAAAAAAACTTCACAGGTTTTTATATGTATACTATAAGATTATGCTGATTTGGTCTTTCTAGTCAAGGATATGAAACACGTACTGGCTGTGCTAATCAAAAGATAGCTGTAATCCTCTGAATATCAGATCATTTCTCCTGGTGCCTTGAGTTAAATATTTTGGCTGCTAAAATGTTATTGTTCAGTTAATACTGTTGTTCTTGCTCGTGGCAGATATGGATGGAGTTCTTTTATGTGTAGTTCTCTCACCCAGAACACACAGGGTGATTTAACCTTTTCTCTGAAACACTCTTATTTTTCTGGTTTTGGGAGACTTTCGAGTCTAGTGGAGTCCTAAACAAACCACTTGAGCACCAGAAGAGCTAAAGAAATGGTAAAGAATGTGCTGCCTTTCCTGAGGTGGGCAGTTCTGCATTCTGAATCTTCTTTCCATCTGACCCACAGACCTGAAGGAAGGGTAACAGGTTGCTGCTAAGTATGGACCAATTGCTGAAGAAACAATCTGGAGAGTCATGTGTGGGGTGAGCAGATTGATAATAGCTTGGGTTCAAACCTCATCTGCTCCAGTGCTGGAGAAATACAAATACCCCCTTGGAAAACCATGGTCAACACAGGCAGTTTAGCTGAATGGTAGGATATTAAGTGTGCTAATAATAGTGGAGATTTGGCAGTACATTTTTTCACTCTTCCTATGTTATCTGCTTATTTTTAGCTTGAAAATTCTACAGAATTTCAACAGTATTTTGTGCATGCTGTGCAGAATGCTCAGCCACTGACTAAACACAGTTTCGTTCCCCATCTCGCCCCGTTTCTGTTTCAAAGTGCCATTAAGGTCTGTGTGTGAGCAGGCTGGGAGTCTCTGGGTGAGCTGGACAGAAATTCAGTCCCGAGCAAGCAGTAGGGAAAGGGCAGAGCTGCTTTCTGGGCAGGTCACAAAGCTTATGTTCCACAGGTCTGACATGGTCTGAGGCTTGGAATGTTGCACAATATTTTTATTCCTTTAATTACAAGAATTTGTGCCAGTTCTGATTTTGTGAGTATTTCAAACTGTCTGCATTGAACAATGAGTTGACACATTTTAGATGTCAAAGATGAGCAAGGTCAGAAGTGCTGCTTCTTTACAGAAGAATGCAGTGCTATCATGACTGCTGTTAAAAATCAGTATCTCCACAAGGTTCCCTACATCCAATTCTGGTGTGACCAGTTGCCCATGGAAACACTTTATGAAAGCTGACCTTCCCAATCCTTTGGTCTTGCCACCTCTCTGGGGAAAATCAGGGCTTCTTTTACTGTCATTTAGGATCATGTATAGGCTGAAGGAAAATGTAGTTCTGTTGACAAAATCAGCATGGAGAGATATGATAGAAATTCAGCTATTTATTTGTATGAGAGCACTGTTCTTTCACATAAAAAAGTTTCTTAGAAAATGTCTTGTGATTAAAAGGCAATGATTATATTCCAATTCAAAATACCACCCCGCAGCACGTACGTTTTGACAGGCTTTATGAGTCTTATTTCTGAAAGCACTCTAATGCATAACCTTCACAGGTGATTTATGATGATTTTTAGGAGGCTAGGTAATACTGTAAAAGGACAAGGTGAAGAGAGAACCATATCCAATTTAGAAGTGATTAAAATAAGGCTAAGCAAGAGCCTCATTTACAGTATATTCAGTTCACTTCATGAACAGTAGGAGGCATGAATGCTGGCAATATCCCGAGTTCCTGAATGAATTTTCTTGGTCCTAGTAATCTGCAGATTAGCCACCTAGTATTGCTGTGTATGTTGCTTTAAAAATCTCAGTAAGCACCTGTGTCATAATTTGGAGTGGAAGTAGTTACAGACTGTGACTGACACTTCTACTAAAACCCTCTGGTTTTCAGGGTCCATTTCATAGCCATAAAAATCACTTGACATTCAGGTTTTCTGCTTGAGAGCTCTTTTTTCTTTCCCTAATACGAAAGTCCAAAATATGTACTTTACTGTTTTTTACTTCCATAATAAAAGAAGAAAACACACTGTTTTTTAAGGTATCACATGCTCATACACAAACCACTGCCAAGTTGTAACCAGAAGTTTTGATGGTTCGATCCTAACAGTGTTTCTTCTTTTATAGGAGCAACCCCAATAGCTGGTTATGCTTCAGGCTTGGCTTACAGTGAATTTTCTCTCTGTCTCTTGTAAGGCCAGCCCAGCTGGAAGGTGACACCTCAAAAGTGTTGGCTTCTTTGTTCTGCAGAGAGCCACTCTGTGGGTTGGCTGCTCTTGGTGCTGTTTTGGGAGGTGGGAGCACTCCTCCTCTTCCCCTCCGTGAGCAGAGCTGGGGCTCCATTGCAGCCAAGCCAAGAACCACAGCAGGTCTGGTCCTCCCCACCAGTCCCCTGTGGAGAGGCAGTGGCATTTCAGAGCCAAGTGAGGCATCTGTTGCCTCTCTGAGATGGGAGGGAGGGGGAAGAATTTTGAATTCCCTTCCTGGCAGTGCTTAGAAGAGACAAACAATAGTAAAGAAGCAGCAAAAGGCATTTCCTAGACCTCCTCTCAAAAAAGGCATCCTTTTCAGCCTGCCTGGGACTGCTTGGCAGGCATAGTATGGCTTGAGTGCTTTCACTGGGAAACCGTGGAACGTTTTGGGGTGGAAGAGGCCTTTAAAGCTCATCTAGTCCTAACCCCCTGCAATGAGCAGGGACATCTTCAACTAGACCAGGTTGCTCAGGGCCCTGTCCCATCTCACCTTGAATGTTTCCAGGGATGGGGTATCCACCACCTCTCTGGGCAACCTCTTCTAGTGTTTTGCCATCCTTGGCATAAAAAACTTTTCCCCTATATCCAATCTAAATTGACCCTTTTTTAGTTTAAAACTATTACTCCTTATCCTATCACAACAGGCTTCTCGCCATCTTTCTTATGGGCCCCCTGCAACTATTGAAGAGCCACAGTAAGATCTTCCAGGAGGCTTTTCTTCTCCAGGCTGAACAACTCCAGCTCTCAAATGTTCCTCATAGGAGAGGTGATGAGAAAGAGCATAAACGCATGCTTAACACCACCTTTACAGGATTGCTGCACTCCAAAAACCAAGTGGCATTCTAGCAGTCGAGAAATGTAGGTGGTGGTGTGAGGCATGGATTTCTTCTTTACCTTTTTCCACACTGCCTCTGTGTTGGCCAGGTTTGTTGTTAAAGTTTACTCTCTTGTGTGATTTTTCTCACTCATTGCTACTTATGTACAAGAGCTTGTGTTTCTTTCCACCACAATATCACCTTGCTTGCTAAAGTCCAAAGTATTTTTGGAAATTCATTAAAAATGTAGATGGAATATGCTTGTGTTATTTTAATTATGAATGAGATGTTATCGAGGAGTTAACAGACAGCTTTCCAGACAATAACAGAGCTGTCAGTTTCTTCAGTGAAAATGTCATGGTGATATCCTTCAATATCTTGTGATATAATTTATGTATTCCATTTTATGTATGTGTGGGTTGTGGCATTTGGTATTTAATACTCTTAAAATTGCTATTTACCAAATAAAAAATGTAAAGACCTGCCTTAAAATGGGATCAAATATATTGCTGCCTTTGAGGGAAAGAATTTGATTTTATTCTGATCAAACTGGTTTTACCCTACTGTAGCTTCATTGAGTTAGTTGGCAGTAATGAATTAGAGTGGAGTACATTTTCTTGGAATCTGTGACTTAATTTTTTTCATTCTTCTATTGATGTTTCTCCTTGACACAATTAATACTTCATCGGCGACCCTGGCTGAACAAAGTGTCACCCTCTGCTCAGGAGGTTTCTGAGATCCTGATTCTAGGGAGCTGTCAAACTCCAGTTCTCTGAGGTAAAACTCTTTAATGGGGTAGTTCTTCAGCAGAATTCCAGATACCTTGTGATCTGTGAGACACCTTGGGAAAACCAAGGTAAAAAGCTGAAATAGAAAAGAATCCTGCCAAGCTGGCTGTGGTAGGCTACTGAGTTACTGCCAGGAAGAGGATTAGGAAAGCTTTTGCAAGTATCAAACTGTGCTTAAATTCATAGTAGAATATATAAATGTATCTCCTAGTGGGCCAGAAAGCATTTTAAACACAGTATCTGGGGCATTTGATTCCTCCTTTTCTTCGATGCCAAGATCTGAATTCAGGAATTTTGATTGGTTCTTCTTCTTCCCCAGTCAGCTGCATTTACCAGAACACGAAAGTACGAGAGATGTGTAAGGAAATCAGTATTTTCTCACTCCCTGAGTTTGCTGAAGTCAGTAACAGAATAGGAACTTGAGACCTAATATCTTAAATCTGTTTTGCTGTAATTTAAGCATAGTACTTCAGTTCTCTTCAAAATTAAGACCTATTTTTGTATCTTCGGTTCCTATTCACCTGTATATTATTTTCCCCCCAGTATTCTCTTGAATCCATGTTTTCTAGACCTCTCATCATTCTTGCTGTCCTCTCCTCTGGATCTTCTGTTGATCCACATTGCCATTAAGCTTGTTGCCTGCTCTTTGGTGGATATAATACTGTAGGTAAGACCCTCTCAGGAATGTGAACATCAGGAGAGGATACACAGTACTTTTGTCCATTCCTTCCAAGGTGGTGATGGCTTCGATTTGGTTCTGGTATGGCATCACACACAGGCTGTGATCTGCTCCAGGTCTTGCTCTGCTGTGTAGTTCTCCCAGCACGGATGGTCAGGGGAGCTGGGCCAGCAAAAATGTTAAAGGTAGAACAGCCTGAGCACAATGACTCAACTCTATTTCATCTCTATTAATTTATAGAAAATTGGCCTGCATTATTTACCCACTTTCTGCTAAATAAATCAGAATATTTCTGTATGACACTGCTGCTCAGCAGTCCTCTTAATGAGCGTCATGAAATGATCATTTGTAACCCTGAGCCCTGAGCTTCCATTAATTTCAGTAGTCAGAGGTACCTCTGATTAAATGAGCTGTTTCCAGGAGAATAAATCTCCCTGCACGCAGAGAGAGAGTAATTGACAACACGCCAAGATTTCGTGTATCGCTATTCCAGATGTGAGGGTCCAGTGTAATTTTGTATCTCTTTGTAAGCTTAGGAGCAGCGCTGGAAACCTCTGCAAATGTTTCCCATTTTCAATGCAAAACAGCTTTTACAAACCCTTGAAAACGTTAAAATAATGCTAAAAAATAAATGAAGCATTATTTGACCTGAAGCGTGGTTGTTTCACTTTCCAATGTTGCAAACAACTAAAAAGCCCTAGTTATTTTGACCCACTCTATTTAAAATGTTAATTGTGTAATATAAAGTTTAGAGATCTTCTGCCATTGCTAATCTCAATCTTCATTTCTCTTCTTAATTGCACATTTGAGCAAGAAATTGTGATGTTTTTAAATTAGCTCTTACAATCTATTGGGTCTTATGTGAAGGAGAAGGTAGTTACTTGGAGGCAGTGAGGTTTATATCCAGCTGGATCTGGCTGGTTCTCAGCAACATTGAAGAAGTTGCACTTGCAACAAACATTTTTGAAAAATATGTGTTGAGTCATCATTAGTTTTCCTTTCCTCAATCCCTCCTGTTTGAAGGAAGCCCGTGTTTTGTATTCAAAGTTCTGTTTGTCTGGTCTGGGAAGAAGCAAGGGTTCTTAGTACGTGATGGCGAGGATTTGATAACAAAGAATAAAATTATAATGGAAATCAGGCAAATTCTGTTTAGACAGCAAAGGGAAAATGGCTCAGGGTTTGCCATGTGGTATCTGATATCGTGAAGAATAAACAGCATTGTCTCCTTTAGAATTGTATTGTGTATTAACAAATACAATTAATAAAATAATAAAATCTCTAGTATTTTGTAACTGCATAAGGAGCATTCAGATGATCTAATTTAGTTCCCACTTACCATGGGATACTGTGTCACATAGTCCTCTTTATGGATTTGTCAGATCTATCCTAAAAATAGCTATTTCTTCAAAAATAAAAAGTTACTATCTTACTCCTCAGTCTACAATGATATTTCAGACATTGCTTTTTTGTATCTAGGAGTCTTCCACTGATTTCCATTTAAGACTTATTCCTGACAGTTAATACTCATTTGTATTGATGTTCTGCCACTTGTCATTCTTCCTCTTAAATGAAAAAAAGCCCCTTTTTATGACTTGTCCTAATGAGTTTACATAAAGGAATAATATCTCCTCTTGGCTTTGAATGTGCCAGGCAAAATAAGTGAGGAGCACTACTTTTCATAAAATAGCTTGTTGTATGTCCTAGTGCCTCTCTTCAGTTCTTGCCTTTTTTTGCTTTTTTTTTTTTATTCTTGAACAGAGCTGGAAAAGACTTGTATTGAGATAAGCATCACTTGGCTTGTTTCATGGCATTAATAGCTTTATGTTTTTGTTACAAATGCTTCTGTTGATAAATTGTAGATAGCTTTTGCCTTTTTCAACAAGCTAATCTTCCTTATCCTATCATCCTCTGATTGATTAACATGGTTTTCATCCTCCCCAATAATTTCTCACTGTTAATTTCCCAACTTTTAGTAGAAATGCATATTATTACTAGGCTCTCAAGCAGAATCACAAAGCACATTATATCATTACTTTTCATTCCATTTCTATTAGGCAAGACTTTTCCCTCCTTTCAGAATGAAATTCTGGTATTTCCTGGCAATGGCAGTGCTTTCCAAAGTTGTACCAGTCATGCTGACCAAAGCTGTGCCTCCTTTTTTGTGTCTTTGATAAAAATACGAGATGAGCTCCAAGACACATGCTTAAAGAAATTACCTTTCCCCGTTCTCATTTTTTCATCAGTAAGCTTCCATGAACTTTAAGGGTACTGTTACTCTGTTTTTATTGCAGAGTATACTTAGATGGCATAGTTGGAAAAGCATGGATCTCCAAGGCAGTTTAGTCACTTGTAATGAGGCTGTGAAGAAGTAAAGTTAGATGTCCTACTGTGTAGTCCCTCATTAAATTCTGTAATTGTGTGTCTGTGAATGCTCCTGTTTTCACAGATAGAATGTCCTAGAGGCCCTGAGTTCTGCTTCTGTATGTATCCAATTTATCTACCTTATCAGGGATGCCCAGCCCTGCACTTCATGCTGAAGCCATTGTAACTAAAACTCCAAAAGAAGCTTTATTGAGACCCAACTAACTAGAGTGCTCCAGGAATCCTGCCCTGGAGTTGGGCTCTTGGAAATACACCCTTGACCCAACTGTAGCTGCTGCTGTTGATCAGAGACATCAGGCAGAGCGTTTCTGTTTGTGGCTGTACGGGGCTTACAGAGTGGCTATTAGTGTTTTTAATCTCAAATTTTTGATGTAGGATGAATCCCTGTGCTTGAGGTGGGGCACATCTCCTCTCCTCCCGGGAAAGGCTCTGAGGGAGGGTCCCTTTTAAGGTCTGCTGATGCTGGTGTTCCACTCTGCTGAAAGCAATAGAGGCTGGTTTGCCCAGGGTGATAATCATGGACATCGATTCCTCGGAGGGTGGTTGGGTGCCTCTGCTGGGCTCCAGTAGCCATAACTGTTTAATCCAGGGGTGGCTACACCTCCGTGTCTCTCCATGCTCATCTCTCCCTGTCTCTCACGTGCTGCCTGAGGATTGACAGTGATGCTCCTCTCCCCATCCCCAAATAGTCTTTGCAGGATATAATTTCAAATAATTTGTCCCTCATTACCAGCAGATCAGTGGCACAGCCAGCAGTAGGACTCGAGCACCAGAATGCTTTCGTTTTTGCTTTTTTCTTGTTTTTAAAAAGTTGGCAAAATACGGTGGGCTGGGGGAGGAGGGCAAGGGTGTTCCTAGTTACCTCAAAGCATTGTCCTTTCTGTGTGGATGGATGAGCTTGCGGCTGTTGGAGCTGCAGGAGCAAGGCATGGAACAGCCTTTAAAGAAAGTTTTATAAGAAGGCTCATTTCAGAGTTGAAATTTGTTATTTATTAGAAGTACTAATACATGGAATATATCTTTATAATGAATGATAGGCTCTTTGGGGCTGGTCTGGACTGTTATCATCATTTCACACACGCTTTTTGTAACCTCACCGTTTGTTCTCATTTTCTCCTTTCTCTTTTTGGCCACCTTGCTTCCATCTCTTTGCTTCTCAAGAGATTAAAGGGCCAAAATGCAGCTCCCTAAACTTATTTCATTATCCACAGAAAATTTCACAGGATAATTATAATGCAAATAGGAAATAACTTACATTTAGAAAAGGGAAGGCATTTAATTTAGTACCAAATAGCAGAAATGAAAGGTACTCTCTTTTCTATCTATGAAATTGCTCAGTCTTTCCTGGATTATGAATTTTGTTCAGGCTGCTTAATAGAGTTTCAAGTTGTATATTAATTATTAAGCGTGATCCAAACTGTCACATTTACGAAGTGTTGCTGCAGTGGTGTAATTTAATATCTGCTGTCAGGAAATAAATTCAGAGACTATAGATTTTAGTCCTGACTAGGCCACTAACTTAAGTGACTGGAGGTGCTTCCCTCATCGCTCCAGGCTCATTTTTCTCTGTCTGTGAAATGTATATTATGGCAGGTACCTATAACATGTTGGGTGAATGATGAGTTCTTGATGCAACTAAGAAGTTGGAATTTACTTTTAGAGAACATGTTAGCGTGTCAAAAGCTAAGTTTTGGTAAGTTTTGAAGTATTTTGTCCCGTGAATCTGAAAATACTTCCAGAAATTCTTCAGGAGTGGGAATATTAGAATTTCATCTTCAGTATTGCTGCTGGTATACTATTTCTTCTTGTGTTGGCTTTTCATGGCTTAACAGTGGTACTAGTGTGTATATTAGTGTTAAGCCATAAAATTATAGTGTGAATTGGAGAAACTGTAACAAGTAGCAACAGCCCAAATTATCTTAGGAAACAGAAATTAATTAAAATCCTTTATGTCTGCACAATGACTGCATACTGTGTTAAGAAGTAATATAAAAAAAAGAAAATAAGAAAGTTTAAAATCATCATAAAATAAATTTTCAAAAGTTAATGATGAGATACATGATTTCTCAATTTTTTTTAATGTAAGCTAAAACAGCATTTGACAACCAGTGCTTCAGAATATGGATCAGTTATTTTTTAACATTCTTCAGATATATTTTCAATAAGCTAATGAAATAGACAACTGTTTTTCTGTCCCTGTGCTAATGTATATCAGTAAATTGTCTCTAACTATCAATATAGTAAATGGTAAGCAATTATAAATCAATGGAGACTACAGGCTTTAGAGATAAGCTGTGCAGAAGTAGAGAAAAAGATAAAGTAGTAGCATTATGCTGTTCAAGAAGCAGAATTTTATGAGCTGTAGAACCAAAGGGGATGTTTAAAACCAGAAGAAAAATAATATGTTGTTTGGCTAAAAAGGGTAGTGTAGACAAATAAGAAGGTGGTGAATAATGAGAACAATAATTAATGTGAATCTGAGCAATCCAACTGATTAATTGCATGTGAAAGTCTATTCAGTTTTCTTGGAAATGATAAAAACTGTTTCAAGTTAGAAGGAAAAACTGTCAACTTGATCTTTGTTTCTCAGCAGCTTCAGAGTGGGTCCTCTGTAGAGGTAAAACAAGACTGCACTCTGCTCTCCCTGACTTCTAGTCATGTGTTGGAACTATGAAGCAGAACTAAAAATTAGGAGAATTATTATGATATTGGCTTGATTTTTAATCAAAATTTCAAGACTATAAATGTGAAGCCTGAAATTGACTTTCTAATCTTTTGCACAGGGAAAAAAATGAGATTGCAAAGAGATTTGAGTGTAGTGGGTTGACCCTGGCTGGATGCCAGGCACCCACCAGGTCACAGAATATTCTGAGTTGGAAGGGACCCACAAGGTTCATCCAGTCCAGCTGTTTAGTGAATGGCTGACACGGGGAGTGAACCCACGACCGTGGTGTCACCAGCACCCTGCTCTGACCAGCAGAGCTCGTCTCAGAGTCAAAGCCTCTTTCTTGCTCCCCTCCACAGCTGGACAGGGGAAAGAAAATATAATAAAGGGTTCATGAGTTGCGATAAAGACAGGGAGAGATCACTCACCAAATACCAGCACAGGCAAAACAAGCTCTAATTCGAGAAATTAATTGAATTTATTACTAACAAAATCAGAGCAGGATCCAGCCACATCCACCTTGGAGCCTCCAGGGACTGGCTCTGCCGGACATGGGGGAAGCTTCTGGCAGCTTCTCACAGAAGCCACCCCTGTAGCTCCCCTGCTACCAAAACCTGGCTGCACAAACCCAGTACAACATATCTGGAAACTGTTCTCCCCAGAGATCCCAGGCTGACACATGCTCAGTTGAATGTTTTGATTTTCCTTTCTACACATCCCAGTGTAGCTGCATATGTGCCCTGTTCTAGAGTCCTGATGGGAAGGCTAATTCCCCCTGGAGCTGGGAAGAAGTCCGGTGTTCTCGGAGGGATGTGCTCTCTTCCCTTACAGATGCAGGAGCTGCTCTTTGTGCTGGGGAGCAGAGCCAGGTCTCTGCTATCCAGTGAGGAAATTGGGGATCCCCTGTGTTTTTCAGTCAGCTCTTGGAAGTACCTGTTTTGGAACAAGATCAGGTATGATTTGATGTGAACCTGTGGAGGCACAATTTACCAGGGGTAGAAGATAGTTCTGTGCACTTGCTCTGATGGACATATCTCATCACAGGCTCCAGGCCAGTTCTTCATGCACCAGTTCTTGTCTTCTTTGATGTTTGGCTCACGATGAGCATGTCCCTCAACTCTTAATTTAATCAGAAGGCACCTGAGTGACATTCTTTAGCCCTGTCATTGTTCCCCTGCACATGTTTCTCTGATGGACACACCAAATATCCCTCCACAGGAAACGTCTGCATTTCAAATGGTTACTTTCGAGTTTGTTTCCGTCTTGCCTGATAAGAAGTCAGTAACAGTCATGTAATGTTGGGGTAGCTTCAGTGACATATCATAATGAGAAATCATAGTTGGGTAAACTGTTTTTAAAATATCATGGGTTACTAAGTAATTACGAAAGTGCTTTCCACACACACACACACACACACATATAAGTACATCAAAGCATTTCTTACTAGTGTTGCAGTTGAAACAGTTTGACACTTCAGCTTCAGTACAACAGAGCCAGGAGATGCTTTGATCCAACTGCCAAACTGCACCTTTGCAACAAACAGGACATGCTTTGATATAGTGGAAAAAAAAAAAAAAAGGTTGGAATTTTCATTCAGAATTAAGTTTTCTATCCTGACTTTTTTTATACTTATTTTTTCTGACATGAGATATTTGGAAGGTAGCACTCCAGGGGATTGCATCTCCTTCCTGAAAGTGCAGTCCATGGAGCTGAAATATGGCCCTGTATCTCCACATCAGGATGGGAATTGCATTAGGGAAAACAGTACCTTTACAGGTGCTAGGCAGAGATGAATGCACAGCAGTTTGAAATAGGAAGCTGAACTGGTTTTCACCACAGTATGGTCTCTGGTGTTGACACAGCCAGGGTTAGGTTCTTGAACAACTTCTCTCTGGAATATTATGCTTCTTAAAGTAAGTCTAATGTTTATGGTCAAGGACACTTTTCTCTTTGTCCTTGCCTGCATAACTATGTGTCATGAAATAGCTGCTGTAGATAGCTCCAGGGCTGGCAGTGATTGGAAAAGGGATTTCTTTGTACACTGTGTATTATTTTGGGGGCCTTTAATGGAGGAAGCAATTTTATTTTTTTAATATTTTTGAAGCATCACAGTGAACCTGGAAAATAAAGGCATAAACATTCAGTTCTTCCTAGGAAACCCATTTCTCGTTCAATGTTTTCAGTATTCTAACAGGTCTAAAAGAGATGCCTTTGACTGAAAGCAACATAAATGAAGGTAAAAATTTAAAATATGAAAGCTCTTAAAGTAGTTCAGAAGAGTCTAGTCGCATCTTGGAAATGGAGGAATGTTCTATGCATGCTTAGGCCAAAAACTCTCTGTTATATAGGCCTTTGTAAAAAAAAAAAAAAAAAAATTCAAATGAGGTGATGACTGATCACTGGCAGGTGTAAGAAGGCAAGAAACTTGATCAAGGTTTTGCCAGCAGAACATGTGTGGGTTGTTTGACTTTGAAAGGGTAGGCATACTCTTCTGGAATAGTCAAAGCAACCAAAAAAGAGCTAGCCTAGGACAAAGCTCAAAGCATGGTCTGTAAAAAGGCAGCATTTTTGTTGCTCAGTGTATGGAATAGTCTTCCTTGTGGTAACTTTTCTTTATCCTGTCACATGAACTTTTTATTCCATATCAGAAAATAAAAAGGAAGGAAGAAAACAGGAAGATATAAAAATGGATAAAAGAAGAATAAAAAGGAGGCTTACTGTAAAATATTTCTCCCTTAAAACATTGTTAGAAACTCTGTTTTCATAGCTTTTCAAGTCTTTCCTCCATCCAAGGTTTCCCACTGGACCATTTAAGAGGCCAAAATAGCCCCAGTAGCTTACTTGTCTACATGCCCTGAAGATGAGCCCTTCAAATTTCTGTTCAGCTTTCTGAGAAGTGCCCTCCCATGGGTGTCTGGAGCTGTTCCTCACAGCTGGTGTGCTCTGTGCAGTTGCTGCTGCTGCTCCTGCAGAAGGGCATCAGCCGAGGGTGTGACATCTCCAGGGGGCACATCTAAACAGGGGCGGGAGGTTTTCCACACCTCCAGCTCTGAGCTGAGCAGCTCTGGTTTGCCCTCCCAATGGGCCCTGCTGGATACAGCAGCTTGGTCTGGAGGCCTCTGACACCCCAGCCAGTGTGAATTAGTCTGAGATTCTGATACGTAATTTCGATTTACAGACCCCTTTGGCACAGTTGTTACTGATTCTTTCTCACGTGGATGCGTGCTTTGCCAACTGAGATAGAATTGTTCTTACCCTGTTCTAATGAGAGAGATCGTGGCTGCCTGCCTTTGAGCTAGTCAGCTAAACTTCTTGTTACAGTGAGGGCAGAGAAATGGGTGTTTCTAATGCATGATGCATCTTCTCCTAAGGAAGCATCTGAAGGAGGTGTTAGATGAATTGTAGCCTGAAAGCACCCAACTCTCCAGTGATGATGGTTTAACTGAAATTATACCTATGACTGAAAATCTGTGAGAGACCAAATTTTCTGGAAAATAAGGTAGTTTTACTAAGAAAGTATCCATAGGAGGATAATAAATGACCCCATCTTAAAAAAAAAATACAAAATGGATATTTCGACTGGATATTAAAGAAAATAAGATTTGCATCCAAAAGACTGGTGAATTTTGGAGTAGTATGTTAGGTAACTGAAGGATAAGTAAAGAAGGCATCTTCTTTTACTGTATTTCATAAATTTAGATGACAGTCTGTAGGATTTCTAAGTTGGCACATGTTAAGAACCAAATAAAATCTGCATCTCTCATTTTGCCTTTTCTCTGCTGTGTTTCACAATGTGGGAAAACCTTGTTTTGAAAGCCAGATATTTTATATTCTGCTTTGGTGGTCCCAGGTTCCTTGCCAGTGGCATGCCACATGCTTTACTGGTACTTAGTGCTCATCTATTTTAGAGCCACCATTGGCCTAAGTCACTGTCAGGCAGTAGGCATCTTTTTTACTGACTCTCAAGTGATTTAAATCTTACAGATGGCAACATATTAGGTGATTTCATGTGGCCCTAAGAGTAATTTCTGCTGTCTGTTGCTATTTGTTAGCTGAGGTCATGTTTTCTACTGTGGAACAGTTTCCCCTACAGCCCTTTTCTTGCTCATGTCCTCTGATGTTCATGGCTCAGCCACCACTGCTGTTGTCCTTGTTCATGACATGAGTCACAGTTGTCACACAGGATCACCTCACCCAGTCTCTGATCTGGATCTAATGTGCAGGATGGAGACCACAGTCTCTGAAGAAAGATGCATATCCAGCACAATTAAGGAAAGAAATCTAAAGGGACAGGATAAGTGCTCTGTTTACACTGATTTTTTTTTCCCCCCTCAAAGTTAGTTTTGCTCCTAAGTGCATAAATATGCATAGGACAGACAGATTTATTTTAGAGATGCTCACTTTTTTTTATGTTTTGGTATATGTTTTGGTGCTACAGATCAACCTCATTTCACTGATAATGAAGCTCTGAAACACAGACTGTGCATATATTTATATCCATACATAAAATCTTTTTGTAAAATGATAGCATTTTGTACATTCATTCTTTCATCTATGTACTATCTGAAGTGTATATGAAGAGCTACTAAAGGTTTTTGTAGTATCAAAAATATTTGCTTGCAGATAAACAGAAACACAGAGAAATTTTTGAAGATCAAACACAGGGACAGTACTAGCACCAGTGTTAAACCCCAAGTAGCTGTTGCTTCTAATCCCATATGTACTCATCTAGCCAGATTCAAAAAATCTTTCCAACCACCCCAAACCCCCAAGCACTAATATTTAGACCATGTTGCTGTTTGGGATCCTACAAAGTGTTCAGGGTGATCATCCTAGTCCAGTAAAATCTGTGTGCCAGCTTTTGCAGGTACATTTTTTGAGGACAGTTGTATAGGTTAGTGCATTTGAAGAGAGTAAATTATAGTGTAGTCTTCAAATTGTAAAATCAACTACTATGAGGAACTCCTTCCTTTGGGAATGCTAATGAAAACAATTGAATTCAACTTAGGTATAATAAAACTTAGTTAATTTAGTGAAATGAAGGGCACAAAACCAATTGGGATAAATGTGTGGTTTTAGTGAGTGGAGGTCTTATTCATGCAGCAAGCCGTGACTGTATCTGCTTCATGAATAATTAAATCCCTTTCAGATAATCAAATAAACAGAGGCTTTTTATGTTTTTATTTTCTTAACAAAGTATTGTGCTATTAAGAAGTATTTTGAGATCACGGGATGAAGGACAATATAGAAGTGCAAGTTGTTGTTATTATTACTATTATTACTATTATTACTATTATTATTATTGTTATTATTATTATATGAGTCCACTGGCTTTCCTTTTAATATTTTCTGCTTGTTTCAGTTGCACATTTTTAATTGCTTAGAGAAATGATGTAGTCATATCTCAGAGTTGGTTTAATTAGAATTATTGATGTCTGAAGCAGCACCCAGGCTGGGGAAACTGGGGTCTGATCAAAGTCACAACAAATGGTTTAGTGAAGTTAAAAAATCAATCTGTAATTAACATTGAAAGAGAAAGCATATGCTTTCAAAAAGCACATTTTATGCTAAGGAAAAAGGCACTTCTTATTTATTTAGAAATATTCATTGCAGTATTTAAAAAGAAGGGTAACAGTAATGACTGAATTTCTCACCTGGAAGAAACACTGGATGCAACATTGTGCTTTTACAGGCACTGGTATACTTTACTCTCCTTAATTAGATTTAGAAGTGCATGTGAAACAGGAAGTTCACTTTAAGAAGGGTTTTAAGACTTTTGGTATTTTGAGTCTTTTGAGGGGGAAATCTTTCTAGCTTGATTGAAAGTACCTATAAATGTTTGCAATTTTTAAATGTATTATATAGAACAAATAAGTTTAACACTGGAATGAATTCTGATCTGAGGTGTTGAAGAAGACAGGAGACATTAGGCAGTCAGTATTTTAAAGTCTGTGTCTCAGCTCATTGACTCCTGACTATGCACAGGACAGTTGAGCATCTGGGATGAATGCTCACCTTCATTCTTGAGGTGTTAGTGGATACACTGTGTTTGTTTAGCAAATTTTTGTAGATTTTTTTTTGCAACACATTGATGAGGTAGTGAAGCGAAAAGTGGCAGTGTCCAGGTTTAACTGGGAAAGCACACTTTTTTCATTTTTCTCAAACTTACTGGGTTGTTTCGTGGAGAATCACGACACCAAAGTGCTTTTTATGACTGTGCACATGGTGTGACAGAGTTGGGAATGTGGGCAGATTTAACTGCACTGGAGGGGGTGGTGGAGGTAACAGATGGAAGGTGGTGGGGCTGGAGAAGGTTCAAGCAGACCAAAATAGAGAATGACTTTTACTTGCATGATGAACACAAGGCGATAGGCAAAGTGGTGCAAGAGTCTTGAGTTCTCTTAAGCAGCCCTTCAGTCTTCTCTTATTTGGTATCTGTTATAAGGGTCTTTTTGTGCACCCTTCTCACTATCAGAAATAAATATATATATTCTAAGGTGGCTGGGGATCTTCCCTTGATGAGAGCAGTTGCAAGTCAGTGTGCTGTGTGGAAGACCCACCACAGATTTCATCTTTTTATGAAACTGTGTTCACACATTCTCCAAAAGTATGCGTTTTTATCATTTGCACTTTATTGATCAGCCCTTCCTGAACCATTTTCATCCGTAATTAAGGATGCAGAGAGCTTTACATTATTCTGCTTACAATTTCAAGAGCTCATTTTATACTGCTTGTTTGGGGATTTGCTTCCTTGGGAGAATTTATTACTGTATGAATGAAAATGCTTTTCTGAAGCTGTTAATCAGTTCAAGATTTAAAAAAACTAATTGAGAATATTGCTCATTATTATTAAATTCTCAGGGGTGCTATAGGGTGTGCACACTATTATAATCTAAACCTGTAATTTGGATTTGCTTCTTGTGCCCTTTGGCACAATGGTGTACATGGGAATTTTAAGGAGAATGACTGACTCTCAGCCACCCCAGCCACAGTGAAGAAAATGTGCTCTTTATTTTGTCATCAGCTGCTGCCTCCTGTTAGCAGTGAAATTGTTTTGACAAGTGCTGGTTTGATATACTCGTTTACAGAAGGGCTCAAACTAATCAAAATTACTTCTAACACTGTGGACTATTGGGCTGCAATATAATCTTCCCAATGAAGTGGGGGAGGACTCATCATGTGAGTTGTTCTAAAATTGGTTGAGGCAAATCACCGAAGAATTTATGGAAGGGAACATCTATTCTCTGTCTCAGGATGTCCTAGATAAGATAATAGTCTATTTCTATCACTCTTTGATGTTGAACTTCAGCATTTCAAGTGCTAGATGGAGTGATATATTGCTTGTGCATTGTACCTGAATATTGTGCATGAAGTCTCATGGCACTGGATAATAATGCTGAGGCTCATCCATGAAGGTTTTATACACAGAGCCAGTGTCACATGAACAATTCCTTCTGTGCAATGCACTGGATTGCAGACAGTTGGTAGGTTGGGTAGGGAATGCTTTTTGTCAGTGTCCTCTTTTAGAAGAGGTTTCATTCATCTTTTGTAGCTCTGATGAAACGATTTGCAGCCTGCAGCCTGTGTAGTTCATCAGTTTTCATTCACGTGAGCATTCCTTCTGAGGCAGAACCAGAGAATGACAGACTGGCTGGGGTTGGAAGGGACCTCTGGGAGTCACCTTGTCCAGCCCCGCTGCTCAGTTACGGGCACCTGGAGCCAATTGCCCAGGACCACGTCCAGATGGCTTTTGAATATCTCCAAGGATGGGGACTCCACAGCTTCCCTGGGCAGTCTGTGCTGGTGCTTGGTCAGTCTCACACTGGAAGAGTGATTCCTGATGTTCAGATGGACCCTGCTGTGTTTCAGTTTGTGCCCGTGGGCCCTGCTCCTGTCATGGGCACCGGTGGGAAGAGCCTGGCTCCATCCTCTTTGCACCTTCCCTTTGGGTATTTATGTGCCTGTAGGATCCCCTCTGAGCCTTCTCCCCTTCAGGCTACAGTCCCAGCTCTCTCAGCCTTTCCTCCTGTGAGAGATGCCCCAGCCCATACTCATCCTCATGTCCCAAGGCTGCTCTCTCTACAGCTGTTCCATCTCTCTCTTGTGTGGGGAGGCCACAACTGGGTCCAGCACTTCAGGTGTGGCCTCCCCAGCGGTGAGCAGAGGGGAGGATCACCTCCCTCACCCTGCTGGCAATACTTTATTTAATGCTGCTGCAGGCACCATCCACCTTCTTCACAGCAGAGTCATCTTTCTGGTTCATGTTCAGCTTGGTGTCCACCAGGACCCCCAGCTCCTTTTGTGCCAAGCTGCGTTCCAGCTGGTTGGCACCCATCAGCTATTTTGGCTTAACATCTATCCCCTTTGGGCGATTCTTCTTAAATTTTGTGATCTTGGCAGAGAATGTACAACTCTTTAATTGCAGGATGCCAAAATCACTTGCCAAAAGTACTTTTTATTCTCATTGATGTGTTAGTCTTTCTATGAGATACTTAATGTAATTTGCCGTGCAGATTTTCTGAAATGTAATTCTGCAATCTGTAGTAAGTTTTTAGTATGGTTTTACCAGTCACTGTAAATTCAATGAATTTACAGCAGTTATGCTTTCAATAGGCTTAAAGCAGCTGTGTACGTAAAAGTACTTTGCTTTAGGAATGGGTTTGAACTTTCATTTTAAAGATCTGTATAATCCTGGCTGTGTAGAAGAATACCTCTGTGTGCTGAGGGCTCCATTGATTAAAGTCCATTGACACAACAGACTTCTCCTATTCATCTTGTTTTTTCATTTTATTCTAGTATGCAAATCTAATATTCTGAATAGTTGCTTATATATAATATATGCAGATACAACTCCAGGATCACAATTTAATTGAATTAGCAGTCATGGATGAAGATACTGAGCGTTCTGAAAAAATAAAGCTCGTGTTCGTGAATCATGAGAGTAGTGAAGGTTGGCCTTGCCTCTACCTGGTTGCTTGAGAACATTTTTATAGGGAATAGAGAATGGTGACCTAAATGGCAGGGCAGTGGACTGGAATTACAAAATTGAGAAGTTTCTCACAGTTTGGCTTGGGACAACTTTGGAGAGTTCTTTGTATCTCTCTCTGCCTTATTTATCTCACCTGTTAATTGCACATTATATCTCTCTAGCAATAAATACATATTAATATATACTATATTAATTAAATCATGGTGGTCTATGATTTACTAGTATTCTGCAGTTCAGTTTCTCTGCAGAAATGCTACCAGATTGATTTACATGGGTACCTGTAGCATGAAGACCACACACTGTTCCTAAACAGGTAGAAAAATACTAAATTTGGAGTCCTGACAAAGTGCTCCGATGTGTTTAGGAAGAGCATAATGTCAAAAGGAGTAAGAAAGGAAATTCCTGAGAACTGTGGGATACTGCTAACAGGTACAAGGTGTTCGTAGGCAATGAGCTAAACTTCTGTCCTGAAGTTCAGTGTCATTAGTTCAGTAATGGCTAGAGTTGGCAATCAGGCTCTTTTGAACTGTGTGTTCCCCACGCCCGCCTTCAAACCAGCCGCACTAGGCATGATTGGCACTGTTGTTCCAAGAGCTGGAATACATTAAATACTGGCCTGGTAGCCCTGCCGTTTTTAGGGTGATGTAGTTTAAGAGACATATTGACCATAGGCCTCAAATTTGACAGAAAGTCCATTGGAAGCTTAACCTACTAATTGTGAAGACTGTCTGTTTCTGGCTTGTGGAGTGATAATTAAAATCCTGTTTGCAATGAAAACTCAAATGCAATACTAAATATGAAATAGTTCTTTGCCGTGCCAGGCTTTCGACTGAATGGTCTGGCTCCAATTCTTATGTCCTACATCACCCAGTAATCTTTAAATATGAGAAGAAAAAATTCTTTCAACTCCAGTCTTGTGAAGTGAAATTTATTTGTATGATCCAGGACCTTTCAGTTGCACACTCCACGTGTGCTGCATATTTAGCATGGAAATCAATGAATATGAGGGTATGAGAGAGACATGCACTAAAATCATAGACATCATCTTGGACTGTGTATAAATATATAAAGTACTAAAATGAATTTCAATA
This sequence comes from Edolisoma coerulescens, assembly GCA_013397115.1. Classification (NCBI taxonomy): domain Eukaryota; kingdom Metazoa; phylum Chordata; class Aves; order Passeriformes; family Campephagidae; genus Edolisoma; species Edolisoma coerulescens. The sequence continues at coordinate 495,599 of VWZW01000227.1, read as the reverse complement.
AATTAGGTGTTACATATTAAAAGTATTAATCTTAAAAAATGCTGGTACAACTAGTCTCTGTTATTATTCTGATATCGGTTTAATTCCATTTATTCTTGGTAAACTCATCATTCTAAATTTGCACATGAGTTTCAAATGATTAAAAGTCTTTTTACCAGTCCAAAATTACACAATAAAGCATATTACAGCTGTTCTTTAATTATAATGGGTGGTGGGCATACATTTCATCCCTGAAAGACATTTAGTACTATTAAACTGTTTGTGTGGGTTTGATTATTCATGAATGTCAGTTTTATTCACTATCTTAACAAATTTAAAGTTTTATGGTTTACCACTGTGTCCTCAAAATAGAAAAATAGACCAAAGCCTGTACCATTTATACAGGCAAAACTATTCCTGCCTGAGAAGGAACTGCAAAGGCCAATATAAATATAAAGCAATTTAAATCGGTCTGTGAGAACAGCCATGACTACTAAGGAGAGAGGAATATGTTATTTGGTGTTGATTGTTTGCCCAGAATCTCCTAATGAGTTAAAATAAACATAATTAAAAAGGAGGCTAAATGTCAGGGAAAAATTTCCTAAGCAGTTATTCCAAAGCTTGCTGCTGGCTTCAGGCAGAGGTGGGGGCAGTCTTTATCACCTGAGATCCTGAAAGCTGAGAAACTAAAAATTGCTGATTAAAAATGCCAATAGATAGTTCTCAGACAGATGTCTTTCCTGTCCTTTCTGGTGTTTAGTATCTCTGTTGTCTTAAGAATGAAGTGGCCCCATGAGGCTGAGCCACAGCCACCAGTCATTATTCAAATGTAACTTAATTACAGAGTTATCTGTGTTCTCTGAGTTACTATTTGTTTAACAGCCGAATTGCAGCACCAGCTGTATCCTTGGTATTCCAGGCACACCGAGTTACAAACCTGTGACAAGGTCAGAGTGTTGTAGCCTCTCCTACTTTGCACTGGGAAAATCTAGCAGACTTTAAGGGTGGCTGCAAGCCCTGGGTTTCTGCTTTGTATTGCATACGTTTAAAAATACAGGCAGGCCCCTCTGGTAGTGAACTGTCAAAGCTAATATAGAGATTTAATGATATAAAAAAAATAAAGGTTAATAATAAAGGATAAAATTCAGCCTTTATGTAAGTTTATGTAAAACTGTAGAGGTAGGCAGATGGGAGGGTTTGTTGGAGTTTTTTAGAGAGGAAGAGATTTTTTTCATCTGTTCTCATCCGAACTAGTAGTCTTTGCTTTCAGGGTTTATTTGAAATAGTTGAGTGAATCCTTTGCAGCAGGGACACTGTTTGCATAGTGCTGTCAGTGCCATCCCTTTCTTGCTATCTCTCTCTTCTGGAAGTGAGGCTTAGGCTGGAGTAGGAGATGAGAAGAGGCTGTATTTTAAATATACATAACAAATGCCTCAATTGGCTGGGTACATTTTTCTGGTGTTTTTATGTTGAAGAAAAATACTGTAATGTAGAAAAAAGCTGTAATGCTCTGGAAGCAATGGAGTCAGCTCTCAAGGTGCAATTTTAATTCAGGAAGCTTGAGACCTGTGTGATCCTTTCTTGTTAGTACACACTTTTCCTGCTTATAGATCTCCTAGTCCATGGAAACTAAAGATAAGGAATGTATATTTTTTGCATGAAAAATAATACAATAATGGTTTGATGAATAGACACTTTCATAATAAAACTATTCTATCTCATTGAAACTGTAGATTGCTAGCTGTTACATGACACTGAACAGTTTTCCTTTTATTATTATCACATAGTGACTTAAATGTGACGGGGCATTAGAAAAGATTGAATTATTTTAATTTTACTCTTTCACGGGATTCTGAAGCCACTGTGTTTTATTTTGAGATAAATTATCCTATTTATCTTGTCTGCATAAATACCTTTATGAATAATGCAAGAAGCTGGGATGCTAAAAGTAAAAATTACAGACCTGTCCTTAAAGGGCAGGATTAACATCCTACAGGAGCTTATATGAAACCAACTGGTGCCTTTATTCTTCAATACAAAAATGTACCATTTTTGAGCCATTTGCAAAGCCACTATAGTGGAGTGTTGCCAGATCCATTAACAATTCTCTACTAATGGCAGTTAAATGACTGAGGGGGGTAAAAGCAGGCAACAGGATGGTCTGTACGAGATCTCCTTTTACAAGGACATTATAACAAGGCTTGAATTAAAAAAACCCTACAAAAATAATTTCATAGTGGTTAGAGCAGCCATTGTCTTAAGTTGCATTAGAGCAAGAAATGAAAAATACTACCCTTAATGCAAAGGTAGCGTAGATATTTAGCCAGAAACTGCAGAGGAAAATTAAGACTATGAAAATTTTCAGTTCCCAAGGAAACATTAAAATAGCAGTTTCTCAGATGCACTCAGTTTCAGACTTGCTCGATATTAACGCAGACATGCAGACAGCCCGTACAAAACTGCCCGTCCTGCTGCCAGGAGCAGCAAGGGCAGGCAACACCTACAGCGTGGGAGCACAGCCAAAAGATGCCCACCAGTTGTTTCTTCTGGCCTGTGTGAAGTCACAGAATTTCTGATCAGGTTTTAATGCGCTCCTTTGAAAAAGATTAGAATTTCTACGCTGTTTTCACTCACAGGCCAGAACTGTACACTTCCATTGTAGTGTAACATAGCTTTAAGAAGAAGGTACAGATAGCACATTCTGGTAAGCATCTGCACACACAAAACACACAAAAATAGTGTGTATGTAACTCAAACTGTATAGCAAAACCCCAAACCAGACTTGGGCAGAAAGATTTTTATCCTGAGGCAAGTATGCAAATACAGTGCTATAATCTAAAGATGGAAAAGCAAAGATGAAGAGAAGTGAATTGATTCTAATTCCCTGAACTGGCTCTTATGTATATCAACATTTTTCTGTGCAGAAGAAATCCTCAAAAAAAGTGTTTTGAAAAGACACAGGATGTCCAGCTGGAAATGGTCTATTAAATGAACTAAATAATGTCATGGTATATGGCACACCGTTTTATGAAGCTGTTATTTGCTTTTCCCTCTTGGTATTCTGAGCATCCTAAATCTGAATTTCTAAAACATCCACAATGTTTTCCCTATTCCTGCAGACCTGTGCTTATGCTTAGGCTGCAGATAATGCACAGGGTCGTAGGAGAAGCTTGCAGACCTCATCATGGTATTCCCAACCCTTGTAGTGTTTGTGTGCACTGCTTCAAGAAACAGTAACGTGTTGGATAAATGGAGATGCCGTTAAGGGTTTTCCTTGTTGATACCGCTCCTCATGCATATCATATCACATGGTGCTGCTAGTGATGTGCTGCCAGAGGAATCCTGACCTGCTGCAGAAGCAGAGGGAGAGTTACTTCCCCATTCTCCTTCCTGCACCATCCTATCAGCCTGTATCAGCACCTGCATGCAGGAGAAGGCTGGGCTGGGGAGGAAGGAGGAGTGCTGAGCTTAACCTGAAGAGGAGAGGTAGTGGTAGGAAGAAGAGCTTTAAGAGTTTTTTACTAGTTGCTTCCACACCAGTGGAATCAGGGCAGATTTTCCCAAAACACCTACATAGCTTCTCTTGTCCTTTGCCCACTGCCCCCAGCGTGGGTAGGACAATGCTGGCTTAGCTCCACTGGTTTAAGGAGATCAAGGAAGTAAAGGAAGAACCTGTAAAACTGAAAGCAAGTCTTTTTTTCCTAGCTCTGCTGGTTGAAGAAATTGGGTAGTGTCTCCCTACACATCAGGGAACAAAAGCTGTAACAGGTATGGTACTGCCACAGTAAAGTCATCTAGTCTTGAAAGAGTTCTGTGTATTATTTTACTCTTTGACACCTACTTCTGACACTTACTTTGANGTCATCTAGTCTTGAAAGAGTTCTATGTATTATTTTACTCTTTGACATAATGCAGAGACATAACCTAACTGCTCTTCTTCCACTTAGTAAAGTGCTGCTTAGTTTTGGTACCCTGGCAGACAGGCTTTCTGAAAAGTAACCTTCTAGTCAGTTAGTGTCCTTTACCATGAGCCTAAATCATATACTTTTGAAAGGGTTTCAGTTTAGAAATGAACTTTAGGAACACTCTATTAATTTTGTAAATTAAAACTGTAAAACTGAACACATTGAAGTCCAGTACAGGACTGACACAAGGAAGCAGTCTTTAAACAGGAACATCCTCCAATCTAGCAGTGGGAAAGAAAGGAAAGTAAGAAGGATTCATTTGCAATTGACCTGCAGCACCAAAGTCATTCACTTTCCAAATGGGATTAAACTTGTTTCATCAGCCATGACATGTGAAAAGATCATGGTTATAAATTCCATTTGCTGTAATGAATTGAAAGTGTCTGAGTTTGCAAGCAGCACTCACTGTTGATGGACGGCTAGATTCGTGCAGTGTTTTAACACTAAAATTAGCTTCCACAAAGTAAAAAGTACAGAAAAGGTGGGAGCAGTGACAGATCTTAAAGCATTTAAAAATTGACTTTATTGTTAGATGGGAGCTGAATAAAGCTAGAAATAAATAGTGTTTATGACCCTGTTATGTAGATAATTTGGTTCATGCTTGAATGAGGGCGAACACGAATCTTGGAAAACGGCGTTTTTAAGTTTCTCAGCCATATTTCAACAAGAATAAATATTGTTACTGAAATGAGGAAAAATCGAACTTCTCTGTGGTATTGCTTGTAAGATGTAAGAAAATGGGATTGTGTTGAAGGATACTTCATTCAAATCAATTTCCATGTACATCAGCATGACTCCAGTGCAGTCCGTGAAGCCACATTGGTGTATGCATTTTGGAAATTGAGATAAAAGCTACACTCTGTGGTTAGTTAATAACCTTAACTCAGTCTTGCATCAGGATCATCAGACAGTTGTCCTTTGATACTTGTAGAGCTAAAGGTAGTTTCCAAACCTATTTTCACCAAGGTTTTTTTGGTTTGGTGTGCACAATTTTATGCACATTTGAAGTGTGCCAAGAAAAAAAAATCTCAGTGGGTGAAAGTGGGAATTACTTGGGAATAATTTGAGTCTCCTTTTAATCGATAAGTTACNCGTGCTAAAATCCTCTAGAACGAATGAGCTGGCCAGGTCTGAAAAAAATTGCATTCTTCTCTATCATTAGAATCTTACCCATGTCAGAAGAAAAAAAAAAAAAAAAAAAAGGCTTGAGCTGAATAGAGGAATGAAAATATAATGGCTTCTTAAATTACCACAAGGTTAACATACAATTAATTTGCTAATTTTAATTACAACCCTAAAAAATGTGCTGAAAAATGCTCGGAGGGGAGAAGCAGCCAGGTGCCAGCATGCCAGCACTGATTAGCCAAGGTTGCTGGCAATTACGAGGTCTCTATTAAATGTGTTACAGAAATTTGAGAAACCCCTTCCTAAAAACAGCACATTTATTGAAACTCAGCCGGGTATTCATCATGCTGTATCTTTCCATTGCTACAGATTTGCTGTCATTTGCCTTACTCTTTTCCAGCTAAACGTTTTATTGCAGCTGAAACGTGGACTGCTTTTTCTGTTTGTCACATGCTGTTACACTTGTACTAGGTATTTATTTTGATAACATAAACAAAAGAGATTAACCAGTGTTTGCCAAGTGTTCTGAGCACCTTCGGTTCCAGATAGCTGCCAATATCGCAGCTGAATTCTGGAAACACAAATCCTGAAGAAAATGCTTTTTCTTTCCAAGGTGTCCTGGCACATGCAGTTTGTGCCAGGACAGGCACAAAAAAAAATCAGGAACATTGCTGAAACTGCCTTTTCAGTGGACAGCGTGTTCTGCAACACTTTAAATGCACAGAAAAATGTAATTTCTCAGTTAAAAAAGCAAACATAATCCCCAACACAAACAAAAAACCAAACAAGGAATAAAAAATCTGCATGTTTGCTTTGCATTTTCAAGAAATCATGGTGTAAGAGAATGTCTTGTCTGTAAAAGATTACATGATGTATTATTGTTATTTTTTATTGTTGTTATGTGAGTCATGCTTTAAATGTCTGTTGTTGGGAACTGTAATAAACCTTGATCCATCTATTAAAGGAAATCTTTAAAAAAAAATCCAAACCAATAAGATTTTTGAAAAAAAACAAACCTACAGTACTGGTGTCAAAGGAAATTAATTTCCTGGCTGGCTTGTGTTTTTCTCTGAGGCAGATATTGATGAGTGTGCAGAGGGGATCATTGAGTGTCACAACCATTCACGCTGTGTTAACCTCCCAGGGTGGTACCACTGTGAGTGCAGAAGCGGTTTCCATGACAATGGAAGCTATTCTCCTTCTGGGGAGTCCTGTGTTGGTAAGCAATGATCAGTAGAGCCTTTTTTTTCCCTTCCTTGTGCATGGTGTTCCCAAGTGACTGTCGAGCTGCTGTCCTGAGCAGTGACTGTGTTTGGGGCCAGAACGGGGTGCTCCCAGCGTGTCCGTGTCCGTCAGCACCCCCAGCCACGCAGGGGTGCTGGGCCATGGCACCTCATGGCTCTGAGGGCTTCCCACAGGAGGAGATCCAAAGCGTGACTTACTGCACTGCTCCATTTATCAGAGCAAGTGGCTGTGAAACCTGAAGTGAAGTGGGCTTGCTGGGGAGCATAATTGGCCACAAAAGGGGAAGAGGTGGTTTTCCAATTCCAGGTTTCAAGAGAGTGATAGAAGAACATATCTGTGGTATGTTTGTGTTGCTTTGGTTTGCTTGTTTTCTATTTTTCAGCATCTTCATCATTTAATTTATAGAATTACGCAAATAACATCGAATTCTCTATGCGCCATATTTGCAGAATAAGGTCCCAAGAGCATGAACAGAGAGGGATTTTTAATGGGTGCAAAGGAATTTGTCAGTTGTTTCTATGGGAGAGCAAAGGATGAGGCTCCATGAGGAGTTAGTGCTGGCTCCTGCAGTCTGTGTGCCCTCGACTGGCTGTAGGACTCTGGGTGCCACTACAGCAAGTAAGCAGCAATAGAACCATAGTGAAGATGGTAATTCTGCCTTACCCCTGCCTTACAGTTTTTCAACCTTTTTGGTTATTTGCCTTATACATAATTTCTATGTGGTATTTTACCAGGTGAGTTTAAAACTGTTTAGAAGGGATCCTGTTTTAACTTCTGTAGAGATACAGATCGACTGGCTGATAGTGTTATGTCCTTTCTTTGGAATTTCAGTTACTTCATCTCTAGTCAGTTATATGAGTTTTCTATAAAAGCTCTTCTCCTCCTTTTGTGGGTTGGTTTTGTTTTTTTTTTAATGCTGTAAATTTCATTTATCATGGCCATAACTTCAAAGGATATTTCCTGTGATTTAAAGTCTATAATTAAAATAAAAATTAAAATAACCATTTGTAATAAAAATATATAAAGTTACTTGTAAAAAACATTCCCATCTTTTATGAATTCTGGCTATTAGAAGTCCTTGGGATAAGGTAGTATCATAATTTAAAAATGCAGGGGAACAATAATGATTTTCAAAGCAATATTTTGTAGATTGTCCAGCTGAACTATTTTTTTACACATTGTCCTAAGCTGATGGGGAGCTCAATAAAATCACAGCAGTGAACTTCTTCAGAGGGTGGCTGTGTAAAAAATGGCAAATTTTACAGCATTTCGTGATTCCGCAGATAAAATAGATGAAAGTCATGTATTTCTAAACCAATTCTCAAATGTTAAGAGTTCTCCTCTGGTTTATTTGAGTGCTGTAAAATGAGTGATGAATGGAGCAATGTTGAAAATACCTTCTTTATGAGAAGTCAAAGCAGCATGACATAACCTTCAAAAAGCCCTGAGGCAACTGGGGGTAAGAGGCATATTTAGCATTTCTGGTGCTTACTTGTACCACTTACGTGGGGAGCCCCATCCCTCCTACCTTCTGTAGCTGATTTGGGAAGCAGAAGATGAAGAGCCAAGCTGATGGCAGGAGAAGACAGACACATAGGCAAGACTGTGGATGACCCCCAGGTAGGCTCAGCTGCTGGACAGGTCAGTATTGCTTGCACTGAGTCACTGCTGAAGGGTTGGGCGCTGCAAAAAGAAGCCCCAAATGTTCTGTGTTCTGGTGGAGACTGCAGGGATAAGATCTCATGAAAACACACTGTTCTCATTTTGGCCTGCACAGCATGCTGGAACCTTGCGAGGTGAGGTGCTCGTCTTGCCATATGCAAGTTGTAAACAGAATGTGGAATTAGTGGGGTTATTTTAATGAAATAGCTTCTCTGAACCATCTGCTGCAGGGTATCAGTGAGGAAGAGAAATAAACCAGTTTGCTTCACCAGTATAATGAAATAAAATAAGTGAAAATTAATGAAAAGATTCTGCTAACCCATATCGACCAATTTCAAACCATGATGTTTATTTTAAAATGCATCTAAGAATTGGTTAGGACAACAGAGAGAGAACACTGCACATTCCAGGTAATACATCACATTACAGAGCTTGTTTGCATGGTGGAGCATTTAGGGTCAGAACCGGTGTCTTTCACTCTATTTCAGATAAAAAAGGGTTCATCTGCTTAGCAACAGTATTTTTTCCTGGTGTACTGTATACTGAATTTGTAGTGTGTACATGAGGTGGGTATGAGCCATTGTCTTTCAGTATGTTTTGAAACGTTTCTTCTTCCTCCCTGAAGGACAAACTCGGAGAACAGTAAATAGGCTAAAAACATAAGTAAAATAAGATTAAACCCTCCCCTACAAAATAATAACGGTAACAATAAATACTACTATTACTACTAATAATAATAAAGAAAAGAAGATCACAAGACAGTGGGGGGGAGTACTCATCGCTGACAGATTGCCCAAAGCCCAGGCAGCTAGTTGCTTTTGCTGGACACATTTATGTATATATTGGTTAACCCCTTTTCCCTTCATTTTTATGTAGGTGGTCTTGGAGCTGAGTCATTGCTTGCACTGTCTCTGCAGTGCTTGCAAAACATTAAGAAAAATAGTATCTGTTTGGGAAGAGCTGGGATACCTCAGTGCTCCTAAAAGCTATAGTCTCATTGGCAAAGAGAAAACAGTGAAGTTTGTCATCTGGCAAGGGACAATTGTGTAAATCAGCAGATGTGGCAGGGAAGATCATAATATTGCACAAGAGCTTGGGTAATAAGGATGTGTGGCTTAGCCATGCCCCTTCAAGATTGGGAAAATTCTTTTATTGCTCAAAATATCAACCAAAGATAGCTTTTATCAAAGGTGTCAGCTTCATATAGTGATGGCGAGCAGGCTCAAATTAAGAGAATGTAATTTGATTTCCCACAGTAGTGTTCTTATGAGGCTCTGGTCTTCCACAATGTGTTGTTAAGAATACTGCTTGCAGACAAAAGACAATTGCTGTACAAAGTTGCTACCAAAGTTTGCTTGGCAATTAAAACCTGTAGGCTACAGCTGCTGTGTTGTTTGTTTGTTTGTTTTTAAAATTTTGTAATAGGAGCTTTGCTGCAGTCTGAGGTAAAGAAACAAAAATACCTCATAGAGAACGGTGAGCTGTCATGTGATACAGTATTTGTGACTATCTACTGATTAAAAAAAAAAAAAAAGGCAAATTATTCTTTTGAATCTCCATCTCTAAGTGAGATGCTTCCAGTCTGTAGAGCAGTGTTCAGACCCTGGAGTGCAGATTTACTAATTCTGTTTCTTTCATAATGATTTGTGTTTCTGGGCCCCTACGCTGGGCCTTGCACGCACAGAAGGAACAACAGCCAAGGCAGCAATGCCTGTCAGGTTTCGTTTTATTTTTTTTTCTTTAAGAACCACTGTGAATTTTGTAGGGAAGCTTAACATGGCTCCTCCTCCCACCAAATCCCTGTAGGATTCACCATTTATTTCTGCCTTAAAGGTAGCGTAGCTAGACCTCCCTGCAGGATTGGAGTTGGTGGTTTGGGGAAATGAGAGCTGGAAAAAGGTAGGACTCAAGACCTCATGAAAGAAAACTCCACAGGGATTAGCCTCCCACAAAAGCTGGGTGCAGTAGTGCTTGAGGGTCAAACCTGAATGGGCTTTAAATCAGTTCCTGAAGTGTTCATATATTCCATGGTATGCTGCAGTGGTGTCTCTTATCTAGACTAGAAAGTAAAAGCAAAAGACGTTAGGTTTTGTTTAGTTTTCCCCCTGTGTCACACAAAAAGGTCGACCCATCCTTTGAAAATCTTGCCATGTGCCTGAGAATTGCTTTCCTGTCTGTTGGTAGAGAAGTGCTGTGTAGGCAGAAAGGTTTTCATATGGTACAAAATATCCGAGACCAACTTGGATTTTTCATTTTACAACTTTCTTCTGTTCTGCTCGTAGAATTTCTTAAAGCTCACAATACGAGAGTTGGTGTCAGTGGGTTTTATCCTGTAAAATAAAGATTATCTTACTTTCCCTTTAGTAGATTCTAATTTTTGTATTCTGACAGAAAGTTGTGTTCCATGTCTTCAAGGTATTTGCGTTTTGTCATTTCTATATTTTTAGAAAGCTTTAGTAAATTCTGTATTCAGAATCTAATTTACTATGTGGTGTTCTTTAATAGACCTTTATGTCTCTGTAGAGTAAAAGGACTATCATAAAATATTTTCTAGCTAAAAATGATTCTGTTTGGTGGTATTTTTTCAAAGACAACTCCAAATATCTTTGATTTAGAAAGCAGGCAAAAATCATTAAGTGACAAGTTGCCTGTGAAAAATGATTTGTCAAAACAGTGTTTAGTTAACTTGTACATACATTGGTTTGGGAGCCCAGCATGCATTTTTCACGTTAACAATATACTGTAATGGTTTAATGTACTGTAACAGTTAAAATTAGCACGTTAGTAGGGTTCTTCCTTCTGCAACAGCTTATCATGATAATACAGAGCACCACAGTGCATGGCTTGCTTCCACACAGTTATTAAGGTGCTATGGAAAAGTCTTACAATTAAAACCTGAATGGCCTTGAAAACTAAGAAAAGAAGTTGCTAGGGATTGATGTAAAATTTCAGTGAAACCAGGTTAATGAACTTGTGTTGATATGTACAGTCATGCTTGTCTTCTACCCGATTCAAATGCAGTGGCCGTGGGACCTCTCATAATACCTGAGGCAAATTACTTCTCATTACAGCCAAAAAGGATGGAAAAGGAAATTGCATCTCATGGGATTATTTGCTTCCACTTTGATTCTGTTTTCTTGTCTGCCCACATTACTGAGCTATCCATGTACTTTGTGAGTATGTTGGAAATGAGCACGTCTTGGGTGGTTTGTTTTCTTTCTTTTTTCATCCACAAAATGTGACTGGTTGCTAAAATGTGTATGCTCAGGTACTTATGGCTGTGCATTTGTTTATAGAAGCACTGACTGGAGTGTTTGAGGAGTAGAGATGTTGGTCAGTTGTATGATGGTCATTCTTGTCTTGGCAGCAATCCCTTGGCTGCTGGCTGTTGATAGAAAATTGTGTAAGGCTTTGCAGTACAAGCAAGTTTCTGCTCAATATGGATGTTTCAGCTACATCCTCACTTCTCCTTGAAAAGGAACTGGCTGGAGAGGGGAAGGAAAGCTCTGCCACTTTTATTTGGGCTGATTAGTAGTTTTTGCCACAGAGAATCTCAGTATAATGAATAAAATTGCAAAATCTTATTTCAGCTGTGAAAATCAGATTATTTCCATAGGTTGACAGGATGCATGAAAGAACTAATCCCTCCAAACATGAAGACAGACGTTTTGTTCTTGTTCTTTATCTATAGGGAAAGAATATGGAGTCTCCTTGCTATTTCCAGTGGTCTTCAAGGTTGCTTGATTTATAAACTAAAATTTTCTCTCCTTCCTACTTGGTGATGTTACGATGGGAAATGAGATTTGTGTGCAGTTTTGCCTTGCCCATCATTAAATGTTCCAGTTTTGGGCCTGCATCTTCTGAGAACAGTTGTGGGAAAGCAAATGAAACCTGAGGGGATGTGGGGAATTTGAGCTAGGCAAGGATTTGAATACTACAAAAATAAGCTAAGTGCAAAAGTCCTGTCATAGTTTTCACATTCACTAAATTATTGTTATGGACAATTGAACTAGGCTAATTTTTCAACACCTAAGTTGACACATTGATTCCAGTTGTTAAGAGAAATTTCACACTAAATACAAGTATTTTCTTTCGTGCTTTGCATAGCTATCTACATGCTGATCTCACACTGATGTGGCCATTTGATCTCCATTAAAACGAAAGACTTTCAGTACCTAACTGAGAGCTAACAATGTGGGAGCACTTGGCTGGAGTTCTTTCCTTCCCCACCCCCACAATCTGGTTTAAGGCTGAAGGAGTGACAGGGACAAAACCGTGTTATGCTTACAACTTTTTTCCCTCAAGTTATTGGGAGCACTGTCTGTTTGTTCTGACTTTAGGAAATGCAATCAGCGATGACAAAAAAACTGCCAAAGGGATATTCTCAGAAAATTAGTCCTGTTAAAAGTTCAGCTGAAAATGAGTGCAGTGTCCAAGCCTTTTATATTTGATTAATGACTAAAACTTTTAAATAATAAATGCCATAAAAGAATAATAAACTATTATTTGCATAAAGAACCAAAAAGCTGTGTAGCAATTAAGAATTTATGCTCATGCTTTGCTTGATTCTTTGTCAAGAATCTCCCATTTACCAGTTTGGGCTGCTCTTAATGGGGACATCCTTTTTATGTGTGCTAAATGGAGAGCAGCAACAGAGGCAGGTAAATAGGGGGTTCTTCCCTTCTGCATATGCATAAGAGATTAAGTTGGCTTTGTGTGAACAGGTCCGTACTACTGAGAACATGAATAATGTTAGTTTCTATAATTGCTAACATCTGGCTTTCCATAAATCTGTTAAATTACATGGAAACAGAATTAGATTTCAGTGTCATCAGTAAAGCAATTAAATGCAACTCTGTAGGCAATATGGCTTTATATTCATCTGTGAAATCCTTTTGGTTTTGGACTGTGAAAGCTACCCTTCTATTCTGCACTGTTATTCTACTACATCCTATCCAGTTTATAGTCAAGGAGCTCTTAATGTGGTAGGGAAGACAATATTGATGATGCTTGTTGAAACCACCAAAGGCAAAGTGAATGCTTCATTTATACCTTTGTTTTCAACAAAAAATACAAGTCAAAGTCTATTGAAAGGAAAATGAGATATCTTTAAGAATGTTTTAAGTTTTACAGTAGCTACTTGGATGTAATTCATTTGATACCAGTTCATGCATAGTTCTCTTCATGTCAGTCTTCATGGTTTTTACTTCCTGCAGTACTCTGGCACTTGTTAAACCATGAACTACAAGTGTTAATTTCTCTTAGTGCTGCACCTTTTACTCCACCAGTAGGGAATATTTCAAGTGCTCAGTTATGGCTAAGGTGTGCACTAGAGCAATAATGTTCTTTTCTGGCAATTAAGACTTTCAGGACAGCAAAATGCACCATTTTTAGGCAAGTCTGAGTGATGAGCAGTTGAATCATGCTGTCAGGCCACTGGGAACATTTCTGACAAAGGACTGGCCCACAGGTTAGCCCAGGAGTGGAGCCCTGTGAAGGCAGTGAAATTGCCTCCAGCTTCCCTTTGGATCTGTAAGCACAACAAAGAACAGTCATTTTCTGGCAGCCCAAAGCTTTGACTCGGTTTTGCAAGACTGATTTTTGAATTTGATCAAGTCCAAGGGCATGACCACATTTCCTCTTGTTTCTGGACTGTTAATGAATTGAAATCAGGAATTGTGCTATCCAGACCAGACTGAGTTTAGTGATTTGATTGGTTTAAAGAGTTTCCTTCACCAAAATTAGAGAATTAAAGTCTTTTTAAGATAGGACATTTTGAGATGTTGACTCCTGTGACACTTGTCCGAAAAGTAGGGCAACTGGCCATCCCATCCCACCTAAATTAGACTTCAGGTAACTTTTGTTTGTAAATTCTTTTGAATTTGTTGGTTTAGAGAGAAGTTAAAAGTACTGTTGGGTAATACTGAACAGTTAAAATTTCACCCTAGCAGTAAGGTCATTTCAAATTATAAGTATGGTGGTTCTTCCTTGTAATTTCTGAATTCATCTAATCCTATTCTGGAACTATCACAACAGAAACCATCACATGCTTCTAAAGGATTTTCTGTTCCAGCCTTCCTTCCACTGTTGATTACAGTTTTCATTGTTCATGTTGGAACAAAAGACACCCACCAGTTTACTGGTATTTCATCTGGACAATTTGTCAATGTATTATTTAAGAAAAGTCCAAACTTACTGTCTGAAAGAAGGACCTGTTATTAACAATATGCTTAAAAATCAAATAGCTTTCATTGCAAGAAAAAGAAAACTGCATGAACTCTCTAGATAAATTCATATTGCATTATTATATTTTACCCTCCAAAAGCAAATTTAATGGGATGCTGTAATTCGCTTTTCTCTGGTGTATAATGATTTTCTCTTGTCACCTATTCTTTGTGTCATTGCTAAATCATACTGCATAGCTTTAAGACTTCTTTTTTTTGTGTGTATCAGGTGCCTCTGAGTTCTTTTCATTTCCTTTTTTTTTTTTTTTCAAATTCACTTATACCTTCCAGCAATGGGAAAAGGATGCAACTGACTGCTTTTAGTATGGGGAATGTTGCTTGTGCTAGGAAATTGTGAAGAAAAATGCCCTTCTATTTTGATGTAAAACCCAGAACAGAGAGTGGTCTGGTTGACAGAAAGTCACTCTGCTTGCTGGTTTGCAGTCACTGGGAATTGAGTATGCACCCTTATCTGGACGTTCAAGTCTGTCACTGATACATGGTTCCACTAGGTACATCAGACTCAGCATTTACAATTAAGCCTGATGACGATAGTTTTAAGAATTTTTGGTGGAATCAAAATAAATGCTGAAGAATAACCTAAAACCATCAGTGCTTAAAGTCTACCAAGTTAAATATGGAAGATATAAAAAGGAATGCACCCTCATCCACCAGCAAGGCAGAATAAGCAATAATTACTTAATGCAGAAATAAAACTTGTCCCATGAAAAATGTGCCCAAAGCTTTTATAAATCTGCCCTTTTGCAGATATCGATGAGTGTGCCTTAAAGATCCACACCTGTTGGAATGATTCAGCCTGTGTGAACCTGGCAGGAGGATTTGACTGCCTTTGTCCATCCGGACCATCTTGCACTGGAGACTGTCCCCATGAAGGCGGCTTCAAGCGGAATGGGCAGGTGTGGACCCTGAGAGAGGACAGATGCTCTGTTTGTTCCTGCAAGGTGAGATCCAGCTGGCCTGGGTTCCAGGAGTCCTTTAATTCCCTGGGCTCATGTCAGAAACCCATTATTGCAGTGCTGCTGTTGGCAAAAATATTAGCCTGAGCCCAAGGCACTGAGGCAAAAGGTAAGTTCTGCTGTTGGACACTGCAGCTGGGATGGGGATATTCTTCTGGGAAGGCATTTCTTTTCTTATTTTGCACAACCACACACATAACTGAATAATGGCTAACCTTGCTGAGCTTCTACCGTGTCACCCTGTGGGCCAGAGCATTTCAGAGTGTGCCTTGAAGAGGGCCTTGCATTACCCTTTAACACGATGTGCGGGTTCCAGCACGCTTACTGGAAATGCTGAAAACTGATTTTAATTTCTCTTTCATATGAATATACATCTCTCAGCACTGTAGTCAGCCACCTTCCTGTTGGCTGTGTTTCCCTTTGCTTGGAATACATGTGAATTAACTGGGCAAGAAGAAAGGTCCGAGCATGAGTCAAAGGTTAGAAGACCCAGCAACAGGCACTTAATTTCCTCAAAGTGACGAAGGGCGAAGGCCAGCTTTTTGCTTCTCATCCCACCTTGGCTGTGTTGGCAGCTCTTCCACTTGAGCAGTGCAGCTCTCTCTGCAGGTTTGGAGAAGCCAGGTCTAGTATCAGTGGATGTACCTTAAAGAGTTAACATTTAGATCAGGGTGGGGGTTTTTTGTTGTTGTTTTTTTCCCCCTGGAAATTACGTTGGTTTTTTTTTTTCCCTGAGTATGGTGACCACGTTACAAGAACATCTGGCTCTGCTTTCTTGATTTTCACTAGGTAACAGAGGAATGCTGTCTTTGAAATCAGTAGAATTTTAGAAACACCCTAATCTGAGAAATGGTTGGTCTTTTTATGGTCACTTTGAGCTGATTTGTTCACAGCATGGGTAAAGCTGTCCAAAGGCACAGCAGAGCACTATGGGCCCATACATGAGTTCAAGTAAAATTAGGTTTTGGCCTCTCTGAAAAGCTGGAGCTTGGGAGTTGGCCTATCAGTCTCCATGTCTCAGTGCTTGGGAGCCAGAGAAACATGAGGGGGTTTGAGGGGAAACAAAGGGAAAGAGGTGTTTTGAAGTTGCAAGAAGCTGAAAGCCTCATCCTTTCTGTTTTGCACTGGTGTTTTGCAAGGGAAAATTAAGACTTCAGAGTGAATAGAACCTAAAAAGTACACTGCTGGTTTGGCCTCAGAAGGGAATATGTTCTTGTTAGTTGCTATATTTTTTACTTCAAGTAGCCTCAAGCTCCCTAAAACTCCTCCTTTTAGAAGCTGAAGTGTACAACTTTACTGACTATATACCAAGCTTTAATGGTAATCTTGGGGACCTGGCAGGCTTATGAAAGGATTCCAGTCAATAGAATAAACAGTTTTATATATGTGAAGACATCTGGTCTGCCTTTGCAGAATTATAACTATTAGTATTCACATTTTAGATTGCTTGTAATTTGTTTTATTTGCCGTTTCTCGTTGCATGTATTTCTTATGTTGAATGTTCTTCCTAGTATATGAAAATACAGAAATGATTAACTAGTACATAGTTTAAACTGAGCCTGACACTGTTGTTATGACTCTTAGTATGTGTCTTCCTCACTTCAGTTTTTCCCTCTGTGAATTAGCATTTGCATTTAATTTCATTCCAGTAGCTGCCTGTTTCAAGAGCAAATTCTTGTCTATAGAACAGGGAAAACTGGAAGAGCTCCTCATCTATCACATCTCAGGCAGAATGTAAAGTCTTCACTCAGAGTTTAATGAAGTACATTTTTACACATCCTGATAGCTTCCAATACACCAGACTACTTCTCAAACCTCTCCTTTTCATGCAGTTGCACGGAGAACTGGCCCTGCTTGATCTTTTGCAGCCTGCTCAGTTTGCAGGGAGGAAAAGAGCAGAATGTAACTCAACCATTCCTTATACTACTTACTCAAACTTTGCAATGATCCTACTTCTGTGTTTATCCAGGAGGCAAGTCAGCATTTCCATTTTGAAATAAAACTGTCTTTTCTTTTGCTGTAGTTATTCTGGCAAAAGTCAGGTGGATAAATTTTGTGCATTGGCTGAAACACATAGTTACCATCTTTAAAATGTTTTACCTTATAATCTGGGGCAAAGGAAATTAAATACCTTACTTAATGAACTTCAAGGCTATTTGTGAAGTAGGGTACTATGGCATACAGGAAATTATGTTGCTTCATTAATATAATGAAGCAAAGTGTCATTATTGAAGCACAGGCTATTTCAGTGTTTCACCAGACCTAGTGTCTTCAAACCATTCGTGTTCATCTAAATGTACATATAGTCTACAGAATCATAAATTCTCAAAACTATAAATTAACATTGTTCCTTAAGTATATTTGACATGTCTTGTATAGGCATCTTTCTGAACTGTTGTGGACTTAATAGACCATCAGATTTAAGTCTGGTAGAATTTGAAGTGGGAAGCAATCGTGCTCTCTCATGAAAAAAGCAAAGCCTGGCTGTGCAGTCTGGCTGTATCTGGGCTTTTGAGTCTGTCTTCTGATTAAGACAACCCTCCCTTCCCTGCATGAAAAAAGCTGGGAGATACACACAGCACTGGGAGCAGAGGGATCTGCCAAGCTAATGTGTGTTCCTGAGGGTGAGAACCATTTGGTGGTTTGGTTTTTGCAGGGTCTGGTTTCTTTCCAAACTGGCTTTGGGGCTCTCTGAAAATTGAACCACCCTTAATAGTGATTCTGTGTGTCAGTTTTTCCTTTGATAAGAACAATTTTATGTTCATACCACTGATGCTTCTGAAGAATGTAGAACTGATTCAGTGAGGTAGGTGGGAAGGAAGAGGTAGTAATAAGATGCTATTTGTTATTACTCACCTAAAGAAAATAAGGTTTTCTATATATATTTCTCAATTTTCTATGTATTTCTCAGGCCTACTGCTGAGTTGCAAAGATGCACGTGAGATAGTGTAGCTCAAGAGGCTTTGTGTCACTGCAGTATAGGGATAAAAATGTTTTTTGAAGGGTATAGAGCTAATGAGGTTGTACACAAAACACAGATGCTTACAGACAAAACAGAGTAGCAGTGTGTTATGATTACCAAGAGTTCTCTGGCAAAATCATCAGGTTTTTTCAGTATTCTGAAATATGGAGAGTAAAGGCAATGTAAAACATGCTCAGGGAAGCACGGAATTACCAGCACTGTCACCAGCCAAAAGGTGGTGTTTTTTTTGAAAACTGATCTTGAAAGCTTAGAAACTGAATTGGATTTAAGCAGATGGGCTGTTCTTAGCCAATATTAATCAGCACAGAAGGGGAGAGAGACTTCCATGGTTGAGGTTCCCTTGGATTCCTGTCACAGCCCCACATGCCTGGAGCTGGTCATCCTGGCAGAGCTCCTGGGCTAAGCTGGCTTTCGATGTGCATCTGGAGCTGGCCAAACCCATGGCTAAGGAAATGGGCTACTGCCATTCTTCCTTATGATTTACTCAGACTGCTGAGTAAGGAGATAAAGCCTGTTTATCCCTCCTCCCACAGCTAAAGTGGCAGTCTAGCCACCAGCACAGAATACTTATCTTGGTTTGATACAACATTGAACAAAGCTTGTAGAGTAATATATGCCCTGCAGTTGGCAAAAGCAGTTCAGGTCCATGGTGACCTGGCATGCTTTCTACTTTCTCATAATTCTGTGTTGTCTTCAGCTTTGCTTGTTAGGCATAAGAAATAATGTTAATTATTTTTACAATAGCAAGGAATATTCTCATCCATTCAAAACTACGATGAAATGCAGCAGTGACACTGAACTGACATGGCATTGTGATTCCCTGATGCTAATTTTGTACATGTTGCATTGTGGACAAGACTGGCTTTGCTTTAAAACAGGAACCAAGCCCTGGTTCCTACATCAAATCATAAGGAGTCACCCCCCGTGCTGCATGCTGAGCAACCTGGTCTAGTGGAAGGTGTCTCTGCCCATGGCAGGGGGGTTAGAACAAGATGAGCTTTGGGGTCCCTTCCAACCCAAACCATTCTGTGATCCTATGCTGTGCTTATGGCTGTTTTGTCTGCCTGTGCAAAAAAGACATCCTGGGCTGCACTCACTCTTATTAGAAATAAGTTTTTTTCAAGGATCAGAGGAAATAAGTTCCCTTGCATTGAAGAGTGTTCCTATATTGGGTGCAATGAAATTTTCTTCCTTACATGAGATAATAGACTCAGAACAAGGTTCTGATGAGGCTAGGAAAAACTGCAATGAAATGAATGGAGTTGCTTTAGGAATGGTATAGTTGTCATCCAAAGCAGAATATAGCTTTATCCAGGCCCTCTGTAATACATGTACTGGATTCTAATGAATGATGATAAGTTCTTTTATCTTTAAGCTGGTGTACCAAAGGTCCACGTGTGGGATGGGCACAGAGGTCAGAATAAAGAACAATTAGTGCCACTGTGATTGTGCTGTATTTTGCTCTGATTAAGTTAAAGGGACCACCTTTATTCAGCTTACTTTCTTCAGAGTGGTACATTCTGTCAAAATAGTGCTAAATAAATATTACATGTATTAAGAGTGGCAACTGCTTGAAGAGTTTGTTGATGTAACCAATGAGATATGAAATTGCTTCGCTGTATTTCACTGAGATACTGACTGCTTTTAAATTCAGTTAGCTGGAGACAGGAAAACAGTGTTTTCAGATTCAAACAGAATTGGATCCATGCACTGACAGAAATTGGGATAGTGCTGGTATTTGTTTTATTACGACAGGCAAGATCTTACTGGCATGGAACACACTAAGAAATGAATATTTCCTGACAAGCCAAAGATGTGCCCTTTGATGTATACACCCTGTGCCCTTACCTGGCTTGCTGTCTGGCAGTTTGTGGTTGATGTCAGGGCAATGTGTCCTCGCAGGACGGGAGGATTTTCTGCCGGAGAACGGCCTGTGACTGCAGGAGCCCCAGCGCCGACCTCTTCTGCTGCCCAGAGTGCGACACTCGTGTCACCAGCCAGTGCCTTGACCAAACTGGGCACAAGCTCTACCGCAGCGGGGACAACTGGACCTACAGCTGCCAGCAGTGCCGTTGCCTGGTATGAGTAAAGCAGTTTGGATAGGAGTAAGAATCATAAGGATTATGACTTTCAGCAAAACAGACCTGGAGGCAGGCTCGTGGCTCTTTCTTCACCTGCTTTCCAGACTGGGGATGACGGTAAAGCACTTATGGAGCCCCAGAGAACTGAAAGCTACACCATCAGTTTTTGTCTTACTGCAGAATAAGTGGGTCTAATGAGCAAAATGAAAAGCTTGACAAAAGCTTGGAAACCTTGGCACTGTATTAATTTTAACATTAGTCTACTTTTGAGAGCTTTTATAAGGTTGTCTGATCTTTAAATGACATTTTCAAGCCTTTTCCACATGCGATGGAGTTGGCTGGAGAAGTTTCAGTTTTTAATTGCATCTGGTGGGCCTGCCTTGTCAAAAGGGACAATGGAATTATTTATTTATTTATTTATTTGAATTCTGCAAATCTGGAAACATGGAGTGCCAGTGCCACTGTATAAATTAGAAAAAATTAACCAAATAAAGAAGGATGAAGAAGACTGAAATTACTAGAAAAACATACAAAATAATGAAAACTTATTTTCTCATTAGACACTATAGATTATTCCCTTAAAGCTTTAAGTTTTCCATAGATATACTAATTAGTGCATCAATGAAGTTCATTAAAATTATCAGTTTTCCATTTATAGCTGTCTGTCTAACATAGTCTTTATATATGTTAGTAATCACGAGGTGTCTGAGCATCAGGAAGGAAATTAGATTCAAAGCTAAGTTACTGTCATGAGGTAATTATCCATAATGCACAGAGTAAGTATTGAGGTTGTGGCTTGCAGTTTCTTGCCTAATTTTATGATTGGGATAACATCCAGAGCTGTAAGACAGTGATGCCCTAAATCAGTGTTGTATGTAAGGTTCTGTGCAGTGTGATGTTCTCAGCATCTGAAATGTTTACAGAGCAGTATAATGCAAGTTATTGAAGCCCTTTCCAGGTTAAATTTAGACATACAGAGCAATACTCTGCAGAAGTGACCTGATGTTTCTGTCTTCTCCGTGTCTCTATCTACTAAACTGTTTCAGGTTTTTTTCAAATAATAATAAAATTAAAATAAATAAATAGTGGAATAAAATGAGTCAGTGGAACACACATGATATTGCTCTAACAATTCCTGTAGGAGCTGATAAAGTCGATATTGGCTGTTGCTACTTAGATCAATGTTCAGTGTTTCTCGAACATACTGACCTACATCTGTCTGCAGTGTTAATTTTCTATTTAAAAGCTTGCTGGGATCCTGCAGAGATGTTTATGTGACCAGGAGTAGAAAGAGTGCATGAGTCTGCAAGGCAATCACAGCAAAAATCATAGTCTGTGGAAAATATTAGTACCCAGTATTTAACCCTGCCTTCAAAAACCCCAAAGAACTCAAGTTCCCCTGCTACGATGATGACAGTGTTGTTGTTAGTCAAGAATCAACCAAATGATAATCTGCTACATTTAGGAAGCTTCATCTCAGTATTCAGACATGTATTTGTGTGATCAACCAAACTGAGATCTGAACCATTCAGTTTATTGCAATTTTGGCAAAACAATGCTTTTCCATTCAAAAGGGTACAAAGTTTCTTGGTGGTTCATAAATGTCAGGTTCAGTTACATTTGCTTCAATTTTTATAGGAAGGAGAGGTGGATTGTTGGCCTCTTCAGTGCCCGACTCTGAACTGCGAGTACACAGCCATCTCAGAAGGAGAGTGCTGTCCTCACTGTGTCAGTGACCCCTGCCTGGCTGACAACATCACCTATGACATCAGGAAAACATGTCCAGATGGCTATGGAATCACAAGGCTTAGTGGCGCCGTGTGGACGATGGTGGGATCTCCTTGTACAACCTGCAAATGCAAGGTATGATGGGCCAGCTGGAATGGTCATGGATTGTAACTGAATAAAATCCGGGTCCCTTTCTGCCCTTAGAGGCTCACATTAAGATCTTGGGGAAGTAAATGAGACCTGAGAGCCTGCAGAAAACCCATGTGTTTTCTGTCTGGCAGAGTGTAAGGAAAACAATTCTCTCCTTGTGGAAAGTGTTGAGCACAGATCTGTTAATATCCTAGTGCAACTTCCAGGCATTCTGTTGGAGTGCCCTTCAGGCCTTCTCAGTATGAGTCAAGGGTAACATTTCAATAATTACCTAGTGTGGATGTTCATGAAAATGTGTATTACAGAGCTGGTAAGCTGAGGCAAAAACACTAATATAAAAGTTTCACCAGCAAGTACACAAGTAAAAAGGTATTGCAGCTCCAAGATAAAGGCACTCCCACAATAGTGATGGGAAGGGAATGTCACAGTTTCTGTTCCCTCATCTCATCAAGATGTATTTAATCCAGTGGCTCTCATGCAGGAGTGCAGTCTATTTCCCTTGCTTTGTGCAGTGATGACCCCACTGTGCTAATATCAGAATTATGAAAATGTTGTTTTGGGTTATATAAAATGTTCCGTTCACTCTGGGAGAGCAAGCTGTTGCCCCAGGGCTTTAAATTATTGAAGGTAGCTTTTCTGCCTTTCTTTTGAGGTTTTTTTCTGTAGATTTGTGATGGATTAAAAAAAAGAAAAATAAAAAAAAAATTCTCATTTGGGCTTTTAGTGGTTGCTGTACTTTTTTATTACATAAGGTAGCTTTATAAGTGACTGGATGTTAGAAAAATATACTTAACAATGGATTAAATTCCAAAGATGTATGGTGTTTATGTTGCCCCCATCCCCTCCATATCTGCCAGGAACCAAGAACCTGAACTGTCTGCTAATTTCAGACAAGCAGAAAGCTTCCCTGTGTGGATCACATAAAAATTATCTCTATTAACTTCCTTGCACGAGAGAAAAATGCAGTCATTTCTGTTGCTGTTGCTGTGCTGTGTTTTAGTATGGGGACTACATCCAGGTTTCCAGTTGCTGTGGTAGTTCAGGCCAATTCAGTGCTATTTGACAAAATCGGCCTCCTCAAAGAGCCACCACTGGGAGCAGTGCCAACACCCTGGGTGCTGGGGGCTGGTGTTTTTAGGTGGTGGATGTGTCAGGGATGCACCTATCTCTGCCTGCCACCAGCCCTTTGCTCTTTGTGACCTCTTCTGCTTGTTTGTCCGTGCAGAATGGGAATGTCTGCTGCTCGGTGGATTTAGAGTGTCTCAACAATAACTGACCTGGTCAGACTGGACTGTGCCGAGGGAGGAAAACTACTGGAGTTACCACCTGAAAGGAAGCCGTATGCATTGGCATTTTATACAACAGACAATTACCAAAGTCTCCGAGTGAGGAAGATGTTTGGGAGTTGCCTTTGGGACCTGTCACAATGCTCATCCCTGCTAGCCTTGTCCGGGTGACTTCAGTGCAGCGCATAGAAATCAGTGGTTGCTACAAGTTTTCAGTGTTGTAAATTACACACCTTTCCTGTCAAGAAATTTGCAAATATGTTTAAATTATTTCATGGGTAAACTAATGCTGTATTTTTGTTTTAATTTGTGTATTGACAACATGGATAGAATTCAGCTCTTCTTACTTTGAATCTAGATTTTACAAATAAGACCGCCTGTCGTGATTTTGTCCCACGATATCACATACTTGGTTCCAAGGTCCCTGTTAGATGTATTTATGAAAATATGTATGTATGTACAGTCAGATTGCATAGTACTTATATTTCACAGCTGTCCCAACATTTTAAAGCATTCAAAGGTATGGACAGAATGAAAGTAATCAAAATAAGTCTGTCTTAAACTATCATGAACTGAATGAAATGGCAGAGTAAGCACTTTCTTCTCCAAACATGCAGAGCAGCAACAAGACTCCTATAGTGAGAAATTGAACTAAAACCCCATTCCACTGCCTGTTCAACATATATTCAAGAAAGAATCACCAGTCATTATCAGTATTCTGTTGAGTATAATTCCTCTGGATTATACAGTGATAAAACAGTCAGTAACCCTTAAGATGATATAGTTTAACTTGACTAGGTTAGAATTTGGTTGCATGTGTAATGTCATTGATGAGTTCAGAATTTTTCCTCTTTTGTATTTACAGTAGTAATGTCTGTTGTCCTCAGTTACTGCTGCCATAGTGACAAAGTGCAGAGGTACCTGTTCCAGCAACATGCAGGACAGGAGACCTTAATGCTTGGTAACTTCCATTACCTAATTAACAGCTCAGAAACAGATTTTATCTTTTCGTATTTTATGACAGTCAAAAATACTTGAATTTACTATGTTGTTGAGGACCTAAGTTTAGACAGAAATTTAAATCAAGACTCTTAGCCCTATATGGAGGTTAGAGCTTAGATTCTCTTCAGCTAATGTCTATTTTTTTCATGAGGCTAGGAAGTTTGTGGCATTACAATAAGAATATATTTCTATGGCAATGCATCTACAGCTTAAATGTCACATTTTTAATGTGCTGTTGTGTTTTGTTCTGCTCATTTGTGTAGTGTTTTTTTTTCTTTTTGTTGATTTAATTAAACACACTGAATATATGGAAAAGATTGCAGAAATAAGTATAGTGGCTACAGTTTGGAAAGTCTACATTTGTGAGTTTTTCATAGTTCCATGCAGAAAATGTGAGACTGATTAATAAGAACAAAGTGTGACTATACAGTGAAAAAATTAGTTGTCTTTTAAATGAAGTACTATTATGTTTGTAAGGGGACAGTGGCAAAGAATATAAAATTCCTTTCAGTCATTCAGATAACTTTATTCCAATTTTTTAAACCGTTTTTGTTTTAGTTAACAGCTTTGTGTGGTAAAGTTAAATTTATTTTCTTAAAATGCCCCATCATTTTCAGCTACTAATGTATTGACTCTATTTGCAATGCCCTGATGATTGTATAATAAGGGAAAGAGTTGTGTTTTATATGATACTCAAAGGATGTTTGTAAATCATAATGTCAGCTCATTTTGTATATCACATTGTAAAACCCAATGGTAATTCAGTTGGATAAGATACCCAGTGGGCTGAGATATGAAGGGGAATGATTTAAAATTTGTGGGCATCTAAATAAACTCCTATGTACAGATTGCTTTCCCTTAGTTTTATTAGCAGAGTTCTAAAACACTGATCACTGTCCTTTCCAGCTTGAACTCATGATGTTGCAAAAAGGAGGAAAAGTGTTTGCCCAGAGGTGTAGCATCAAAGTGGTAAGAAATATGTCACTTATAGTCAGACAGAATCATATATTCCAGTCTGTCATACTGAATTTCTGAAGCTCTGTAAATGGATTAAAGACAGTGCAGGCTCTGAAAATCATTCTTTTCCCTTTTACCTTGTAGCAGTGAAGCCCTTTCCCAGGATGCCTTCTGAAAGCTCTAGGTCTTGTTAGGATCATATTTAACAGGACCACAGAAGTTCGCACTTTTCCACTGCAGACCAATTTTATTGCAGAGCTCAAATGCAAATTAATTCAGTAAAACCCTTTCAGAGCATTTTATACAGCATTATGTGTCATTATCTCCAGAGTGATGCAGCTTGAATTGTTTACACAGAGTCAAAATATTGACACAGACCTGTTTATGTTGCATTTTAAGCAGTTGCCCTGACTGTGATGAACTTTTCCTCATGAAGTAATTTGATCCCTAGTCACATCACATGTGCCTTCAGAGTACTCAGAAGCCTCAGCCCCAGCCCAAAGAGCACATTATGGAGGAAAATTTAATTCCCTGGGTCCTATATGACTAAGGTAAGTAAGAACTTTCAGAACTTCTTTCTTGATGAAATTCCCTATTCTCTATAAAGATACGGGCACTAAAATTAAAATGCTGAAAAAAACAATATTTATTATAATAATTTAAGAAAATTCTTCTCTTTGTTTGTGAGATGGACATTGTCTCTGCTCAGGAGAATGTATATATATGTTATATATGTGGTGTATATTTGTAGTGTAGTATTAACTTGAGGAGGGCTACCACTAACTTCTGTGAAAGGAAACGTGCTGCTAGTTAAGGGACTTGGTCAAAGCTGTGGCTACAGACAATTGGGATTTTGTAGCTGTTTCTACTTATTTATCCTGTGAAAGAGTATTTTCTCTGTAACTCTTCTGATGACAAAAAAGAAGTAAATGAGTGACAAACAGAAAATGAAAATTCCAGCTCTGATAAAATGTCTTTGCCCTCGTCCTTTTGGTAGAAACCTCAGCCTAGGTTCTCTAAACCAGAGCCTTGTGTTACGTCTTGAGAGGACGGTGGCTTCTCAGCTCTGCTCCCTGTGTGTTTGCAAACTCATCTCCTGAGTTAAAGCAAGTGCAAATACTCCTTTGTAGTGGTCCCTAGAGTTATGGGCCACTCTGATCCATGCTAGTCACTATGAAAGGCCAAAGTTGAATTATTCCCCACAAATGCTGAATAATATCAGCCTAACCCGCAGGAATGTGTGTGGGATTTATTAGTGCCTTGGTGTTGCCTCAGAGACCTAAATAACAACTGTCTTCCAGTAATGTATCTTCCCCCAAGAGCTGTCAGTGAGTTTTCAGGTATAACTGTGTACAACATTTAATTAATAACATCTTCTCAATCAGGTTGCAATGACAAGCAAAATATCATCTTTCTTTTTTTTTTCCTGTGACAGACAATAATGTTTTACAAAACAAAAGGTAAAATGTCAGGAGTGATCACACAAATGGTGGAGTAGATTTTAATAGAATTAAATCATAACTCCTACGAGCAATATGGGAATGTCTCACATCTAATGGTACTTACATAATCATCATTAATGAGGAGTTTTTAAAAGGGCCCCATGATACAGTTTGATATAAAATTTTAAGTGAGTGTTGTGATAAGACATAATTGTTTGAGGAACATGTTCTGCCAGCAGAAAAATGTGCCTGCCAACAGCTCCTCTTCTTTTTAAGGTACATCTTTGCAGCTCATTGAAATTTAAATTGGTGTAAGGAAGATTCATGGTAGTATAAATTAAAAAAAAAAAAAAAGAAATTAAAAATATCCAATCTGGGGGTGTCTGAATGCTTCATATCCAATTCTTCTCTGTTACTGGTAGAAGTCATCAATAATTCTGATTCAGCTGTCATTGACCTCGGAGGTGTTACTGAACCTCTGGTATTGCATGTAATCTGCAAGTTACTTGCAGGTGCTAGCAGGATTTTTTTTTTTGCTACTAGCTGCCAGTGGATAGTCCCCCATGCACAGGTTTAGGTGTATCTGAGAAGGATATATATCAATAAGCTGATAAAAAGGGTCAAATTCAGGGTTTTTTTAATGAAACCATCATCAGGAGGTTGACATCACACGGATACATGATGCCAAAAATCATGCCCAGTCAAAAAAACCCCACAAGCAAACAAACAAAAAACCTAAAATAAAGTTCCCAAAACCATGTATGTGTCATTTAAGTTTTTTTACTGCTACTTCAACTGGGCAGTATGAGGGATGCACTGAATTCTGATGGGTGGATTTCTGACTGGGAGCCAAGTCTTTGCTTGAGCAGCACCTTACACTTGAATTTTTTATTTCCTAAATTTGTACATGAGATTGTTTCATTTAAGTATTTTGATTGAAATTGAGTGGTTTGGGGAAGTAAGCCTTACTAAGTTGTCTTTGAGACAGAAGTAGCTGATTCAGGCTTCTTTCTTGTATGTGCCTCTGCCCTCTTGGGGAGAAACCCCTTTGGGAAAGGGGAAAGGGCCCAGAGTTACCTGCCCAGGGCCCTGGTGTTCAGGTGGTTCTGTGTTTACAAACACTGGTTCTGCAGGGCTGGACACCATTTTACAGGAGATACATAAACCTGCTGATAGTTGTCCTTCTCTCTTCTCTAATTTCTTTCTAATGACTCCTCATGTCATCCCTACACATTTACCTGTCCCAAAGCTCTTTGTTATTGAGTGCCTGGTGGTTGTTCTTGGAGATCCACTTTAGTGAGGAAAGGCTTAGAGGTTCTGCAACAGATCACACCATCACTCAAAGCAGAGCCAAGGTCTTTTCATGAATTTAAACCAGAGCTGAAAAATCCTGTCTTCTAATAATGCAGTTGATAGATTGCTGTTTGATTAAATCTACTTTTCCTCGAGCAAGAATTGGAAATGTATTTGATGTAATCCAGTGCTTCTTTGCACTGGTTTTGACAGATTCCCTTTGGCAGTATTAAATATGCAGATTTGTTTTCCTACCTGAATATTATGCCAAGTATTCGTCCAGTTGCTAGAATCTGTGTGTTTTGCTACTGCTGTGTCTCTGGACTCAAAACAGGAAATTCTTACTTAATGTCTATGAAATAAGAATCAAAGAATCACCAAAATATGTTCAGGTAGGCACTAATTTTAATGGTAAACTTACCTGCTAAGGTTAAAGAAAACCAAATACGTATCTTTAAAGTACATTTGCAGCTGGAGAAGTGATTTTTCAACCTGAACACAGTTTTGTCCATTTACTCACATTTGTATTAAATACTTAGTTGATTAGTTCACTCGTTAGCCACACAAAAATTTAATTTATGATTTGCTGGGTAGAGAACAGCTTTGAGAACTGCTGCATGAAGTCACCTCTTGTGCAGGTTTTCATACAAAAATAGTATTTGTTAGAAACTACGACCAGCACTTTCTCAAAATCAGAAGGAAATATCTCTTGTGCGGTCCTGGGCGACGTACTTTTGCTGTATTTTTTTCTACTGTTACAGCATTGGAAGCCTTTGGAGAGTGTCAGGGCTGCTGAGACTCAAGCCATGAGCTCCCACTGCCTGCAGAGGGGTGCTGGGAGGAGGTGGGTGCTGTGGGTGGGGTGTGCTCAGGGTGGGATGTGGTGGTTGCAGCTCTGGAGTGCCTGGAGGACGCTCTCACAAAGCGGAGAGCAGCGCTCTGGCAGCAGCTGTGTGTCCGGCCTTCGTGGCTGAAGCCGAGCAGAGCAATAAGCTCGATTCCTCTGCACCTTCTCAACTAAAATCAGGAAAAACTCTTCAGAAGGTGTCTTCTGCTGGTGTCTTTAAAATGCCAGAAACACCAGGAATTACCTGCTTTTCTTAGTGTTTTGGGCAGTAGTGGTTTAGGATGAGCTTCCCAGGACCGGATGGTAAGTGTGTGTATAGCAAAGCAGTTCTTACCTCAGTGGGCTAATTCGTAATGTCAACAGGTATTATTAGTAAATTGTCTTTTGAATTTGGAAGTATTTGAATGCTACTTACAACAAAAAGTGATTGTTCCCTTCTTTACAGTTTATTCTTTACTTTCCTTGATTATTTTGCTGATCTCTCAGGCTGTCTTACAACCTGAACAGGGACTGAGCAGGTAACGTGAGGACTAAGCAAAAGAAGTATTTTTTTTATGCCTATAGTAAAAGGAAATTTGGAACCATAACTGTTTGGGTTTTTTTTTTCATTTAAATGTCACTTTGTTTTATACTACCCATAGCTAGAATTAATTCGTAATCTGGGCCTCAGTCTCAAAAAACCTGTTTTTATTATTAAAGGATGGCAGACCTGCCTTTCAGGCATCTTTTTTTTAATGATGTCTTGCTTAAGGATTTACTGTCTCAGGGAACAAGGGAACTGTGTCTCTGGCATTTGAAAGAGTGACTCCAGACTGTCCCTGAAAATGGCCTGTTCCTTGTCCTTTCTGCCTGGAGTTCTCAGAACTGGCTCAGCAGTATCCAAAAATTCATTTAGTAAACCAAGAACACAGTTGTATCTGAAGACAAGTTGATAGACTGGTAGAAGGGAGGACAGATGACCCTTAGAGCAGTCTCACATCAATCCTTAACGAAGCCTCAGGCGTCACCAAAAAGTATTTTGGGACCTGCAGGATGGTGTAAATCACAAATGTTGGCTGCAGTTCTGTATGCCTGTGGAGTTCAGGGGAGTTAAGCTGAAGGTTTCCTACGTCTAAGTATTGCTCAGCATGAAAGTTCAAAGCTATTTCTCTTCCTGAATTAAAGCATTCTTGTAAGATAGATGGGATTATGGTGTGCACAAATATATCCTCTTCAATTGGGGAAAAAAGGAATTATCCCGGATGACTTTTTCACCTCTGAGTAGCCATCTCATTCTAAGTCAATTGTCAATGTTTGAGATACTATTTACAGAGGAGCTTTTCTAGTGTGAGTAATACTATTTCAAGTGAAAATAGATGGATGTCATCTATTTCAGATGAGTTGATCCAGTGCAAGGATAGCAATGAAAAATGTCAGTCCTGTATGTTCAAAAATTATGCCCCAGCTGTGCTAAAATTAAGAACTAAGCTTTAGAAAATGTGTGTGTTTGAAAATGTACATTTTTCAGTGATTCAGGGTTGCCAGTGCTGAACTTAGATTATTTCTGTCAGTAACTCTCCACCCTTCCAGTGCTGTGGGCAGATGCCCAAGGAGGCAGGCCCAGCATCGTGAGGGGATAGCTGGTGGAACAAGCTGATGTATAAGTGACTCATTGCACAGGGAGATAGTGACAGGGCAAGGGGCATGGTTTTAAATTAAAAGAGGAGAGATTGATATTAGATGTTAGGAAGAAATTCTTTCTCAGTGGGTAGCAAGGCACTGGAACAGCTTGTGCAGAGTAACTGTGGCTGCCCCATCCCTGGAAGTGTTTAGGGCCAGGCTGGATGGGGCTTTGAGCAACCTGGCCAAGTAGGTGGCATCCGTAAGTGGTCCCTTTCAAGCCAAGCAAGGCTTTCTGTGATTCCTCTGAGGATTTCTTTGGAGTGTGCCTCTCCCTCCATGTCAGCAGAATAGCTGGGGAGAGCCTGAGTTCCAAGGGTGGGCTGAACTGGGGGAGCCCACCTGCCCCCCCCCAGGCAGGCAGTGTTTGAGCCACTTGAGGAGGGTCCATTGGTGGTGTAAAAGATTGATGTTTCTGGTCCAGGCCAAGCTCAGTGTGTGCCTGAGCCTTCACTGAAAATAATGGGCTAGAATCTAACTCCTTTTGTGGGAGTTTGAGAGCTTTTGGGACGCAGCTGATGCTGGAGATGGGTCTGTGTTTGGAAAGCAGTGGTGCTTACACTGACCTACTTTCCTGTCAGTGTTTTTGCCCTGAATTTATGCCAAAAGGTAGCCAACCCTGGTGCCTAACTGTAAGCAGGAAAAAAAGAACCTGTGAGGACTCTGCCCCCAACACCCAGAAAGTAAGGAAGAGACCCTAAAGAGAAACACATTAAGTCTTCAGCACTGAGAAAACAAATACAAAAGTGTGTACATTTAGTGATTTTAGTTCATAATGGGAATGCCATAGTGTAGGAGCAATGCCAAATTCATAGCAGTAGTTCTAGTGCAGAAAAACTACTCACCAAGCACTCATGCCATTAAGTCATGGTGGGGTCTAACTGCACCACGGCCTGTCGTATCAGTGCATGCAGACACATTTTTTATGCAGAAAATACATACTATCCAAAATGTATCTTTCAGCACGTGTAATCAAAGTGAAATAAACTGATCAGGAAAACAGTAAATTTAAAAATTTGTGATGTGTGACTGGCCTGTGTGATTATCAGATTGCACTTTAAAACAGGTAAAATGATTTGTGATAGCTTAAAAATAAGTAGAGGGTTAGGAGCTTTACTGAAGCCTCTCAGTTCAGAGGTGGTCAAAAATTGCAGCTTTTACAATTGCAGAATTGTAAAAAAGATCCTGGTTAATGAAATTTTCTATTTATGTGGGGTGATGTTTAGTGATCGAGGCAAAAGAAATCATTAAGTCAAAGCTTGCAAATGGAAGGGAGAGAACCAAAAGGAAAATAAAGCATTATGTCAAGTAAGCAGGAACTTCAGAATGAGATTTGTGCATTTTTTATGACATGAGAGTACTGCCTACAGCAAAAATAAATGGTTTATTAAGCTCAGGCTGGCACCAGATGCAAAGAAGTGGTAGCAGTTCAGGAACTGGAAAACCATTACCAAGTATGTAATGGAACATCACTGGATAATCTAGGTTATAAACATTCCTTTGGCTTTCTCCATGAGAGAAAAGTGAAGCTGAAATCAAGCAAATAAAACCAATATTACTTAATGTTGAAAATATGATGTCATTGGGCAGTTTAAATTAGAAGAGGAGCATGCAAGAGAAACACGTGGGTGGAAGAGCCAGGTGATACCAACACAGGCAATGATGCTTTTAGCAAAGACAAATGAATTTGTGGAGCTGGTGACACTAAATGTGGAAGCGATTTATAGGAAAGGCTCCTAAGCCAAGGAAGCAAAGAAAAGGAGTCCAAAGGAGTCAATACACTAAAATACGATTCAATTTTTTTTTTTTTTATTTGTCTTTAGAATGTGGACGCACAAGGTTGGAAACTACTTCTGCCTTTTATGATTTTATTTAGAAAAGAACCTGATGCTGGCCACTGGGAGAAAGTCCAAGAGTAGGAGCGTGGGTCTTGGAGCTGTGACTGCCCCATCAGAGTGGGGCTGTGCCGGGGCAGGGGGTGGGAAGGCAGAGCAGGCAGCCAGCAGCATGGCATTTCCTGGCTGGGGTTGTGAAGACAAGATTTTTTGAAGAAGCAAAGGGCAGTGGGTAAAACAGAGCAGCACTAGGATCCCGAGTCTACCCTGCCTGTTTCTTTCTAATGAGCAGCCAACTCGATGAGGAAACCAATGACTCTAGTGGCAGCTTAAAAGTGATTACTGGAGGCTTGGAGCTTGGTGAACTGCTTGCAGTTCTGCCTTTCCCACCCCACATTCCCACTTTCATCCTCAGTAGAATGTTTCTTGAACATTCTATGGGATGCATGAGACATTGCAACGACAGTATGGTTCTTCCCAGGTTGTTCTCAGATGTTAGATATTTAATGAAACTGTACCTTAAAAGAGTGCTGAGGTCTCTAGATGTTTAGTGAGCTGGATGGGGTACCTTTGAGGGCCTCTACAGGGAATCCTGGGTGCATAAATTGAGGCACACAGCTGAGCTGAGCACTCACCTCTGGACAGAGCTGAGCAGAGCAGGAGCTCTTTGGAGTGAAGTTGGAGCACACTGCTCTCAGCTACACATCCTGAGCCTGCTCCAATTTTGTGATAAATGGTAATAATAAAATTGCCATGTAGGATCTAATACATAATAGACCATATAATCCCAAACTCTTGAGTTTGAAAGGTAAACAAAATATTTTTCTGGCAAGGGTGTAACAGGGAGTTACAATTTATCCCTCTCTGCAGAATCTTTCTACAACCCAACCATTCCATTTATTTAAATGGTGAGGCGATTAGAAAGCTTTTGATACATCATTGTCTTTAGACATTGTAACGCAAATTGTTTGTTAGTATGGCAGTAAAGGCTTTGCTGCAGCAGAGCATGCTTTGCAATGATAGAAGCAGATGGTTGACAAAGTTACAGAATAAGAACTGATTATCGATTTGCTATCCTCTAACAACATCAATGTCGAGTGATAATGTACTGTACTGCTTGTTACTGAGTAAATAGCTATTTTTATATTACTTGCTTTCTTGCAAATTGGCTACTACCAGGAAAAGTAAAATATATGGCTGTCTAATATCCTGAAGCAATAAACAAATTGCTCAGGGGGAACATTGGTGAAGCACTGAAGAATATTGGCTGATATTTATAATTTCTGTAGCTGTCAAAAAACTCCAAAAGTTCACAATTCTCCTAATACCAGAGATAGTCAGAGCCCTGTTGCTTTACCATTTACTTCTAATACATACAGGTAGTTTAGCAAAATACTGAATATGTTCTATGTTAGCAGAACTCGAAATCACAGCATTTTTAGCAGCCACTGAGTACAATGAAATACTAACTTTTTTGTTCTCTTTTGGCTTGAAGACAAGGAGATTCTAGAAGGTTAAAAATGCAGCTAAAAGCAGGAGCAATATTCTAATTCAAGGTGACTATGTAGCATGTATAAATAACCATGCAGTAAATCTTTTGCCTTTTATATTCTGGTAGCTTTTAATAGCTTTCCCCAGTTCAGGCTGGGGAAAGGGAGGCCATTATATCTTGACAAGATTGTTTTCGCTCAAGCTGTTGTTCTTCAAAGAGAACAGATTTCTTACAGGTCAGTGACACACACCTGCCGTGATTTATGCACCCGGAGTGTGGCAGGCATGGGAACTCTAATAGGTTTTTCACTGTCAATTTAATTCAGTTTTTGATCATTGCCTCTTTTGCAGGTTAGACTCTTAAACTTGCCAGGTGCTGATCCAGCCTGTGAGTTGTTGCACGGTGTTATCCCAGTGGACGTTCCTGGAGGCTGCGGTGGGGTCCGTGGAGCCACGTGGTCTGGTGAGCAGCGGCAGCTCCGGAGCCAGAGAACTGGTCAGGCAGTGCCTGTGCCCAGCTTCCCCTCCACCCCAGCCTGGGGAGCCCCCACAAGGCATCCCCAGATGTGGCTCCTGTGTCTGAGAGGTAAATGGCTTGTTCTGCCTGGTAGGGGCATTGTAAAGGTTAATGAGGCACTGAGTAAACAGTGGAGAGGAGAGAAAAAATTGGGTTTGCTAAAGAAGAAAGGATGTGTGTTTTCATTATATTAATCCAGCATGAGGACCAGGGTCTCTTGTATGATTTCTTCACTAGTGTTTAAATAGGGTGGTTTGCAGCTAGCTGGGGAAGGCAGAGTTACCTGTCCTCTGCTCCTGTGCTAAAGGGAACACATGCAAGTTATTAGGATATAATATACTCACTGATTAGGTAATAGCATGGCAAAGCAAGTAAAATATTTTATGACAAACTTAAATAGCAGTGGATTCAAGTTCAGGAGGACTGGGGATTCAGAAAAGGGACTTCATCTGTCAAGGTAGATAGTGGCCATTAAACTGTCCTCTGGAAGATGTCCTGAGCCTTGAATAACAGGAGTGTATTTGTGTGTGTATGAGTTTCCATACCTTGTTTTTCCTAATCAATTGCAGTCTCAAGCAGTTCCTTAATTGTGCCTTCCTCCTTCCTTGCCTCACTCCCGCAGCACCCCTCCCTCCCCCATTTGTTTTCCTTCAGTCTGTTTATGGGCTTGTAAGTGGAAAACAGAAGTTAATCGACTGCTTATGCTATATTTAAAATGGTGACATACCTAAATCTAATTATGCAGGAGAAGATAATGAATGCCACCTCACTGGTGCATTGCCATCAGCAGTGTCCACCCTATTTTCTTTTCTTTGCATTTCCTACAGGGACTGCAGTATAGGCAGGGGAGGGGAAAAGTATTCCATTCTAAATACTGTAAAAACACCTTGTGCATGAACCCATCTCTTCCTATTGTTTTGAATTTAGAGTGCTCAAACTTAGATGAGATCTGTGCTAATTAGAATGCTGCAAAACCTTCCCTACTATTGGTACCACACTGATAAATCCCAATGCAAATTTGAAAAAAAAGTGTTGATTCATTTCTTAAGTGCATCTTTTTTAAGCCATGCAGTTTTTTGAAAGTGTACTGGGATTTCTTTTGAAGCACATCTTGACTTTTAATAAATATATCAAAAGTACTTTAAAATATATCATAGCTAATTTTGCTCTCCCACAAATCCATCACTTTTTATTACCTTTTAACTAATTCACCCTTTTCCACAGCAGAGAGGAAATAGTTCAAATCTCTTGATGGTATGTTTGTCTTTCAATTTTTCTGGTTGTAAATGTTTAGGAGGAAAAAAATCACCTAATATATCACCCTTAAAAGAAAGAAGGACAGAAATGTGTTCCCTCATGACACCTTGGCTACCTGGACTAATATATCTGAAGATACCAGGTAAAAGGGCAATACTGGGGCAGCTTACAGTGCACCACGGTAATTTAGGAAACCAACTTCTTGCAGCTGGCTGATTCCTGGGATGGAGAGGTGCAGGACTAAAACCAGCCCTGACAAAACACTGGGAGCTAACCTGGCGTTGGTTTGCATAGCAATCTCTTACATTTCCCCTGTCTCCTGTGAGCTCTTCAGTGCTGTTTGTGCAGGAAGAGAAATACCTGCAATTCCGACTGAGGTGTTTGGACCTTTAATGGCATTCAGTTAATGCTTGGCAAGTATGATAAGATTTGCAAAAATCATCTGTTGTTTAATCCTCTTCAGTGCCAAGGGTTATTAGGAAGGCACTGCAAACAAGATGAGAAATTGGAACATTTATATGTTATGGACTGAATGGGAGAATCTTCAAGTGGCTTAAAAGTGATTGAAGTTTTACATTTAACCTGTGGTAAAATTTGGATTATCGAAACAAGTATTTAAAAAATGAAGATGACCTCTAGCTGAGCAATCCTTTCACTTAAACCTTGAGAAAAAGCACAGACAAATGACAGCAGAAGCCGACTGCTGCCCGTTGCCACAGCACCGAGCTGGATGCACAGAACTGTGCTGGGGTTTAAGAAACAGTCTGAGTGAGTTTCTTTCCTCAGATGCACACCTAGGACGTATCTCCAAGGCACATATGTGAGATTTCCCACTTTTTGCTCTCCGGAAACTGGGCAATCTGTTACATAGTTCACAAGGGGAGGAGGAAAAGCTTTATTTCATGGAAAGGAATGAGGCAATGAGTTAAGAGCTGTCATTTTGGACTTGTCGTCTTTGCTCTTACTGCCCAGGCTGAATAGCTGCAGGGTTTCTGAGCTGTTGCAAACAGCATTTGCAGCTGGATATGAGCTGTGATAGACAGCTGATAGGTATTTCAGAAATGAGCTGCTCCTGCATAGTGCTTTTTTAGATGCAATCTCTGTGAGCACAGTTTCAGTGGTTGGGAGGATGTGTGTGAGAGGGGAAGGAAAAATGTCAGCAAGATTGCTGGATGCAGACGTTAATTTGTACTAATCTGTCTGGGAGGAGTTCTGCCTGCAGCTATGGAGCCCGTGATCCGCAGCGAGAAAGCTGCCTTATCAGGCACTGAGCCACACGGTCTCTGGCAGTGTTCCAGAGGCATCTCACTGATGAAACAGGGACTTCCACGTATGAAGCAGACGGCAGCTTTAAAGGAAGATATTGTATGACAGGGAGCTTTAAAGTTACTCCCTTTCCCTGTAATTCTGCAATTACGAATTCTGTCACATGCACCGTGCTACAGTACGATGACAGTAAGGCGATCTTGCTTCAGCTTACAGATAAGATGTGGTAGGAACTGAGATCTCCAGGACTCAGACATGCTTCTGAAACATCAGTGGGTTATCAAAGTTGCTTGATTTACGAGAAAGTCAGAATAAAGCATGGGACACCTGGACTAATTAGCTGCAGAAGGCAGCCTGAGGCTGCTGAAGCCCGAGCTGGTTAGCGTTCAGCATCAGCGCTGGCAAACAAGGAAGGGGCTCAGAGGGGAGGATGAAGGGGCCGTGTTTCCTACGTGTCCTTCGGGCTCTCCTCGCAGGGAGGAGAGCAGCCGGCCCCTGCAGCGCTCGCAGCCCGGCCCGGATGGGGACGGGGCACGGCGCCGGCTGAGCCCGGCGGGAGCCTGGGCGTGCCCGCTGTGCCAGAGCCGTGCGTCCAGCGGCCTGCCATGAGCCTCGCCTGCTTCGGGGGGGAAGGAGAGTCTGAGGGACGGACGGACACCTGCCGTGAGAGCAGCCAGCCAGCACGCTGGGTTAAAGAGCATGTAAGACATTGCAGAAGCCAGGGAGTAAACGCAGGGCCAGGCAAAATCAGGATGGCTGTCGGAGGAGTTGGACTTCCCCAGCTGCTTCGGTGGCCTCAGTTTGTCTGGAGGAGCGTCTCTCAAGGAGCGCAAGTGCTTTCTGTCCAAAATGTGAGGTTTAAAAAAAAAAGCGGTCATTTTCTTTTAACTATAAAAGGACTTTTCACTGTTATTTTTAAAATCTAATAACTGCAGTTTTGACTGGCTGGTAGAAAACAGAGGCCCGTGCTTTGTGCGGGATGATTATTTATTTATTTTAAAAACAAAGTCAAGGCTGTCTGTGATTTGGATCTAATTTCACATTTATTTTTCATAGTTTGTTTGCTTAGTACTCTGCAGTTAAGACAGTGATTAGTTAAATCAGTTATACATAAATTCAAAGACTTGTTCTTCATTTTAGATGTTCGGAGTTAATTGGATTTAAATCAGATGAAAAAGTGACTTCTGAGGGAAAAACACCCCCAAGCATGCAAAGATGGTTGCTTTTTTTTTAACTTATCACATACATGGTAATAGAGATTTCTATCTTTATAACATTTATTCCCTCTTACAGCTTACAATCCTATTTAACTTTTAAAGAGAATACTTATATATTAAAATGTTAGCAGGGCAGAGTAGGAGGAAGCCGCTGACATTTCTTTCTCAGAATAATCTGTTTTCTGCTCCAGAGTATTTTCGTTAGATTGTAATGAAATTTAAAGCTTAAACATTATGAAAGGAGGTCATTCTATGATTTTATTTAATATATTAATTGCTGTGAAAATCACATAACGCAAGCTGTATTAAAACCATGGAGAAGACTTGGTGTTTCTCCCATGAGATGCCCGGGTAGATCCGGATAGTTTCTCCCTTGGGGTTTAAGGGACTATCAGGGATTAATT
Organism: Edolisoma coerulescens; assembly: GCA_013397115.1. Lineage (NCBI taxonomy): Eukaryota > Metazoa > Chordata > Aves > Passeriformes > Campephagidae > Edolisoma > Edolisoma coerulescens. The sequence goes on along the minus strand of VWZW01000227.1, from coordinate 457,007 downwards.
ACAGGCTTGGGCCGTATATGTAAATAGGAATTACTGAATAATGAAAAGCAGGGTGGGGAGAGTTTGGATGGAGATGGAGATGGAGTATTTTCAGTGCTAAGGTAGTAGTTTGGGATATTCAGAAGTAACATCTGTGAATCCAGAAAATAAATATCCTTGCAAAGGAACAGAGCACAATGCAGTCCCGACTGTCAAGCACAGTTTATGCTGTAGGGCAGTAGCATTTTTCTGCCTGGCCTTTTTCCTAAATTTGAGCATTTTCTGATAGGCATTGGGACAAATGAGGCTTCTGCAGGATCAGTTATCTGCAGCTTTGCAGCCTCCTCGATGCAGAAGATTGAGGAGTTTATGCAAAATCAGGTACTTAACCATATGCAAGGCAGGATGAAGGTACAGCTTTTGGAGGACAGAGCAGAGATTTGTATTCAGATAATTCCCCATCTGGACTGATACAAGGCTGGGGAATTCAAGACATCTCCCCCAAAAGGTTTGTTTTCTAGGGGGCTTGACAGAGGCTACTGCTGCAGAGATATGAAGAAGCAGAAGGAATAACAACTGCTGACTCCAAATGCCTCTGCTCATCTTTCCCATCAATTATTTAGGCAAGAAAGATTTACATGAAAATTAATCATTAAATTTTGAATTGCTGCTTTACATCAATAATGAAATGGTTGTGCCAAATAAGAGAACAGGATAAGAAATCATCGTGAATACATAAAAGGAAAGGTAATATTTTAATGAAACTATAAAGCTTATTACTGCTTTATGGCAGAGGGTTACTGTCAGTGACCTAGTATAGACAGCTTTGTATGCCAAAAGTGAAACCTCCTGTTTAATCTATCATAAGTGATGTTGGCTGAGTAACATTGTGTGAGATGGATCCTGCTATATTCCATAAACAAGTCATTTTTGGTGCCAAAATAGCTTTATGAATAAAAATTTATTTTGTTTATTTTATAAATTAAAATTTTACAGATTTTAATACAGTTTTAATTTTAATACAAGTTGTCTTTCAGGTGTGAGCATCCAGAAGTATCATGGTAGACACAAAATTTCAATATTTTAACTGTTTGGATTTTTTAAACCAATTTTGTCAGGTGTATTTCTGGAGAAAAGAGACTGAATCTGAGACTACGCCTACAAAAATCCATTTAATTGTTACTATTCAAATTATTGACAGTTGCTACAATTGTATCATTAGCCTAAAAATGCTGGGAGAAGGGCTTGGTGTGCTTCTTGAAACACTGTTACCTCAAACTTTAGCTTCTTTCTCCCCTGCCCCCAAGGTAAATTTCTAAGGCTCCTGTCCAGAAAAAGCAATGTGAAAAGCATGGAGAATAAACAACCTGTATGCATCAAAATCTGCAAGTAAATATAATGAACTCATTATTTATTTTAGTAGCATGATGTACGTGTTATATATAGAATTTCTGAATGCTTGGTGACAAGAAAACTGCAAACTAAGTCAGATAGAGCACTGACCTAGAAAGCATTGAGACCCTGCAGTATATGTGATAAGTACAAATGTATTCTAACTTTATTTACTTTTAACTTTTCAAAGTCTTGAGTGATAGAATCAGCTCCTAAGGCATACTGTGGCCTACATCTGTGAATATAAAGTAAGGAAATGGTAAGTATGACAAAATAACTTATATAATTTTTAAAGTTATGCACTATTCCTTGACCTGCTCCAGCTCCTTCATTTAATGTTGTTTTCATTTTGATACAGATTTGTCTTGCCATTTCCCTTCTGCATTTCACTGGATTGCTACCTGTAGTGAATTAGAGGGAAGACAAGCATAAAGTCAATTCCACTTGCTGTAATTCCCCAGATTTTAAAACGGAAAGACATTTATTTAATTTGCTTTGCAACCTATGAGCTCATGGGGTTCATTAATTTCTCAAGAAGTAAATAAGTTTCGGTGGTTTGTTCTCCAATTTATCACTTTTTGCCTATTTCCATTTTAGCTGGTAATTCAACCTCTGCCTCATGCTTGAATGAACTCTGTGAGAGAACACATCTGGGCTTTTTCAGCTTGGGGCACAACTGTGCAGAAAACAGGCATTTTTTGCTTAATTGCTCTTGTAATTGGCACCACATGGCTTCAGAGCACAGGTAGCACACGAGCATTGGTTGTATTGCACCAACAGAGACCAGTAGGGACTGTCCCTATGCTAGACCATATGCTACTGATACTGGGGTGGGTTTCTTGGACATAGACATTCCTGGTCTTGCATCTCCCACTGCGGTATGAGGAGTGCTCCTGGGCATGCCAGCTGGGCAGGCATTGTAGACTTTGAGAGGAAACTGTAGCCTAGTTGTCTGCTGTTTTAGGCAGAAGGGAAACGCAATTGGGTAAGGAAGTCTCATTAATGAGGCCACTTTATTAGCAGCTTTTGGTGGGGTGGGGTGTGGAAATGTTAGATTTAGAAGATAATCAGCCTGCATTTTTATCTCCACTTTAAATAGTAGAATGGAAAATTATCTTATCTCCATAAACTGCTATTTTTCACTTAGTAAATTATTTTACCACCCAAAGTAGATGCCACACAGAGTTGTGATTGGGAGGCATATAGTTATTTATCTCGGTCAAAGTGTCTCAGTTTAAAAGCTGTCAGTAGGAGATAATAAAAATAAATACATATGGCATTTGGCTAGAAGAATACAAGATTATACTAAATAGAAACACATTTCTGAAAGAATAATTGTAACTAATTAGAAATCTCCAGTTATGCTTAGAGTTGTAAGAAAGTGAAATCAAATTTAATTATGCAAGGTCCCAGTTGTGCCAAAGGTGTTATAAAGAATATCTTTATGGAGACATTCAGTGTAACAAACTGGCTTGTGTTATTATTAGCATGCTCAGTTGCACATTTTCTTTATATTAGTTTAAAGTTTAATGATGGTGTTTGTAGGACTAATTACCAAGAATCTGCACAGCACTCATTTGGATAGTCACCCAAAGGCTTACATTTTTGCAATGTTACATTATTGACGGCTCCAAAGTCTCTTTGACTAAGTTCTTTATATTCTGTATCTGTACAAACAGGTACTTAAAAAGTGGATCTGCGATCGTGCCCACAGGTCTTTTGGATGCATAAATGGTGAGTTTAAACAGTTGTTCCCTTGTTCCTGCGTGGTAGCAGAGGATTGCTGGCCAACATCAGGATTTACTAGGGTGAGTGCAGCACTGCTCTGGGACGTTGTCAGTGAATGATTGGTTATCTTGGGTGATAGCAATGGTCCAGAGGCTGGGAGTTGGGAAAGGGAAATGTGGGCAATGAAGACACGCAGTAGCCATACATGTTTTCTGACAACAAGTTGTCTAGGCATGCTGAGGAGGAAAGCTAATTCTTCATAGTAACTCCAGATAAAAATCTTAATACACAGCAAGAATATCATGCATCTCCTCCCTGAGGAAAAGGATTTTGGCTGGACAAACCTAGCAATGAACTATGACATACAGGTGTCGTAGGTGGCTGTATTCTAAGCAGAGGGAAACATGGCAGATATTTGCAATCTATGCAATACTACATACAGAGATCTTCTCTGTAGCACAGAATTCAAACCACATTTTTCAACCATAAAAAAGAAAGCCAAACCTTGCTGTGTTCAGACCTTCTTGTCTTTAGCCAGGGTTTAGCAGATACACTGGAAATGACTCAACTGCAGTGAAACTGTGCAGGTATGCAGAGCAAACAGGAGTCCTCTCCACTGCCTCAAGGCAGAAATGGCTGCAGCCATGAGAATAAAGGTCTGTATGGAAGGATAAAACTGTTTGATCGTATCAAAAACATTTTTCAGGAGAAAACTCAGAAACCAGGAAACAAAAATAAAAGTTCCTTTTTTAATCATCCCAAATGAGCTGAACGTGGCTTGGATTTTAAAAGAAACAAGTAAGTTGTCAACACTGCAACCAAGACACTAGGTATGAGCCTTCCCACTTCATTTAACCACAGCATGTTCATTTGTGTCAGCTGAGACACAGATGGGCCTCCAGCCTACAAACTGCAAATCCCATAAGGAACTGCTGCTCAAGCTAGTTTAGTGCTGAATTAATTAATTGTAGAGGGTAAATAACTAATGAAGTAATGCAATGATCTATATCACATTTAAAGTCACACCTGCGGTCACATCAGGCAGATTGGGGTATACACCAGTTCAGTGATTCTGGATTTGTATCTTTGGCATCCTCAGTCATCAGGATAACCTGACTCTTTAGATCATGATATACTCTACCTGCCAACCCACAGCCCTTCCAGTGAAATTGTGCTGCACAGTGTCAAAATCTGACATCCCAGTGAGAACACAGCCGCTCACAGAAACAAGGTTTAATACTCATCCAATAAATAGATTCTACCTTCCACTTGCCCTCTATTTCATTCACAGCTTCCTTCTTTCTGCTCTGTTCTCCAGCTTCTTTCCTTGGAAACCAAGCTCCTCCTCTCCCTCTTCTACTTTGGGCCTGCACATTCCTGAAGGAGGAACAGGGGCCTGGATGTGAAAAAAAAATTGCCCTCAAAGGAGGGAATTGTCTGCTGGTGCTGTACTAATGAAGGGCTGTGGCTGATATAATTGTAATGCTCAAATAAAAGCAGAAAAGGTATGGAACCATGTGTCATGGGGAACTGGGTTGCTTTATAGAAGTAAAGGAAGGGAGGAGATGAATAGGTGAGACAGTCTCTCGTCACCAGACATGACTTCACCTATAGGCCTTCCTCTTGCCTCACAGCAATAACACTGGCTTTCTTTCACAGCAATTCATGCATTTCAAAGGGCCAACAGCATAAAAGGATTCTAAAAATAGGTTAAAGCCTGAAACCAAAAAGCAGCTGTTTCATTAGCAACAGGAGAAGCAGAAGGGGAAAGAATTGTAGGACAGAGCTCCCTAAGTGTGCCAACTAACTTGCATTTCATGTATTTTATGCTACCTAACAGACATTCTTCTAGAATCAGGACACATTTCGGATGTACAGTAACTGATATAGCTAGAACCTGCTCTGTGTGCTCTTTTCTCCTTACACCAAGAAGGATTACTGAGAATCAGAGTCTTGAGACATGACACATATGAGCTCTCCATGTTATAGGACATCCCACAGGATCATCTTGCCCTGGAATAGGAAGCTTGCATCATTGCTGTGTTCTGATATAACAGCTGGACACATACTCTGAACTTGTGCTTATAAAGTATCAGTGTCACAAGGTGGATTCTCTGCATCCTACACATCCTTGGACATCTGCACTTCTCCTGTAGAGAAGAAATCCTATCCATGAAGATCAACATTTACCTTTTATCCAAAGCCTCTGCAATTCATCACAGGCCAAGTTCATCATCTGTCTTGGAATGACAACTTGGAAACAAAATGCAAATGGTGAGCAGAACAAAGCGTGATTCAGAGTCCTCAGTCCAGCCAGGATTCACTGTGTTAGCTGGCAAGAGAGGATATGGAAACCCATCCTATGTGTGTGAGTACACAGATATTCCAGTTTAGAACAGGTACGGGATTCAGACTGAGTTTAGGGATGGCAGATCTCAGAACTCATGACATCATTAGACAGCTGGTATGCACACTCAGGTCAGAACTGAGATTAAAATAAATATCCAGCAGATTTGCACACCACTGACAACTATATGGTGGAAAAAGGGACGAAACAAGTTGAAGATAAACCATTCAGATTAAAAAGCAAGGGCAGGAAGAGATGCATCAATATTCAAGCTACAAGTAAGGCTTGGAAATTAGAAATTCAATTCCAGTTCTATTAGACACCTCAGTTGATCACAAATGCCTCATTCCTCAGTCTCCATATAACCCACCCCTGGGGCCAACTCACCCTGAGACCCTCATAGCAGACACCCCCCCTGTAAGAGCCCTCAGTGGTGGGCCAGCTGATCTTCCCAGTAGTTTGCCAGGCAGGGTGTGGGCAGCCAGCAGCCACTCATGGCTCATGGCCTGTGGTGTCCTCAAGGAGTGCAGCTCCCTGAGTACCCAGAGGCTCAGAGATGTGCTACACATGAGTTCTGTTCCCATGGAAAACATTGTGAGCCCATGTCAGCTGTGAGAAAATGGTGTGGGAGACAAAGCAGTCCCTTATCATTCTTGTACTTCATCCCTACGAACATGCTTTGCTGCCTACACCTGGTCCCTGCACATGGACCACCGCTGGGGAATTCCTGCTGCTTTCATCAGCTTAGAAATGCTCAGTAGGACCCAGCCTTTCCTATTGCTGCCTCTTCCAACCCACAGCAAGCTCTCCGTACGATGTGGGAGGCAGAGGTGCGTGGGTCATGTGCAGGGATCTGTTGTTCCAGGTCCCTCAGCAGTGACTACTGAGGTGTAGCTGACATTCTTGCCTCTATGCCAGGGAGCCTCTTGGCTTATAAGTTTCAGCAAAAGGTAAGGAAGGTCAGCAGCCTCAGAGGAGTTGCACAGCATTGCCAGGTTTGGCTGCATCAAGAGGGGTCCAGACAGAGAGCCATAAGGAAAAAGAGGGCTGGGATAGGGCAAGGGAGAGGAATTTGTCAATAAAACAGTAGATACTTGAGAGTGAAGGCAACTAAAATTGCTTTTCTTTTTCCGGCTAGATGGAGCTTGTACAGATGGAGACCATACTGCTCCTAGGCAAGGACCAGTGATACTTTGGACAGTACAAAATGACCACAGCCAATTCAAGTGTTCAGTTGCCAAAGTCACACCTGAAAACATGCTGCTGTCTGGGCAAAGAAAGAAAAAGTGCTTTCTGCACTGCCTCTCTCACTAATTGCCTCAGTTTTAGCCTTGGAAGACACCCAGTGCTTTAAGGACCTAGGCAGATGGGGTAGAACTGATCCAAATAAATCAATTAAGAGGTCCACATCTGAGCTACTTGGATTAGACTCTCTCCTGAATTGTTAATGGACATCATACAATTCATCATGCACTAAAATAGAGAGCTAAAATAGGACAGGTGAGTCATGCCTAAAATAGATAATCACTTCCATTAACTAATAAGGGAAGCCTGGAGTGCCCAGTTCAGCTGCAAATACATATACATCACAGGTACCTGAGGTGGAGAGAAGTGCATCCTATCCCAGGTAATTGTCAGTAGCAGGAATGACTCCTCCTTTTCCAACACTGCCTGCAGATCCCCTGGGACAAATGCTTGTGCTGTGCTTTGCTGCCTTTCTCTGGCTGCCTCCTCCTACTTGAGTGCAAATCCCAGGAACACGCCAGTCAAGGCTGAGATACACGGCACAGCTCCTTTCTCTCTGAAGGTACGTTTGAGCTGTTTGCCCCTCCTGGAGATCAGAGCTACTAAAGCTGAGGCTTTCAGCCCTGGCTCCACACCTGCAGCACTGGAGAAGAGCTAAGTGCCATCTGTCAGATGAGTGGCCATGGAACACAGTGTTCCTGTTGTTCCTGCCAGCCCCCTCCTGCCATAATCAAGGGTCAGTCCTACAGTCAGCTCCCAAGACTAACACTTCATTGTGATCCTGTGAAGCAGGGGAGAGGCACTGGAGGAATAGAGATGGTTGCCTTGTGATTATCTTCAAGGTAGGTGGAGAAGAAGAGAGAGGGTCCCAGTGTGTCAGGCCAGGTGGTTTAAAGACAAAACTGCCTGGTGGTGCCCTGGAGGGATCTTTATTGGCGGGAAAGTCACCTTTGGGGCTGAGAAGCAAATTGTGCTCTTGGAAAGAAATGCTCTTATAACAGAGAAGAAAACACTTAACCTTGCAGGACCTGAAAAAATAATTGGGAAGACCTGCATGAATTTGAAAGCTTCATTTATCCATGTTACCTCCAGAGAGGCTGCTCGGTGGGAAACCAAGCTGCCAGAAAAGAATGGGAAAATGGTTTGGACTGCACAGCCTAATCCAGAAACCATTCCTGACTTCTGTGTCAATTCCAAAATTAGCAGGGTTTCTTTGCATCAAATCTTCCCACATCCCTCCAATATCACAGCATTTTTCTCATGATCACTGCTCCTCCATGACCACATTGGTACCTAAGATCTGTTTTCATCATGGGAGATAATGACTCCCCAGGTGAAGACACAGTGAGTGCTACTGAAACAGCCAGTGCCTTGTGTTCTTAGAGCACAGTAGACAATGAAGTTTAGGAAACACATTTTGTTGAACAGAGCATGGTTAAGGAGGTAGATGGTTGGGAAAAATTATTCTCCCTAAGATTATAAATAGTAATTCCTATCTGTTTTTCTTGCTCTTACTCTCATTTTTTTTAGGAAAAAATCAGGCATTTGCTTTCACATCATATTGCAGTTGAAAATACATTGTTAAAATAGTGTTGGATGACTGGAAGGGACGGCCTAATAAAAGTGAGGGATGGGAGCAGCTGGAGAGATAGTGAACATGTCTGTGATTTTTGAAATTAATAACCATGGTATAAAATAAGTTTTGTGGTTTTATAATCATGTGTTTGACACTGTCCCCAGCAGTAACTCTGCTTAATGTCTTTGTATAATGCTCAGCTCTTGTTGTTATAAATGAGTCACTAATTTGGTGACCTCAACTGATACTACAAACCAAGGGCCGGTGACTGGTTGGTCTCAGATGACCACAAGCTGAAATTTTGGGATAATGTTGCTCTTTAGTAACCTCATGTGATAATTAGTGGTCTCAGATGACCATGAGCCCAAATTTGTAGATACAGATCATCTTTAGTAGTCCCATGTGATAATTGGTGATCTCAGATGACCCCAAGCTGAAATTTTGGGTACAGGGGTAACTCTGTGTGATAATTAGTGACTTTGGATGACCATGAGCCAAAATTTTGGAGTAAAGGTGACCTCTAGTGACTCCATCTATTAATTGGTGATCTCAAGTAACTCTCTGTGCTAATTAGCTACCACAGATGATGCCCATGTTCTAACTGTTGACTTCTTCTGCCCCCAGACATGCATGCTGTGCGTGTGATTGCTCCTAGAGGTCAGTTCCAGATGCCCATGCACCAAATCTAACTCTGCAGATCAGTTCGGGCCCGTTCTGTCCTGTATTTCTTTCTCAGAAGTCCCCTGAGATGTCCCTATGAGCCCACAGTGTTCCTTGAAGTTACTTGGGGACCAAATGTGCTTCAGGACATCCTGATACCCAAAAAGACCTTTGGGTTCCCCTGGGGCTCAAGAATTAGGCCCTACTATCATTTGTCATCCCCCACTTGACTTCTTGGGGTCATTTGAGGTTACAGAGGTACCAGTTACATCCCTTGAGGGGACCCAAGGTCAGTTCCTGCTGAAGTGGAACATCCCAGCTGCTTTCAGAGGCTCTACAGATCCAGTGTCAGTTGGAGGGAGTTGGAGTGGGATGAACCCACTAGAAGATTTGCATTACATACTTGCCCTGAGTGCAGCTTGCAGGCAATACGCTCTGAGAGGAGCAGGTGAAGAGTAAGAATGGTGACCCCCATGCATCTCTCCCTCTATTTCCCCCAACAGAAAGCACTGTTTAACAAAAACCTAATGTCAAAGATGGAAAACAGGGAGCAGCCCTGTTTTATTTCAGGAGAGAAGGGTAAGAGGCAGCTGCTTTGCCTTAGAAAACTGTTACAAAGTTGATAGAAAGTGTCTTCCATCTCTTTACATCATAGGGAGTTTTAGCAGAGTCTCAGCCCCAGCAGGACTCTGATGTCATCCATCACCTCTCACCACAGTGCCCTCCTTCTCTGGACCTCTTGGGACTCATTGCCTGAGATCCTTTGGCTCCCCATTGTTCACTTTATGGTTTTGGCTGCTAAAACCAGTTAATGGCTCCTTACTTAGCAGTTGCCTTTTAGGAGGAAGCTACAAAGAGAATACACTTCTCAATATCCATGCACATTTCTGGAGGAGCAGCAACATCTGCTTGGAGACTTTATGCCCTGTGCAAACACATGGACCCCCAGTGGCAGACTCCTGTGAGTTCTTAAAAACTGGATTCATCTTTGCTTCAAGTATTTTGAGATAAATTGTCCCAGCTTTCATATGAAAAAAAAAAAGCCCAATTAAAAAACCAAAACAAACAAACAAACAAAACCCACACAAATACCAAAAACCAAAACAGTGAGGGGATTGGATGGGGAAAAAAGACCATAATTCAAATTATTCCAAGAGAGGAGGGAGACTGGGTTATAGGGAGACAATCAGACAATGCAAAGTCCAAATGTGCAGTTTCCAAACACCCAGCACTACCTGAAGCCAAAAGAGCTCTCTCTACACCTTTTCCCTCCTTTCTTTTTTGTAACCTACATCCTGCTGGAGTTACTCAGAACATGGAGACAACAAAATGCAGAAGCCCAAGATGACCCAGCTTCTGCCCAGGTACCAATACACATATAAAGATGCTTCCACTTGGCTTTAACCTGTTGAAAAACCTGAAGGAGACCATAAGCACCAGCAAACCCCCAGGAAGTCCTAGAGGTTGTCCCACATGGCAAAGAGCTGGGGCAGCAGAGGGCAGGCATGGGGCAAAGCACCATCCCACACCAACCAGGTGTGTAAAAAAGGAACAACTATGCTAAAGACAATAAACAGTGCTGCTGCACTTCTTTGATGCCTCTTGGAGGATGAGTAAACCGATACTTGGTGCTGCCCTGCAACAAAATCCAGGGCAAAAGACCAGATCCTGCTTCTTTCAAAACAGTGCTAAAACAAGTACTGAACCTACTGCAACCAATACAGAACCATTTTATAAAACACCATCAGCTCTTGGGACAGTCCCTGCTCTGTGTTTAATAGGTTTGCTCTTCCTTTCAGAAAAAAAGTATTCTGGTGTGACTCTGTCAAAACCAGTGGTCAGAGCAGAGCATCAGATGGTGTCCATGAACTGTGAGTCTGCCAGAATGCCAGAAGGCAAAATACCAGGTCCTCAGGTAAACTCTGGGCAAGCTAGGTAATACCAGTGGTGTTGGTCTGATTGAAAATGTTATTTGGGCCTTTATTTAATAGTTTTCTTTCAGAGTAGACTGCTTTTCATTACCATTTTAAATAGACACTACCACCATAGTTAATAACTTTCATGGTATTTTTACCCTCCAGCAACTTTATTATTTATTCTTAAATTATAAATGTTCTGCTTTTCTCTGGCATGCTTNTTTTTTTTTTTTTTGCTAGAACTCAATAAATACCCAGGAGAACCATGCACTTGTGAAAGAAAGAAGCAATGGAACTGAGACTGAACACCTACCTGGACAGCAGGAGATCAGAAGTCATGTTCAGCTCCCAGCAATCTGCTTGTCAGCCTGGAATATTGCTGTAAAATCCATGCAGTTATTCTGCCTTCACAGCGAAGCTTCCAGATGAAGTTTGTATGTGTGAGGAGTTTGTGCTGGCTGGAAATACCTGAAATACTGCAGTTACCTGTTAGCTGAAGAACAAGCATCCACAAATAAATGTCATTTTGAATTGTCCCATTGATTCACCAACACCACACAATAGAACAGCGCCTTTCCTTCTGGGGCTTAGCAGTGCTGCTGTCTCCATGTCTGCACAGACACCTATGTAAGCTGCAAATTAAATGAGAGGACAAGAAAGCACCTTAAACATACAATATTCCCTACTGGTTTGTGTTTATGCAACAGATAGAGCCAAGGAGAAAATGTGACCCATATACTCCTGGTATAGCACTATCATCTTATAAAAATTTAATGTTTTGGTAAACCTATGTACTCCTTTGGGACTCTGGCCTAAGTCTGTATTAATATCTCTACCTGCAAGAGCTGAGGCCTAAAACAAGTTCCTCAGATAAAATGCCATAACATTGCCAAACCGAAGGAAATAGTGGTGGAAGATACATGGAAAAGCAAATTCAGTGGGTTACTTGCAGGGAAGTTGTAGCTACTCAGACATATGAAAGGAAGAATATTCATTGAAGAAGCAGAGTGGAACTCTCTTCTATTTAAATGTATTGGTTGACTGAAGTGGGAATATTCAAAGCATATTTTTCTCCTATTAAGCAAGTACCAGCTGCTGGAACACAAAGAAGTGCAGGAGAGTGGATCCAGCTGGTTTCCTCCCTTGCCATGCTCTCAGAGCACCTCAGAGGCTGCTCTAGGCTCTAATGTCTGGTAAAAGATCCCAGAGAATGAGAATTGGTGATGACAACTCCAGCAACACAAACACCCATCTCCTCTCCTGCCTGGATATGACTTCAGAGGAATTTTCTTAGGGATGTGGGATGCCTTTCAGATATAACAAGAATATTTTAATATACAGAAAATTCAGTCAAACCATGGTGTCTCCAACACAAAAATAGCTGGTTCTTCTCTACCACTCCTGCATCAATAAAGCTACTATTGAACCTTTAGTGTTTATTCAAAGAGCAGCAAAACTTACTGGGAGCCAGAAATTACTTAATAATGACAGAATGAGCGTGACTAAGTAAAAAGCCTAAAAGAGAGTTCAGACAGCTCAATCATCCAATCAAAGAGAGAAGATGAGAAACAACTGAATGAGATCATAAAACAGTGAAGCATTGGTTTTGGAGCAGAAAATGTTTCTGACAAAAATACCAGTATAAGTTTACAAAAGATGTTTCCTACACAAAATGCAGGAAGCATTGACGGAATAGTCGAATTTATGGAATCACTAGAAATTCAGTGCAAGCCAGAAAAATTGTTCAGTGAAAGTCCTCTAAGAACTGCATGCCATTTCTAACTTCTGTTAGTGCTGGGTGCTGTGGGACCTCGAGTTCTGAGCAAGATATAATTAGAAAGCAACACAAGCCTCAGAAGTTGTTCCTATTTCAGCTATTTCTAAGGGCACTTTTAATTGGCAATATTCAAATACAAACTCCTCCAGATATGAGTAATGACACAGTCTTCAACTCTCTCCTAAATTATTCCAAGTTTCTCAGTGAAAGATTATTTTAGTATGAACTAGTTATCTCCATTTAGAATAATAAGAGCAATTTTGGTAGATTCTGAGCTAAACCTTCTTGAGACTGGTTTGCAATGAAAGAGAGAGAAAAGTAGGTCAGTAAAATAATCAGCAACAGAAAGACTTTTAGAAAGCTTCAATATGTTCAGAAGACTCTGAGCACTAAAATATATGTAAAAATATATTTTTGTATTTAATAATTATATCTTCATAAACACCTCAGAAGGGAATGAAGAACCACTTCTTGGGTTGATGGTCTGGCTACAGTAATGCATTGCTGCTGTGAGTAGAGAGCTGCTGTTTGCATCCCTCTCACATTTAAAACAGCACATTGTCCTGACTAAACATAATTTGTCAAGGATGTCTGACTCTATCACCAGTTTCTACACTTAATCAAAATATACCATTCTTTCATTAGTCACTTGCATCAAAAGGATCAGAAAACTTACAACAAGCTCCTTATTTTCCAGAGAACTCTCTGTTAGGTAGTTCTTATTATGACTACTCAGGATGCAATGACTTTGAGCAATGACTTTCTCTTATTGTGTATTTATGAAACAAATTAATTTCCTGATGTAAATTAATAGTGGCAGCTTGTAGGAAGAACAAAACCTATACATGTATGTTATTATGAAACATGCCAGCAAAGCATTTATTTTATTAAGCTACAAAACACCCTGCAAGACGTTGAATGTAAGATAAGGTGTAAGGTAAGGAGGATGGAAAAAAAGCATGTCCCCATATCAGCTCAGGAAGTTTGACGACACTGAAATGTTGCAGACTCATGCCATGTACCATTTCACGGAGAGCTGCTGCAGAGGAAACGGTGCGAGACAGGTAAGGCTGAGTCCGCACTGGAATTTAATTGACAGACTGCTTGATGCTTTCTAATTATCACAGAATCATAGAATAATTTGGAAGTTGGAAGGCACCTCAAAAGATCATCTCTTTCCAGCCCCATTGCCATGGGCAGGGACACCTTCCACTAGACCAGGTTACTCCAAGCCCCATCCAGCCCGGCCTTGAACACTTCCAGCAATGGAACATCCACAGCTTCTCTTGGCAACTCGTGCCAGTGCCTCACCACCCTCACCCTAACTGTCTGAAACAAATCTCAACAGCATGCACTACTGAAGGACATAGAGCTATTTATGTTTTCTGTAGAAATCCAAACCGCCAACAGCTTGAAATAAAGGTGCCCTTTGTGGATTTATTGACAGCAGATGAGGCTCTTGCACTTTCAAAGCAGGCTGTGAAATTCCTGACAGAGGAACAGGCTCTGGCAATGTTGCTGGAGCCATCAGGGAAAGCTGAGGGCCACACTTCTGCTGCGTCGCTCATTTTTAACCACAACAGGGTCAGAAGGACCAAAATGCAGTTCATTTAACTTAACTTGTTTTCCCTTTTGCCATGGGATAATGCATCTTCTGAATGCCATTTGTTCTAAAAAGGATCTCAAACAAACTGAAAGCAATCACCTGTGGAAACTCTGTGCTATCTTAGTGTTTGTAATATAGTATTTGTGGAATAGGTGATATATCCTTCAAAAGGTAAAACACCCCACGTATTATTTGAAAAAACATACCGTCCTTGCATTAGGTTTTGGCAACATTTTTAGGAAATCTCTGAAAATCTAAAGAATAATAATAAAAAATTAATGTTTTGAACATTTATTTCATATAGACTTCCAACTGTATGAGCCTCACAGTAGTACAGAAAGCATCTCTATGTATGGGCACGTGGGAGGTCACATCCTCTCATGACTGACATGACTCTGTCTCCTTTTTCACAGGAAGGCTTCAGAACCTGAGGAAACACAGGCTGGGTGTCTCTCAGGTTTCCCTTCCCCAAAGATTTCACTTTGTTCTTCCTTGTTAACTGCCATAAATGGCTCCTACAGCAAAAATGAGAATTTGATTAGGATGCATCACACAGGCCAAGGAACACGAATCAGCGTCATTCATCCTGCTGCAGCACAGTACCTCACAATGAAAACCACATGGGAAATCTGAAAAGTGACAGTCAGGGCCCCAGATTAAAAGGATTCCTGAAATTTCAAGGAAATTAAGCCTGAACATTAGGTTTAATTAATTAGTCAATTATTACATGCAAGTATTACTTTCAGCTCCAGACCTAAGTATCTCCAAAATAGTCAAAGCTGTTGTTTTGGTTAAGGTATGCTTCTAATAGCAACTTATACATTTTAAATGTTAAAGATTACAAAATAATATGAGAAATAAGAACTTATAAAATAGGTGTTCATTCTCAGTATTCTTCTCAGTGTAATGAAGTACAATATTCCGATATCAAGGTCAGTTCTTTGATTCAGTGGTGTCAAGTGCCTCCGAAATGCTGCTAATTAGGCACATTTATCAATAAAAATCAGCCATTTGTATTGAATCCTTTTTATAGTGGGTAGCTCTGGTTGCCAGTGAAATGAGGTCAAAGTGAACAGAGGGGCAATGATGTCTGTATTCCTGGCCTCCACTCATTTAAAAGCTCATCACATTTCTACTTCATCGTGTTTAAAGTAGAAATGAATTTCACAAATTAGACTGAAATCCATGAGCAATTAAAAAAAAAAAATTGTGAGTCAAACACTGTTATCACTCTGTTAGAAAACTGGACTATCATTGCTTCGGTAACACAGCAAAAAATGGTCCCATAATTGACACTGGATAGATAGCTGGAAAGCAAAATAATGAAGTTGCCCCGGGTGAATTTGAAGAAGTGAAGTCTTTTAACTAAAGACAAAATAATTGGAAAGTTTTAGCTCAGAAATAATGGGGAAATTAACGGAACACTACCATAAAAAAAGCTTGTGTAGGCTTAGATAAAAAATAGAGGAATTGAGACTTGAAGACAGCATTGGCAGTGAATAGAAAAGACAAAAAGTTAGAGAAAATGACACAAATGTTATGCATAGATGTTGCCTTCTTTGAAGTCAGAGTTTTCAGTGGAGTTGTTTGAAAAGAGAGGTAGGAGTTGGGGTGAAGAAATGAGACCACATCCTTGCAGAGGCAATCTTCCTTCAATGAAGAGCAAATCACCTGTAGATTAATGGTTTCCTCTGGGGCTGGGGTGCACAACGCACTCTGCACTGTTTTTCACCAATTTTTCTGCTCCATTAAAGGTCTGGAAATTTGTCAGGAAATAAATCCTCTTGTGTCCCAGCTGGTCCTAAGTAATCAGAGGGGCTGGGTGTGCCTGCACTTAATTTCTGATTTTAGCCAATTGGCCACTGTCAGTCTGGTGCAGTTCAATAAGAACTAGCGTGATCACAGACCTACAAATAGTCCATTTTACCAGGCCAGTACTATAGGTCTGGCTGAGTTCAATGAGAGCTTTCACAAATACCATGGTTTATTGAAGCAATGGGAAAGGAGATTCAGGATTACTGGTGAAAAATGCACTAACTTGCAGAGTGTTACTTTGTATTGAGACAGAAGTGACAGAGATATTAGTGATGCATATATGTACATGTATATATATATATATGTGAATATGCACAGGTCTGCTCCAATATTGGTGGAGGTGGAAGGCCCACCTAAAGGCATCCTGTCAGGAGAGAAGGAGACACAGAGATCCTGAGAAAGCAGAGATGTTTCCCCCTCTCTTTTTTTAAATTCTCCTTTTTGTTTTCTTCATCTGTCGGAACGTGGATGGCACTGCAGGCAGGCACCACGGTGTGCCCAAGAGCTGTGCATGTGCATCACCCGTGTTAACAGGTCCCAGGCCCTGGAATTCACTGCAAGGCAGAGCAAGGCAGTTGGCCACAAATGTACCAGTGAACCTTGCACATACATTGCAGCCAAAATCTGATGATTTTGAGGCACAGCTCAACTGGGTTCAGGTGATGGTATTTCCCTGCAATCCTCGGTTGGAACTACTGTCTCAGGTGAGTTGAAGTGAATTTCTTAACATTCAGAAGAAAAGGGTACATCACTAATTTAATATTTGTCTTTTTTTTTCCCTGGGAAAACTTCTGGGATCTGTAGGTTTCATTCACTCTGTTGTCACCACTGTTTCGCTTCTCACGTCTCTATCTTCCAACCAGCTAAATCACTGAAACAAACTGGTTAAGAGAAACAGAATCATGTAAGCAGAATATTGTTCTGTACTCTGCAACCACCTTGCAAACAGATCACACTGATTAAAATACCAGACTCAGTGATCTGAGTGGGATGCAAAGGTGATTTCTTCTACTCTATAAACATTCCTTTATCAAGAGTAAACCATCACCTGTTGTGACAGTAAACAGCTTCAGAGATTCTCTGTTCTTTGCTTCCTGAGGTGCCATTCAGCTTGGTGGGAAGATGCACACTCCTGTTGCTGGGTACCTTCACCAGAGAGAAGGACGTGGACTGGTGCTGTACCTCTGTCATAGATCCACACCCTTACACTCCCCCAGGAAAGGTGCACTATCTCCCACTTTCATCCTCGCAGTCCTGCTAGGATGGCGTGGATGTGCACTCAGGGCACATCAGAGTCTGACTCCAGAGGAACAAGTAGGTAAAGTTCCATAGACTATTTGTTTGTTTGTTATCAGAGAAGGAAAAACCCCCACCCTGCTGTTACGTCCCTTGTGCTCCTTCACAAAGGCACCCTATAAACTGGAAGTACATAAAGGGTAATATTTAGAAGAATGTAATAGTGTTGGTGCATTATGGTTCTATGAGAAACAGCACACCTAATCTCCTCACCAGTAATATTTTTTTAATCACCTAATCCCACTGGTTCCAATTTTCTTCATGTTGTCCAGTCTTTGCCTGTATTTTTCCTTTGTTCCATATTCATTTTCTATTCCTGCAGAGGGATTTTTTATCAATATATGCTGTTAACTCACAACTGAAGTGTTTTCAGGAGGAATATATCCTTTTTAAAGATGATCCTTTCATAAAATATACATTTAAAACCACCAACAATACCCAATAAATAAGTACCAAATTTCTAGCCAATATATAACAAATAAATATAAAATATACATATATAATAGAAATATCCTTTCCTACACAAGTTAGGAAAGATCTCAAATAAAAGATTCTAAACCTTTAGCTTGGTAATATGCACATCTATCAGCATCTTACAGTATTTGTTCATTCAGCATTAAAATTGATTGAAGGTGGTTTCTAATAACCACATCATTTGCTCCTCCCCCTTCTCTTCACTCTTTAAAATACCATTTAAATCTTTAACATAAGATTTTTCCTTTGCTGTTTCTATCCCAAGGTTAAAGCTTTTTATTTCTGTGCAGTAGCTGAAAATGGACTTTTAAAATAAGCGATGTGGTTGCAAGGATGGCAGCAAGGTTGGATGTACAATTAAGATAATGGTGGCACTATCCATCTGAATAATCGTTTAGATAATGATTACTGTATTGGAACATGTTATGAGGTAGAGAATAAAAGGAAAATCAAAAGGAATTCCCTTTGAATAAATATTTGGCATGGCTGAGTGCTGCAACAGCATATCTGAATGATAAAGGATGTTCACTAAGCCAAAGCTGTATTCTCTGCTAGAGAAGAGGAGGATTTAATTTGTTGCTTTTTTTCCCCCTCCAGAGTTATATTTTAAATGCAAAGTGTTGCTTTCTTGAATGATCACTTATTTCTTGAAAGGATATGCTCCAAAAGGAAAATAAAATTAAATTAAATTTTTTAAAAAAAGCTTTTTAACCTTTGTTGTGCCAGGGAATAGAGTAGAAACAAGCTGTTTCAAGAGAGGATGTTCTGCACAGGAGGAACAAATCTTTGGGCTGATTCTCCCCAAGGTAACAAAAAGTGTCTTGAGGCAGAAGGCTATTGTGTTTGATTACTTGGCTATCTGGGCATATGGACTTCCAGAGCAGGGCATAAAAACTTCCAGGGCAGGTCTATACTCTTGCTGTGCTCTTGTATTCCCTGATTTGAATACGTCAATCCAGCAGATTTTTGTTCTCTGAGAAGTGGGACTCCAGACACATTAACTACAGCTTTTCTCAGGGAGCCAGGTCATAACCTTTCAATTACAGCTGCTGTGAGTCACCCAGGTGTCACAGTCAGAAATGAATTGGGATCCTTAAGTGTTTACTACCGTAGCACCATCTTTTGCAACCCAGCACTTTTCTCAATTACATTTATAGATTTTTATCACTTTGAATAGGTTTTGATCTTGTTTGTTGAACTGGTCTTAATTTCTTGATCGGTTTTTTGGGGTTTTTTAGTAAGATTTACTAATCAAATTTCAGGAAGATCCTTGTTAATACAGTAGGTTCAACTTACAGTTTAAAGGTCTGCTACTTTGGACCGAAGGGTAAAAATGTGCACTGTTTTACTTCAGTGTCCAGGAGAGCCAACCCTTCCCGTTTCACTAACTTTAATGAGGCAGCAGTCTGTCCCCAAAGCCCAAATGACATTTTTCTGAAATAGTTCAGGCAAGAATGTATTGAATGTGCATCCCTTGCAATACAGCTGCAAACAGAAGTAAATATTTCAAATTAACTTTGCCAGGCCCTGTGTTTACCAGGGGTATTAATTAAACTTCCATGAAAAAGTCCACAAGAATTACATTAGAACCAGGAATAACATCCCTCCGACATACCTGGCCTATTTTGGGTGTCATTTAAGCAGTAGTAGAAGCTACTTGTGACCTGTCGTCCCTTTCATTAGTCAATCTTAACACTCTAGACAGAATTATAGATCTCTAGTTTTGCAGTAGCAATTTTCCATTTTGCTCAGCATGATGCAAACCATCAGATGCTCTAAAGGTGCTTGGATATCTGCTATGGCCACTGTGTTTCTTGTGGTCCTGAGCAGGATCACAAGAAAAATCTTTGTGCCAAATGATTTAACTGTCAAGCCAAGACTGGTTTTTCAACAGTTTCATAAATACAATCTTTAGCACTTGTTTGTAATCTTATAGTTTTGGATTAGACATGTAAACCTTACATGCCTGAAAATATGCAAGCCTTTTGACTCTGGGAGGTGTATTCCCCTATTCTACAAAGCAATAAATTAACATATAAGCTCAACATAAAAAGTGTATATGTCTGTCACCACTGCAGTCTTAAGTGAGTCCTGTCTTTGGGAGCATCTTGCTTGTATCACGTGGCAGACTTGCCTTGCTGGACTTTGCAGAGCCGGTTTTGGAAGAAGGAAGGTTGATTTTGTGAAAATTAATAATTATTAATTAATATTTCTATTTAATTTTGCATTCCCAGTAAAGTTGTAACTCACAACAGACAGGAGTACATAGAAGCTGAACACTTCATTTAATACATTAACCCAATGTTTTACATTTTTATTTGAAAAGGAGTGTCAAAGCACACTAAAATTGGATATAGAGAACACAGAGAGTGAAAACAAAAGCTTAGATTAAGCTACTCTAAGACAGGAAGAAATGCAAGCCTCCTGCAAACACATTGGAAAGAAACATATTGGAGAATTTAAATGACTGACTGAACCTAATTTCTTTTGTTATCACTCTCCGTAAGCAGAGAGACTTTTTTGTTTGTTTTCCTCTCCCTTCATGTGTGTATGGAATACTCTTAGTGGCAATTTAAAGACACGTTGATGTTCTTCAGACAAGTCGGAATCATTGGCCTCTCTACATTTATCCAGTTTACAAGAAAAAGGAAAACTGAGTAAGACCTCCACAGTAGGGACAAAAGGAATTTTCTCCTAAAATGATGCCTTTTTGAATCTTATTGAAATGAAAGAATGATTAAACCATAGCAGAGAGGAGATATATGTGTATAGAGGCCCACATTCCACATAAACACAACTATAACTCACGATATTTTATTTTATCAGAACTCTAGTACAAATGTTCTCCTGGATGACAGCTTGGATCCAGTAAGACATAACTGGGGATAGGTGCTAATGTCTTGTCAAAGTTATATAGTTTCGTTTTGAAAAAGACATCTGGTTTAATTGCTCAATGCCAACTGAATCTTTATAACCAAAGGCAATAATTGCTTGCTGCTGAATTACATCTATGAATAATTGAAGGACTTGCTTTTCTCTATCCTTACTTTGCCTCCTGGGATTGAAGGGACCCAGGCTTTGCATTTATTAAATAGATACAATCTTGGTTTTATTTAATTTCCATTTTTATTATATGTTCTCTGTTCTCACTTACGTTAAAATTCTTCCCCCTTGTTACACATGGAGCTGTGTGTGTAACAGCACCAAAATACAAAGGTCCCTGGAAGCATGTCTTGTTTCTAGTTCTTGCCCTTCTTTAAAAAACACTGCTTGGTGGGTTTTTCAGGGAAACCATGTCTGAAATGTCTATAGAAGAGCTCTTCAAATGACAAAAAGGCATTTACAACAAATCACACTCGTTAGCAGAGTTTTCTTCTAAATGAAGAAAGTCCTCATAACAAGCCCTAGTGTTACATTTCACAGTACTTTTTTTTATGCCAAGAAACTGCAATTATGATGATAAGTTAAGCTTCCTTTTCTTTATGCCTTAGAGTCTTAGAGTATACTACAGGCTAGGAAGCTGCTGTTTTCCCTATGTTTATTAAATCCAGTTGTCAAAGAGGTATGCTTATTCTTGAGAGATAGCCTTATCAAAACCTCTGCGTGGGAATTCTGTAAGAGCATTTTACCTTACCTGTTGAACAACACAGTCATTTTCATATTCAAGATTATAAAAGTGACTGAAGATAATTTTATTTACACACACACTCATGCACACACACATATATATGCAAAATATAGGAATGTTTTCCTTTATAACTGCTTAGGCTCAGACAAGAGTTGTTAACAGGTAATCCTCATGGCATTGGCTAGACAGACCAACTATGAATGTCAGTGGTGGAAGGAATTTCACCCTTGTCTAAGCATGTAGTACTAAACAACTGAGTACTTACCTGAGGCTTGCATCTGCTTCCATTTAACTTCGAATCGAAAGAGCCAAGAGGAATAATATTAGATCCATTATACCCTTAAAAAAATACGCAAAATGCTGTGTTTCAGCTTTTGACCACTGCTAAATGCAATTTAATAGGCTAAATGAATGCAGCATGCAATATTTATATATGTCCTTACAATTCCTTAAGAATATGCTATACATTATTTACAGAGTAAGGTTAGACTTTGTTAGCCATTTATGAAGGATTAATTATCTGTGATTAGAAAATAGCTGCATATGCCAACATACTTGTTCATTCATTTTAATCAGCAATTTAGGAGAAGTTTTCCCCCTGAATTAAAACCTTAGTGTATTTTTGCACATATTCAGCACTCCTTTAGAAATACACGAAAGAAAAGCTCTAACAGAGCAATCTCCAACTCATCCCTTCTTTTCACCTTATAAATTCCCAGTTCCACATGCAAGAAAGAGATGTACAATTCCTAGTTAAAGAGGGCTTAAATAAATATTTGAGGTTTTTTATCTGTTCGCAAAAAATTTGCAGGTGAAAACAGAAGTTACTTCACTGGCTCTGGAAGTTGTTGCGCGCTTCCAGTGGCTACTTGGTTTAAAACTCAATATAGTAATTTCTAAAAGAGATGCTCAAAAGGACCTCTGCTCAAAATCGTGTGTAACATCATGGCTGGGACATTCACTTTTAGTATTGGACCCCTTGATTCCAATATCTGCTCCTGACCAGGTAAGAAAGGGATATCAAAAGATCAGGTAAGTGTTGTGCCGTGTGGGTGGAGTAACACTGGCTGGCTCCTCCACTCATTTATGAGGAGGGATGGGGGCCACTGATACACCTACCTGTGTCCAGGAGAGGACTCCAAGACAGTAAAATGGCACAGGCACAGAAATAGCTACTGTGGGATACAGAAGAATTAGATGTTCATATCCTTGATCAGAATGGCATGGAAAAGAAATAAACTACCTTGCATTCACCAACTTTATCACAGGAAAAGAGTGTGCATACGGAAGTTAATCACAAAAACAGCTGCTTTAGTACATCAGCAGCAAGTTACCTCCCAGTAACTTCTTCTACCTCAAAGCCCTCCTTACTTTCCTGGGTAGGATTTAAACTGCAGCCTCTGTTTAAGATCTTTAGGGGCTATGTCAGATATCTCTGCTCAACACAATTCAGGTTTTTGTCATGCACACTGGTCTGGCAAGTACCATTCTTGCTGTGTGTAGGAGAGTCCACGTCCCTCACCCAGAAGTGTGCAGCCATCAGGGCCTCTCGTGCTTCTAGAGTATTGCACAGAAGTGCTGAAAGCTTAATCTGTCACACAAAAATCAAGCAGCCTATTCTCGTTCTGCACAGCATGCCTACAAAAAGCCATTCAGGACCTGCTTTTAAAATGCTGTGTGTAAACACATTACATTGACAAAAGTGAAAAGAAATATTTCTGATGGAGCTTATTTTGATCTGGTTTACTGCCTTGCCTTGAAGATCTGGAGCCTATTGATAAGAACAGTCTGTCCTTGGGCTTAAAACTGAAGACATGACGTTTTTGTTAATCCTGTTAATCTCATTAGATATCTGCCCAGAAGTTTCTCTACAACAAAATGAGTCAGAGAGTAGAATGGTTATGGATTTTTTATTAACTTGTGAGAGTTTTTCCCTGGCTTTGGAGCATTCATAGCTACCAAAATGAAACAGCTTATACTCTGTAGAACCCTGTCAGGCCAGCATAACTCACAATGCAAGGCAATTCCAACTGATTCAATAACGTGAAGGCTACTTTCAATTTGTTTGAATGGTGCATACCCTGCTTTCTATATTGGAATAGCTTGACAATTTAGGTTATTTCAATGGACTTTTCACATTCAACTCAGTTGTCACCATCTGTTCCACCTCACTATTATAAATGCAAGAGAGCATTGTTCACAGTTTCAGCTTGGGTACGTTCCTTACCCTGCACAGTGCAAGCCATCCATCTGTTTTCTGGCAGAGAATGTAGACACAAACTGGGAAAAACTTCCTCTTCTGATACTACATATTCTTTGAGAAGACCATAGTATATTTTAGATTGTAATACGGTGGGTTTGATGAGGACCAGATAAAGTACAAAGTGTTTAAATGATGTTTGAGAGCACCAGTCCCCTTCCACGTTCCCCCTTATGTTCCTGGCTCTCTCTACTCATGTGCCTGCTACATCATAAAATACATGATTTTTCTTCCACTAGTGAGGAAAAAAGTATAATGCAAAAGTGTCAAAGGGGATAATGTGATATATTCTCCTTACCTTTTCTATTGTAAAATATAAAAAAAGGGAAATGTGTACTCTCTCACTATGCTGAGATTCAAAATAATGTTCATTTTCTTTCTGGGATTATGATTGCTAAAAGAATGAACTTCAAAGCACAGTCCAAGTAGATCTCAGCCCTTTTATACCAAGAAAACTGTTGTATAGCAGAATCAGCATCTATGCACATTGATACACTTTCTTTTCTAAACGAGCTCCTCTTTAAATGCACAAAATGAGCTGTCATAAAGAAACAATAGAATTTCCCTGTTTGTAAATTCTTTTTCTTTTCATTGCCCATGCATAGTATTAACTTCTAGCTGACTCTGCTTGCCAAAGGCAGCCTTACAAAATGATAGGTATGGGTCACACAGTGCTTCCACTTACTGAACTGTCAATATTCCATTGTTAATTAGTTGCTAATGATGCAATTTGCCCTGACGATATTTAAGCAATAGAAGCTCTTCTGTTTAAACATCCTTGACAATCTTATTTTCTTGACATATTAAGACCAGAGCAATGGAGTCTCTTATTATTTCTGTCTATTTCTTCACCCAAAGATTTCCTTTGAGACAGTGAGGTGATGGATAGTTAGAGACAAAGCCTCTCATCTGTAGGACTCTGGCTTGAATTCAGACAGTGATGCTGGTAACCAGAAACCTGTGATTTTCCATTACAAGATTTTAGTGTGTCTTGCAGCACAGAGACATTTCCAGTAGAATGTCTATCACAAAACCCCACCATTGCAAGTGATGTCTATCCTAGGCAGCCTTCCTATCTCAGCTGCCTTGCCAGCATGACAGATTACAGACAAGAAAAGACTGGGATGTGTCATTATGGTCCTGCTGTTCTCTGAGGACTCTCCAAACCCAGAGCTAAGCAGAAGTGGGCCATGCCAGAGCTGACTACATCTTAAACAGAAGAAAATCAGGTCTTAGGCTACTGTGACAGCTCCATCTTTTTAGAGGAGATGATATGCTGAAGACGTCCCAGTTCTCACAATCATCAAGATACAAAACTTAAGCATGAATAGTTGTGTTCACCACCATGTCCTAAGCAGTTTTATTTTGTATTTCCCCTCCAATCTATATTGGAAACATTTTTCTGTATTTCCTACTACAAACTGTTGTATAAGTAAAAGTTTTTGAGACACCAGTTGGATTTTTAATGAGGGAGGACTAAAGCAATCATCTCAGTGACTTGATCCATGTAAGAGAACTAGGCACAGCTTCACCATACCTAACCCTATGTGCCCTGCTATTGTCCATACCATAATCTTCTCAATACAAGTGCTAAAATTGTATTAATCCAGAGATGCTTGCAGTCTCAATTATCTAAACTCTTGGCAGGGAATCCTAAGGAGATGGGCTTAAGTTTCACCTCCTAAGAAGGAAAGGGCTGGAGGAAGGCTTTGATAGCAGAAATTGTAAGAATTTTATCTCAGACTGTAGAAGCGTATGCTCCTAGAAACAAACTCCTGCTTTAAACAAACAATAGGAAGATTTGAAGCTCAGTTTCTCATCCTCTGGGTGGAACCCATAAACACCAGGTTGTAAGTAAAAAATAAGGGAAATGCACAACACGTTTCTTCTTCCTTTCCCCCACGTTCAGCACAAAATCTCACCTGGCTTTCTGTTATAAGTGTATTTGTTTGATCAGTCTTTGCAGGTATTATGGGAAAGGAAAAATCTGATTTCTGAATCCTGCTGGATTAAACACCATGCTGCTCACTAAGAAAAGGCTTCTGTGTTGACTGAGTGGACAACTACTGAGGTATCCTAGTGAGTGGACAAGTAGGTATCTGCAGGCTTAACTAGTCACTGGGAAGGCTTTTGGGAATCTGTATTTTGGATTTAGCCATTTAAATAAAATGTTCTACCCATTTCCCCATCACAGTTTCCTCCGTAGCTTTCCTTTTCAGACTTCCTCTGAGATACCTTGTCTCCAGCCCTCTGTAAAAGAACCTGAAGAGTGGTTTCTCTTGTATTGGGATCTGTATGTTGCTGAATGCTGGTAAGATGGTTTCCCATGCACCAGCAGGCTTCCTCTGTATTTCTAGACTCATTTGAAATGATTCCATAAAGTGATTTGGAATCCTGTGTAGTGAGATGCATTTCTGAAATTTATTTCATGTGTGTTTTGGTAAGTACTATAACATCTACCCCAATATTATGGTAACAGGTGCTTTAGAACAGTGAATGTATGTGGTTGTAGTAGTCTAGCTTGCACATATCCTGATGGAAAGGGATCAAAGAAGTTACTTGCTAGTGTTTTTTCAGTAATTTTGTAATGTTGGCTGGTTTCACCCTAGTACCATGAAGCACATCACAGAAACTCTTCCCGTAACTAGTTCTACTGATTATCTTTCTCACGATTCTTTACAACTTGATTCTGGAAAGAGATCAAGGTATTCTCACATAGTAATCCAAATAGCCCCACTGGCACGCTCATGCTCAGGAAAAAAAAAAAAGTTGGTTTTTTTGTTGGTTTTTTGTTTGTTTGTTTGTTTGGTTTGATTTTTTTTTTGTTTGGTTGGTTGCTTAGGTGGTTTGGGTTTGTTTAAGTTTTTAAAAAAAAAAAAATAGGTCTTTCCAGGAGCAAAATAGGACTGAATGAAGATTTCCAAGCCCAAATTAAAGATTTTCAGTCACAAAAGGGGAAATGATGGGTGGCAAGAAATTAACTCTTTTCCCTTGAAATTTTCCTTCTTTAACCGTACATACAATGTGAACAGAAATTCAGAAATTCAGATTTTTATTCATGTAGATCTGCCACCAAGGACTGATAACTTTCAAAAGAGTCCACAAACACTAACATTTCTTGGATACTTACATGTATTATTATAGTCATACACAAGAAGAGAAAAGAAGCTTGAAAATTTTTGGTGACACCATTTTTATCTGCTACAACTTGGCAAAAAGACTTCTTTTTTTGTTTTGGCCTGTCTGGAGTCTGCGCTTTTCACATTTTAACAGTTCTTTTTGTAGTTAAGAATTGCATGTCTTGTTCTGGTTGCTGGTCACTTTGCAGTCTTTCAGATTTCAAATCAGTTATCCCCTCCTTTACCTGTAATTTATGGACTTGATTACTTTTTAAAGTAGTGGAATTCAAGCATATTTTCAAGAGTTTAATGCATCCTGACTAAAGCCATTTTAAAGACTGCTGTGCCTTACTATACCTTATCAGGTCCTATTTTAATTTTTGTTTTGTATTTTGTACTCCAGATATCGTTCTATACAGTTCTTAACTGTAAATGTAAAGTCGTCTGCATTTTAAAATCAAAATCCAATGCTATTCACTTGGGAGAAAAAGGCCAGTTTTTAGGATGAGGATTAGTTATGTACTGCTTACAGCTCTGTTACGGGGCAGTCAAAAAAGACCTCACTTTTAAAGGGGAGAATGGTGCTTTTTTTCACTCCCTCATGAAAGGCCTGACCATATAGTTTTGTTTGGTAGCACTCAGGGTCATTTCAAGACCAGAATTTAATGAATTGCCATTAGTTAAGGAAAAATCCCAACTACTACTAAAACCTACCTCAAACTTTTAAGGTTCACCTTCTTTCTCATTTTCCATGTGAATATCCTTCACTTCCTTGTGCAATGGACAGTCCGAATTTTCTCTTGGTTTATTCATTCACCATATGGTCCTTTCTAGAAGAGAAACCAATACATAACTGATGGGTGTGACTGTGACACCTTTAGTTAAAAGTAATTGTTTGGAAAAAAAAAGAATAAATATATATATACACACACAAGCCTCAGATATATCTGTGAGGCAATAAAGCTGGATATGAATTTATGAAGTTAGATTTTAAAAAATGCATGCATAGCATCAATGAACAGTAATTGCAATATGTAACTACATGCACAAACACAATTAGACACAGAGACTTGAATGTGTAAATATTCTACTTGTTTATTCAGGAAGGGTTGCTCTAAATGAACAGCAAATAATAGCACATTTGTTTTGCAAGTGCAATTATGTTATGAATTTTGCTTCTGACTCATTAACCAGGCTTTGTTCAATGTTACAAGTCAAATTGCATTCATACATATACTCTTGATCTAATACTGAACATAGTATTAACTGATACATTTTAAAATGCAACCTTTGCTTTTATATTTTTATCCCTTTTTTTGCACAAATTGTTATGTGACAAAACGTGACAATCTATGTGTTGGGTTAGGTGCTGGAAAATGTCCAGAGAAGGGCAACAGAGGTGGGGAAGGGGATGGAGCACAAGGAGGGGCTGAGGGAGCTGTGGGAGCTCAGCCTGGAGAAAAGGAGGCTCAGGGGGCTTTATCTCTCTCTACAATTCCCTGGCAGGAGTTATAAACAGGCTGGAGTCGGTCTTCTTCCAAGTAACAAGTGGTAGGATGAGAAGAAATGGCCTCAAGTTGTGACAAGAAAGGTTTAGATTTGTTATTAGAAAAAAATTCCTCACTGGAAGAGGGATCAGGTACTGGAACGGGCTGCCCAGGGAAGTGATAGGATCACCATCCCTGGAAGGGATCAAAAATGGATGGATGTGGCACCTGGGGACACGGTTTAGTGCTGAACATTGGTGGTGGTGGGTTAATGGTTGGACTTGATGATCTTAGATGTCTTTTCCAACCTGATTCTCTGATTCTTATACCAGAGGACACATAATTCTGATCTGGTTGTGGCCTAGAAAAAAGCAGGTGTTCCTGTGGAGCCCCAGGGGATACACCTGTTCCACACAGTGGAACAAATGAACACCATTTTCTGGAGTCCAAAAGTCCTCTGCACCTACAGAAGTGAGGTCGAGGGGTCGGGCTTTGCAGTGCTCTCTGTCAGTGACTGCAATGTGCATATCAGGTCTTATTGTGCCAAATGGGGGAACATCTCTTTTTTTCTTTTTTCACTGTGTTCCTGATGAAAAAGTGAAAGTCACTGACTGTCAGTATTACAATAAATCCAGCTGAGCTAGTGTCATAACCCCATCATTATGGGCTTGTAGCCACCACGTAGAAAATATCAACAATTATATATCAAGTTCAGTTAATGAGAAAGAGGAAGAAAAGTACTGCTTGGTTTTACAAGATAATTAGAAATAAAATTAGCTGCATGGATACAACTCTATTTTGGAGGCAGAGGAAATACACTGTCCATATGAATCAGATAAGGAGTACATTCCCAGAAAGAGTAACTCCAACAAAGCACCTGTACCTCATTCTTCTCACATTTTTAATGCAATGAATTTGAGAAAACCTCTCCATCCCGCAGCATGATAATCTCAGAAAGTTCAAGCATCTTATTCAGACTGGATTCAAGCCCCAAGTTTGGGGGCACAGAATGATTTTAAATGACAAATTTACTGAACTAGGCTCTCTTGTCAGTGCTGTGAAACCAGCATTTTGCTGCCTTCAGTCACTGACTTAAATTGGAAGCCTAGGGAGAATAAAGAAGTCTAAAAAGGGGGCCAGATACAATGGTGAATCTAGTCCAACAAAGTGAGAACATCACAAAGGGCAACAGCTTACCTTTGCTCCCTCCCTTCTCCTAGAATGTTTTAAAAAAGAGAACAGCTGGATGAGTTTTAGCAGCTTTTTGACCTTGAAAAGCTGTGTCCTGGATGTCACCTGGGGGAAAAAAAGGGTAATTTTGCTTAGTTCAAAGAAAACCTTAGTATGCTGGGCAAGCTCAAGCATCCTACAGACCTGCTGGCTTAGGTTTTCATTGTGAGCTTTTATTCTTAGGAATTAATCATTCCTGTACATTTGTTCAATCTTTTAGTAGTGACAGGCCTGAGTTGTGAAGCCAGAATTGTGAATAAGACCTGAAATGCATCTCATATGCAGTTAAAATAGGAGTCTTACTACTGCATTCAGAGTTATCAAATAGATGTGAAATTATTGAAAGAAAAATCAAAACCAAGTGTTTCCTGGCCTTATCTTAACGGATTAAGCATGCACAGCCAGCAATCCTGAGCCACTGTGCTTCCCAATTCTATCAGTTCTTCATTATTTTCTTGGTCTAGTCTTTTTCAAAGACAAGTACAAAACAATTTTCTTTCTTTCCTTTTTCTTTCTGCCCTTTTTGCAAGGGCAAAACACTGAGTCAGTTTAAAACCATGACACCAACTCCTGCCAGTAGAGGAAATCACACCACTTCTCTTGTGAATGCCTTTAAATCTATGCTGTCACAAAAAAGCCAGCAGAACTTGCTTTGAAACTGTATTTCCCCCTCCCTCTGCTTTCAGTAAGAATTACTTACAGTACCTTTTGGGGAAGCAACAACATGACATTTTGTGCTTCTATTTGATAGATACAAAGAATACACATATGAAGAGATTAGGCAGTTGGATTTACTCCTTCAGAGTGATGGAAATGATAATTATTTTGTATATAATAACTTGATGGGACTGAATTGTGTGGTGAAGCAACATACCGGGAAATGTAAACAATTTTCTGCACTGTTCTTTGGAGGAGAGAGGACCCCAGTGCCTCTGTCCCTACCACAATGCTGAGCACTATAAGCATCCTCACTGCCAAGACAGCATTTTGTCAGGTTCAGCTCCGAAGGAAAACACAGAATGTATGTGAGAAACTTTGAGATCTGTTTTAGAAAACCCAGGGGAGTAATCGCACAGCTCCTGCAGTTCACAGACATGTTTAAGTTGTACAGTGCTACAATCAATTGCCATCTTAGAGTCTGCTGCACGGCTGTCGAAAAAAATTTGGGTTTGAAATACAGCCCACATGTCTGCCTTGCTCTGCCAAAGAGCAGTCAGAATAACGAGAGAGGAGGAAAATGAAAACTCAGAACAGGCCTTAATCTGCTGACTGTACTCTTCCCAGATTGGTTTTCAGAGAGTTCTTGTTCTTACCTTCTGTGACTGTGTCAAGGAGGAAAAAAAAAAAAACCAAAGGAAAGCACCTTTCCAACGAGATCCAAGCATTCAGATTGCCCTAAAAAACTGCATAAGAAAACTGATATTAAATAAAACTGTTCGAGAGATCTGGCAGGTTCAATCAAGTGTGACATGGTCTAGTACAGAATAAAGACTTGTGCTCTTTGAAAGACCACAAGATTGAGATGAATCCGAAAAGCAACCAAAGAAGCAAATGCTCCCTGGGGGGCTACTGTGGCAACAAGCTCTTCTGGGTTTATGAGCCCCACAGTGCTCGTGTTCCCTGGGAGTCCCCACCACGCTGCAACAATTAGAGCTGATCTGGAAATGAGCAGGAAGGAGCAGCACATGCGACGCCAAGCCCAGCATTTCACGGTGCTGCACAGTGCTGAGTCAGGATGTAGGGAAAAAGTGAAAAAGTGCAGGAGAGCAGAAGCTCTCAAGAACCTGTTGTCACTCAAAGTTTTATGTGAGACCTGCTGATTTTAATTGCAGCTTTTTATTGGTATTTTTTTAATTTTATAACAACTACAGTGATAGTGTTGGAGCTGGGGAGGACCCCAATAATGAGATTCATTTTATTTCGGATGTCCCCACTTTTAGCCATTCACACTTTTGCTAGCCAAAAACTCACCTGAAAGCCAGTAGAGAGCAATGAGCGTTTCTGGAGCACAGTTCATCTGCTGGTATTTACATATCCACTCCAAGGAGAAATGAACTGTGCTCCATAAGTGGCTTTTTCTTTCCTCAGAATACAAAAGAAATCTAGAGAATTAGTTCAGATGCTGATAACGAGAGATATATCATGATATAAGTGATACATCATGATACATCCAAATGATATAACATAATTTAAATCCTAACTCAAGCACTTTATTTTCGTACCTTTTCACCTGTAGGTCACTTTCTCCTTCCCTCCTTAGATTACTCTAGGAGGTTTTTTTCCTGTTTAGTATTCGGGCACTATATAGGAGTGCACCCGGGGGAGAAAGGTAACCTGTGGGGTTATAATGAAAGAAAAGCAGAAAGTTACAGACACAGTTATAACAGTATGGAAAATATAGGGGGAAATGTGGTTGTTACCACCTGGATGGAATGCAGTCAGCATGCTCTACTTCCCCCACTCAATAAAATCTAAAGGGAACTAAAGGGAGGATAGAGCAGAGTGGAGACACCAAAGGTGAGCTCTGTCAAAACCACTGCAGAGATGGAAACTCAGTGGTACTTTTAGCTGATAAACAGCACAGCAACTGAAAACCAAGGGGCATAAAAGAGGATATCTTGCTGTTGAGCCAGCAGCCGTGGTGCAATTCCTCTCCTCAGGTGTAATACTGACACGTATCTCCATCCCAAGCTTACCTCAGAGGTAATACTGACTTTACCTCCATCCAAGGTGCAACCACCCCTCGCTGAGCACGATGACTAGAGTCACTCAAGCTCCATCTAACTGTAAAGAAATAGTATAAAAGTGAATGAAGAATGGGGAGAAGTCAGGGAAGACTCCATTGTAACTTCTGGGATCAGCCAACAGGCTGAACCTGTCTTCTCCACAGTAGGGATGCCTTGGATAAGAACTGCTCTATGTGTGCTGAATTATTGTCTTGGGCTACCTTTGAATTATTGCTTTGAATATGTTTTTGCAGTCAGATACTATCACAGGCAATCCTTGAACCTTAACCTGTCACAATTTTATTAATAATGTTATTCCATAAACTGTTAGTATGAGTCTTTCAAGGTCACTGGCAGTTGTTGGCAGCAGGTAAAACACTCAAAGAAAGGTGTGGAGACCCAGGAGGAGGTGTCTCTGTTGCTGTGTGACCCTGCACAAGTCAGTCAAACTGCTCTGTGAATCCAGCAGGACTGCTCAGTGAAGGGTCCCCACAACAGGATGCTGACAGATTGGTTGGGTACAAGGGTCTCAGCTTTCCTGGGGTGCTGACAGACTAATCAAACACTAACAGCTTGAGGAAATCTCCCCGTTTCATGTGACAGCATTGCTTGATTTCCCCATCACACATAATTTCCCAGCTCTGCTGCTTCTAGCCTCTTTCCAAATTCTCTTGCACTCTCATCTCCCTCTAATGTTATTCTGGTTACTACCTTCTCTGTAAGAGTCTATTTCAGAATATTTTGATTGTGGTTGAAAAAAAGAAAAATTGTTTTGACCAGCAGAGCTCAGAAGGCAGTGCAGGATTTTATATAATCCAGAACTATTCTGCACTGAGGTCACTGCTGTACTTCCTTTACATTTCATAAACATTTCCAGAATGAAACAGCATTGGTTAGTGTCTTTTGATTGTAGATAACGATAACAACCAGTGCATAAGATTAATGTATATTCATGAGCAGAATTATAGCTGTGCATGAAAGCACTACATTAGTGCTTGGTAATCAACATCTGCTTTACTTTTTTTTTTATTTTAAAGTTATCACAGTCACTAATCAAGGATAATTACATCATTGCCATTTGAAATATTTATCACAAGTTCTGTAGTAGGAAGAACAAGAAGTACAGTTTTTTTCTGTACAGTTACATGCAGTACTAACTAAACCTGGGCCAATAACACTGTTTGGCTTTGCAAAGCTTCTTTGTAGAGTTTTGGCATGGAAATAATAATTGTAAAGAAGAAATATTTTTTTAATCTGAATACAACCTTCTACTTAAGAATCACAAGTTGATAGTAAATATTAATGAACTATCTGCAGTGGGAAGTACAGAATCACTGAATCCCCTCATAATGGTAAAATTAAGGCACAAAACGGAGTAAGCTTCTGAAGAAGTGACAAAATCAAGGACAGCATTCAGATCCTCTTGCTCTCCTCAGATTTAGACAACCCTCTGAAAATAAGAATGAAAAGGAAGGATCATTTCCATTCTTCCCAATCCACATTCATTGTGGATGACTGCATATTAAATATATAAGTAAGATAAGTAGGACAGCGTAACAATAGTTCATTTAGAACTAAAAAATACGCAAATTCATACACAAAATTCATACACAAAATACAAATGGAGGTAAATTTCTAACTTTCTAAATTTGGATTTGAATTAGATAACATTTATGTCTGCTCAGATTAGGTGGGTAATTTCTTTACAAAGAAAGAACAGACCAAGTGACCTCAGCCTCTCCTCATAAGGCTTCTTCTCCAGACCCTTCACCATCCTCATGGCCCCCCTCTGGATGTTCATGTCTGTATTGTAAAGGCACATATATGTTTGCTCATGTATGTAAATGATTTAATTTGGAGTACAAAATTATCCAAATATTAGTTACCTCTTATTTTGGGGGGATTTTTTAGCTTTTTTAACGGAGGGCAGTAATTTTCCATTTGTGTAAATCATCGAATGGGAATGTGTAACCATAATAGGTGAAAATTATAAACTCTTAATATTGTCTACTGTACTAGGAAACCTTAAACTTCCACCAGCATTGAGATGGGATACACTGCTTTTAAAGAGTCCCATCTCATCAGTTAACACCAAAACAATCTGATCCCATTAAAACCATCAGGCCAGGAGCTAGTCACAAGAAGTGTGCAGTACTGCAGAGTGCCATTATGTCATTATGGCTTTATTGTCCCAGCCCTGAGGCTCGCATCACCTGGGCCCCTGCAAAATTCTGCTTCAAGTCCTGGCAGTGCTGCCTCTTCCCTGTGGCTTTCTGGAGCAGTAAAATCAGTTCCATGCAATTTACTCAGGAAGGGTCGTTCAGGAAGGATCCTAAACCCAAGATGCTATCAACAATCTGTGAATGTAATGATCTTCTGGTACTTTTCAGATCAGTCCTGTTTGAACATCTAGCCATAAAATTAATTTGTGAGAACTGTGCTCCAACTCTGGTGCCTCACTTTTTCCCATTCTGTGATTCTTCTTTTACTAGCAATTCAAACGCCAATAAAACCCCAATGAAAGCCACAGCATGAAGTTCTGTCTAAAATGTGTAGGTGTCTGTTCAGATTTCCCAGCGGCAGACCTTAGCTCTTTTCATGTTGACCATTAACAAGGCAGAGCAGTTTAACACATCAGCTTGGAAATCAGTGGCTACGTGCAGCAAAAGCTCAAGGTCTGTTCATGGGCACAAGATGCTCCACGACCTGCCCAACAGCAACCCAGCTGGGTGCCTTGTGACCAGCCTGCACTCTTCTGCTCCAGTGGCAGAGCCAAGAGGCTGCCGCAGCCGCCAGGGGCACGGACCTCACGCTGCCATCCACAGAGAGTCTCCTTACCAGAGCAGCTCTGCTTTAGAGGGTCTCTGCTTCTCCAGACAGCAGTTTTGGCTGAAGAACAGCCCTCACAAATCAAGGTTAAGCATCTTTCTGAATCAATGTTTTAAGGAAATTTTTCACTGTGCTAATGCAGAAGGAAAGAGAAGTCCACATCCTACTGCAGCATGGGCTAAGAAGCGTCTGTGTATCAACCAGGTGCAATATCAGCAATAGAGCCAGGTCTGGCTCTTCTGCCAGTGCCAGTAGAGGGATCTCTGCCACAAAAAGCCTCCAGCAGATGGCAACTGCAGCAATTACAAAGTCCTACACACTCAGGGCCCGCACAGAGTCCACGTTGGCTCAGAAGTGGCTAATACTGACTGGGAAATGAACATGGATGATGCATCAAATAGGCAGGAAACCAGTGAAGGGTTACAGTGCCCCACCGCATTGGTTTTTAGGATTAGTATCTTCTCCATCACATTTATGAGAACACTTAAAGCTCTCAGGTAGCCAGGAATACAACTATACTGTTTCCCGAAGACAACAGTTAAAACATAATCAGCAATCGCCGTTTGAAAAGGAATAATCCTTAAAAATGCTTTGTTTGAAACAGAAATTCATACAACTCTCATATTAAGGTCTGAAATACAGTGACTGCTTGAAGAACTAGTAACACAGAAAGTTTGTTTCTCTAGGCATCGACTTCTTTAGGTCTTAGAGCAGCTTTGCTTGTCTGTAGCTATTGAGGTGGTGATGAGCACTGCAAAAAGAGATGAGAAATAGTCCTGAACTCCACTGCAGAGTAATAAACACATCAACATGCCACTTATAAGCAGAAATTACTGCAATCTCAGTGCTTGAAAATTAATGGTGGGGGGAGGTGACACATGCACAGCCACTGAAAGCAGGGCAGGATTTTTATTGGCAGTATCCACTCATTTATGCTGGAAGTTTACATTCCTCATATGCTTAAGAATTAGAGTCCATTAAGTGGGAGGGGGACAGAAGAAGAATAATTTTCATTAATTATCACAACACACTGAGGGGGTGAAGAAGAGGAATACACCACTTTTTTGTTTTCCATAGAACAAACCCTCCCATTTCCATGAAAATGTGTTTAATTAAAAAAAAAAAAAAAAACCCAACTGTGTGTTCAGAATCACACTAGTCAGGATTTAATAATACAGCTGCTCTGTGGATCTTCATGTCTCCAAAAAGGCTAAAGCAGCTGCCTGAATAAGCTGGACTGGTAACAACCCACAGATGTGAATATACTGTTGGTAGCCTCTGAGGGGGCTGGAGAGCCTCACAGGGAGCCTTGAGGCAGTGGCAGACCATGGATAACTGTATTCCCTGGCGCTGGTTAACCTCAGAGTGATGTGTAAAGCTACAGAAGGTCCTGTGAGGCATCCTGGTGGGAATGGGAGGGGGCAGAATAGGACACAGCATTTCAGGAAGACCGGACTAAGAAACAACAGGTATCGATTTCTGGATACACTGTAACTTGATTATCAAGTCAATGCCCCAGTTTGTCCAGTTTCATATCATGAGTGGGAGAAATAATGACTTGAAGTGATTAATTACACAGCTAATTGTGTTACTTAATGTTGCACTATACATTGAAAATATCCTCTAAACCACGTGAAATGGTATAGAAAAACCTCCGGGTCCTAGCCAAACCCCGTCCTGGTTACTGCAAAAATTTATCCTGTTCTGGATGGAACCAGGACAATTATTCACAGCAGCAAAGCTTTTTTATCTGCTCTGTCTTTCTAGATGGACAGAAGAGAAGTGAATTTGATGGGCTGGAGGAAGCTCTGATCAATTGTGCAAATTTTCTCACAACACCTGCATATATGGTTAGGTCTCAGTTAAAAATAAGGTATCTTGGTCCCATCAGTGTGGAATTTATTTTAAGAAACAGCCTGGAAGTGCAGGATCCCATGCATAAAACTAAAAGCAGTTTTCAACCAGGGACCCAATACATGCAGAACCAATACATTTTTCTTAAAAATGGAAATGCCAGATCTAATATGCCATTTATGATGATACAAGCCACATGTATTAATTACTGCTAATTTTATGCACTGTCCAGAATAATTTGGGTTGCACTGTTATCAAGCATTTCAAAGTTTCCACAGTCTCCTAGAAGTTACATCCCCTGATGAAGGTTGTGGCTGCTCAGCCTGGAAAGGAGAAGGTTGTGTGGGGACCTTACAGCAATGTTCCAGTACCTGAAGGGGCCTGCTGGGAAGCCAGAGAGGGACCCTTCTCCAGGAACTGTAGTGGCAGGACAAGCAGTAATGGATATAAACTGAAAGAGAAGAGATTTAGGCCAATTATTAGGACAAAATACTGTACTGTGAGGGTGGTGAGACACTGGAACAGGCTGCCCCCTCTGCTTCCCCTCATGCAGGGGGGGGTTGGGATTAGATGATCTTTAAGTCCCAATCCAACCCCTTAATATTCTATGATGCTATAATTTTTCATTAGCTTAGTATGCATTTCAAAGTGCATTGAGCTGTTTCTGTTTTACCATTTTGATTAGGCAAGAACATAAGCTGCTTTATGAATTATATTATAAAAAGCATTTTCATTCTTAAATTGCAGTTACATAGCAAATGTGAAATCAAATAAGAATGCTGGGGTTTGAAGTCAGATTAGCAGAAGTACAGACATTCTAAGAGAGATACCACCACCAGGGCCAAAAGCTGCAAACAGGTGCAACTCTTTGGAGTTAACTTAATGTCAGTAGTAAATTCAGCCACTGTTTGAAAAGGAATTTACTTTTTTTGTGTCTGATAGAAAAGGTTTGTGGCTGCCTGTGTGGCCTATTCCTTACTCACATTACCAAGAATCCTTCATTCTCCATTTCTTTCATGCACAGACTAGATAAAATCCTGACCTAGTTCTCTCCTGAAAGTTTGCTGCCCTTTGTGTGACATCTTCTGATCAACTGAGGCTAGGAGAGAGCAGAGATGAAGAGTGAACAGAATTACCAAAGCAATATTCTTGCCACTGTAAGGAGGGGTACTATCCTGCTAGTCATCCCAGAAGTGGTGCAGGGAGGACAAGGGTTTCATTCTGAATGCAGAACAGCAATAATGTCAAGATCTATTAAAGCCTCTCTTGGAACAGGAAAATCTCACACAGAGAATCCCTAACAGTCTCCCACAAGTGAGGCGTAACATCTTCACAACTTGGAATAAAATACTTAATTTTTTTTTGTACAAGTCTTACATTTTCTGAGGATAATTCTCCACACCTGTCACCCTAGCTTCTGATAGCAAAGTCAAAGATGCTCAGAATAATACTGCAGAACACATTAAAGGAAGGAAATATTATTAAGAAAATGCCCAAAAATTGCAGTGTCTGAAAGCAACAATTAAAATCAGCGTGAAACAGAAATATACAAAGGCACATCTTAATTCCTGTGCCAAGTACCTGGAGCTCAGTTGCATCAACCTATCAGGATGACTGTGCCTAAAAATTCATAACTTGAGAGTTATTTACAGCTTACAAAAATTCCAGGTGAGCAAAACCAGAGGAGTAATTCCAACCTTTTCAGAGGCTTCCATCAGAAGTGAGAACAACATCAGAAAAGAGATGTTTGGCCAAGACGAGAAGAGGACATGGGAGAAGAAGGACAAATTAATCTCTTTTGAGGGCCACTACAGTTTTGGTAGATAAGACTCTCTAATCCTTCTTCTATATACATTAATCTCTTAAAGATATCTTAAGGAAGCAGGCTTGAGTAGATGCTGAAAATGAACAAGTGTGTTGGCCTTGTTGCAGAAGAGGACTAAGACCAGCTAATATGAAGGAATACAGCCCGTGGTGTTTCTGTCACTGAACATTTGCAGTGACAGGCAGGATATAAAGCCTGAGGATTTCTTTCCATCCTTCCTTTTTAGTTAACTTTGTGGAAGCACAAAACAATAATCCTCTTATTCAGAAGGACAAAAGGAAAACAAAGACAAATCTTTATTCCAACTCGCCAACTTTATTCCACAAGCAGGAGCTATGCTAATTTATTCCCTTGGTTTTGACCTTTCTGAAGGAAATAGTCTTATTTTGCTACAACATTTATCACTGGGCCAAAATGTCAGCACTGTCGGTGGTGTTTTTTAACAACACTTTTAAAAATGGCTTGCATGCAATTCTGGAAATGGAGATTCTGATCTGCTGGTGGATATGGTATCTCCTCCTCAAGGGGCACAAACCAAATGGAATATCACAATCACTTTTCCCCAGTACAAAGACTCACAACTTGATTAGAAAAGAGGTCATGGAAGGCTGTTATTGCTAAATATATTATGTCTATGAAGGCAATAAAGGCAGCAGCAAGTTAGCCTAAATAGGTTTTCTTTACCAGTACTGTGATTTTGACAGTTTCCCTGCCTGTTTTTTTTCTTGCACTTTGTACTGATTTGTTCAATAATCCGAATGGCTGCATTAATCTGAACCATGGTGCATCATCAAGACTGCCTTGTTCTTTTCTNGGTAAATATGTTTTTTGGTTCGTCACCATCAGTAACCTTGTCAATATACTGGTAATGTCGTGTTTCATTTATAAGTCAACAGAAGAGAATTTGAAGCAAAAATTGCTGCAAAGATTTAAAGCAGATAACAGAATTTATCTCACAGGAAATACAACAGGAAAGAAGTACAGAAGCTGGGGATAAGGAAGGAGATATCAACCAGACTGCTGTTTTCCCTATGTGAATTAATGAGGGGTTATGATTGATCTTAAAAGATTTTACACCAACTTGTTGGGTTACTGTAATTTTATCATTCTGCAATGGATTACCATTTCTTGAAGTGAGTGCAATACTGGAATCCACTTCTACTAACCTGACTCTGGTTTGACTAGAGTGACTCTCACTGGAGTCAGATATGTCAGGTTTAATCAGTTTCAGTCAGTTCCTCATGTTTGAAATTAGGCCAGACTCAATTGTTTATGGACCCACTGTCAGGCTCTGTTTGTAGTCACATCTTTTCAACATTAAGTATAATGATGACTATGCTAAAATGTATTAGATATATGTTCTATAACCTAATTTCTAGGAGATACAGCCTATTTTTAAATCTCCTGAATCTCACCTCTTCCCTGGGTAGAGCATTCATTCTTCAATGTACAGAGCCCTCAAAATTAAAATATACTTTCAGGCTAACAGATGCCTGGTGACTGATTGAGGAAAAAAGGTATGAAAATAATTGAAGGTTGTATTGCAGTTTGCCACAGAGCATCAATAGAGAAATTAGAGTTATTTAAACACCTTTGTGTAAGGATAATCTTTGTTTCACTACTGTCTACAGGTTACACTCTCCAGAGAGACATGTTTTAATCATTAAAGCCTCAGCATTACCAGACTGTGATAAGATTCTGCAGCATCTGCTTTTTTTGAGGTCCATAAGCATATTGCAGAAAGCTTCTGTGTGCCTCCCCGGACCCTCTCCACTCTTCATCCCCACACTCTTGGTGCTACTGGGATTTTTACGAGGATGCCAACAACTTCTTTCAGCTATCAAGGTGCTCAAAGCAGGGCTGAAGTTAATAGCTCAGACCATACACGCTAATGGTACTTAGTAAATTGATATGCTATTATTGCTTAATTTTGGTAAACATTCTTACAGGAAAGTAGTGTCTCAATTGCAGCCCATCTAAAATAAGCTCATTTATGCTAATGTCTTTCTCCTTGACACTCAGTAAATTCTTCCTAATGCATTAATTATGACTCCAGATAGACCAATGATTATTTCATATATGCTAATTAGGAATCGTTTTATTCAGTCTGCCACACATATCAGTAAACAAGTGGAATGGATTCCCCACAGGGAGGATAAAAAGACAATGATTTTCCTTCCAATGAAGCTTAGAGAATTTACCCCACAAACAAGACGTTATTAGAGAGAAATGAGGACTTAGAAAAATACACTTACAGGTGTGAGAGACACCAAGAACATGTTCTTTCTCAGTGATAGAATAAAGCTAATTCTTAGCTTCTTAGCTAATTCCTTAGCCAAATCTCATTCTCTGTTAATGAGTTTTTACCATATATGATTAGGAAGTGCAACCACCTTCTACAAAGTAAATAAAAATTACAATCAAATTAGTTCCATTTGTGGCAGAACAAATTGATACCAAAAAAAAAAGTGTAATTNAAGCCTGAGGATTTCTTTCCATCCTTCCTTTTTAGTTAACTTTGTGGAAGCACAAAACAATAATCCTCTTATTCAGAAGGACAAAAGGAAAACAAAGACAAATCTTTATTCCAACTCGCCAACTTTATTCCACAAGCAGGAGCTATGCTAATTTATTCCCTTGGTTTTGACCTTTCTGAAGGAAATAGTCTTATTTTGCTACAACATTTATCACTGGGCCAAAATGTCAGCACTGTCGGTGGTGTTTTTTAACAACACTTTTAAAAATGGCTTGCATGCAATTCTGGAAATGGAGATTCTGATCTGCTGGTGGATATGGTATCTCCTCCTCAAGGGGCACAAACCAAATGGAATATCACAATCACTTTTCCCCAGTACAAAGACTCACAACTTGATTAGAAAAGAGGTCATGGAAGGCTGTTATTGCTAAATATATTATGTCTATGAAGGCAATAAAGGCAGCAGCAAGTTAGCCTAAATAGGTTTTCTTTACCAGTACTGTGATTTTGACAGTTTCCCTGCCTGTTTTTTTTCTTGCACTTTGTACTGATTTGTTCAATAATCCGAATGGCTGCATTAATCTGAACCATGGTGCATCATCAAGACTGCCTTGTTCTTTTCTTGGGTCCCCCCCAATAATGCTGGTTTTTAATTCATTGTCTGAAGTCAGTACCACAATGAATCAATATACTGGGTGTTCTGATGATAACAACACAGAGTTCATCAACCAAAAGAGGCATTTCCCACGTTAGCAGTCATCTTGCCTATCACTTAATCAGGCACCTATATTATGACCAGCAAAACACTCATCTATTCTAATTGAGCTGTAAAAAGACTATGCTTTATATATATA
>VWZW01000227.1:305758-414840 GCA_013397115.1 Edolisoma coerulescens | reverse complement strand
GTTTGACTAGAGTGACTCTCACTGGAGTCAGATATGTCAGGTTTAATCAGTTTCAGTCAGTTCCTCATGTTTGAAATTAGGCCAGACTCAATTGTTTATGGACCCACTGTCAGGCTCTGTTTGTAGTCACATCTTTTCAACATTAAGTATAATGATGACTATGCTAAAATGTATTAGATATATGTTCTATAACCTAATTTCTAGGAGATACAGCCTATTTTTAAATCTCCTGAATCTCACCTCTTCCCTGGGTAGAGCATTCATTCTTCAATGCACAGAGCCCTCAAAATTAAAATATACTTTCAGGCTAACAGATGCCTGGTGACTGATTGAGGAAAAAAGGTATGAAAATAATTGAAGGTTGTATTGCAGTTTGCCACAGAGCATCAATACAGAAATTAGAGTTATTTAAACACCTTTGTGTAAGGATAATCTTTGTTTCACTACTGTCTACAGGTTACACTCTCCAGAGAGACATGTTTTAATCATTAAAGCCTCAGCATTACCAGACTGTGATAAGATTCTGCAGCATCTGCTTTTTTTGAGGTCCATAAGCATATTGCAGAAAGCTTCTGTGTGCCTCCCCGGACCCTCTCCACTCTTCATCCCCACACTCTTGGTGCTACTGGGATTTTTACGAGGATGCCAACAACTTCTTTCAGCTATCAAGGTGCTCAAAGCAGGGCTGAAGTTAATAGCTCAGACCATACACGCTAATGGTACTTAGTAAATTGATATGCTATTATTGCTTAATTTTGGTAAACATTCTTACAGGAAAGTAGTGTCTCAATTGCAGCCCATCTAAAATAAGCTCATTTATGCTAATGTCTTTCTCCTTGACACTCAGTAAATTCTTCCTAATGCATTAATTATGACTCCAGATAGACCAATGATTATTTCATATATGCTAATTAGGAATCATTTTATTCAGTCTGCCACACATATCAGTAAACAAGTGGAATGGATTCCCCACAGGGAGGATAAAAAGACAATGATTTTCCTTCCAATGAAGCTCAGAGAATTTACCCCACAAACAAGACGTTATTAGAGAGAAATGAGGACTTAGAAAAATACACTTACAGGTGTGAGAGACACCAAGAACATGTTCTTTCTCAGTGATAGAATAAAGCTAATTCTTAGCTTCTTAGCTAATTCCTTAGCCAAATCTCATTCTCTGTTAATGAGTTTTTACCATATATGATTAGGAAGTGCAACCACCTTCTACAAAGTAAATAAAAATTACAATCAAATTAGTTCCATTTGTGGCAGAACAAATTGATACCAAAAAAAAAAGTGTAATTTCAGCCCTAGGTTTGGGAGACATAGAAGGCTGAAGAAAATGGAGTGGCACATCACTGTCATTTGCACTCATTGAATGTCAAGGTTAAAACATGGGGGAGAAAAGTTTTTGCTACTAATACTTGTGACCCTTACTGCTACTAAATCCAGCAATTCTACGACTGGATCACGTACACCTCTTGTTCATAACTACTGTATAACTAATAAGGATATCTCCATAAAAACATAATTTCAGGGTTGAAATAAAACCAACCAAAGAGAAACATAAAATGAATGATAAAAAGTAATATCACAGGGTAATATATTGTTAAGAACAAAGTCTTACAACCTCATGACATAAATGATAATATATTGTAGGACGAA
This sequence comes from Edolisoma coerulescens, assembly GCA_013397115.1. Lineage (NCBI taxonomy): Eukaryota > Metazoa > Chordata > Aves > Passeriformes > Campephagidae > Edolisoma > Edolisoma coerulescens. The sequence goes on along the minus strand of VWZW01000227.1, from coordinate 413,178 downwards.
AGCTGGCAATATTTTTGTGCAGGTCAGATTCCTAAATACGCATTTAGGGTTGAACTTGGAGAAAAATTTATTGTGTGTGGATATGAAAATTTGTACTTGATTTTTTCTCTTCATATCTTACATCAAGTAAACTCTTTATAAGTTTACACACTCAGAGTCTAGAGTCCTGCTGAGTATTTTTTCTGAAAACATGAATAAATATTATAGAAGACTGCAATCCAAATTCAACTACCAATTTTGACGTGTGAGCCAATCTACAACCAAATTCGGTCTTCCAAAATCAGCTGTTTCTGTGTTTGAAGGTTGACTGGTTAATACAGATCTAACAGTACAAACAGGAAAATACCAAAGTCTGAATGAACAGGCCACATACTGTTCAGAAACAGATAATTATTCTGAAGGCATCTACTTATTGGGATATGCCAAAGTTCATTTTCTACAAACTGTTTTACAATCATAAGCATGGACCTATATTTAAAAAAAAAAGGCAAGTGAGAAATTGCCTTTGAAAAATCTGCACTTAATTCTATCGTGAAGACTGTGACCACAGGAGTGGGATGAACTGCACTGTCCTGAGAGAGACACATACTGTTGCCTGCAAGGAAACAAAGTACTAATTTTTACCTTAATTATTCTACAGTCTGGGAGTGTTGGGATGAAACCTAAGCCAATTTCTAGAATCCAAAAAAGTGAACGACATCCTACAGAGATCCCCAAGAATATCAACCTTGTAACAAATTAATGCTGTCAGATGTACTTTTGTGTGTTAGTTAGGCTGAAGAAAATGAAAGAACGTTTCCTTAGGCAGATGAATCAAAACTTAAAGTGACTACAAATTAATGCACAAATTAATGTAAAACTAATGTATTCTTAATCCTTAAGAATATGTTCGTTCTGGATTTTGTGTTTCACAGCAGTGAGCAGTCCATAAAAGCTTCCAAATTTATCTGGCAAATAAACTGTTGTGAATTATTTGTGGGTTTGTGTTTGTTCTTTTGTTGAGGATTTTTCATTTTCCTTTTTTTATTTTTTGGGAATTTGAAGAACACTTTTGATCAACTGAGATACAGAAAATGCAGTACTGAAGATATGCCATCAAAAGCAAACATCTTTGTGTGAAATCATCCCTCTACATTTACACCACCATCATCATATTTTTTTTCAAGCAAGGCAACCCCTTACTATAAGGATCAGCAGGCATACAAAATTATTCCTAATCAAGGTAAAAAAAGGCTTAACTCTGCTAATGACTTTCTGAAACATTAAGGGGAAAAAGTCTAGGATTATTAAAATTAACATCAGTCGGTTTAGACAGAAAATCCTTAACTGTCCAGTTAGATTACTCAGCCATTCAGACTCCACACAGGTAAAGGCTACTTAGAGGCTGTTTAAACTCCACTACAGTTCTAATGAATGCAGAATAGATGAGTTTTAAAAGCAAGCACCTTGGAAAAAAATACTACAAAATGTAAATTTTAATTTCATTCATGTACTTCTGCGTATGGGGGCTGATATCCAGTTGAGTGGTTGCTGCAGTTTATGGAAAAGGCAATGAAACATCAGATGGGTACTGTTCAAGAGCATTACCCATAACGAGCACATTGTAAGCTATTAGCAGGTTTAAATATATAAATATATTACAGCTAATGGGATATGTGTTTACGGCAACACAGCAAGGTTATTTTGCCACTATTTTTAAAGAGAAGAAATTGAAATACTAAGTTATCTGCTTACTGTGCTATTTAAAAGGGAAACTATTCCCTTAATGTTAATTTAACCAAAGTTATGAAGAGAAAAGTTAAACTTCTGTACAATGTATTGAAAATTGATTAAATGACAATGATGGTCTCTTGCTGGTAGTACAGCAGTAGCACGCTTCACTTGTCTTTCAATACCCTACCTTAATATTCAGATACATCTATCTCACAAAACATCAAATGAAACCCCACGGAAATCCAAATTTTTACTGAGTTTTAGTATAAAGAAGTAGGGGAAGTTTCAATGAACTAATTTTTTTTTGTCCTTCACAGAAAATCAAAAGCTACAGGAAACCTTCATAATTTTATTTACATCTTCTACAACCATCTTCTCACTAGAAAATATTTTACACGGTTTTGTTAGTTTTCTAAATTTTTTATTTATTTTTGAAAGAAAGATATTAAAGCCAATAGCTGAAGGTGCACAATCACTTTATTAACACCTATTTAACACTACTCTTATTAGTTACTGAGTTCATGGAAGGCAGGATGGCCCAGTAGGCTTCTTCACAACATGGACATGAAATTTTCACCCACATGGCTGATCCTGCAAGCAGAATGGCATCTGCTTGGAGGAACAGTGAGAGTGTGCAAGACATGGATAGTTTGCTACTAGCTCCACTCTCGTCTGCAGAATTTCACACCTTTGGAGGTTTCACTGTTCACTCAGGTTTGGGTTCTGTGTTTCTAACACACCCTGATTAAATACAGCATGATTAAATCAGCACTTTGCCACATAAAGTGGGTTGGAGACAGGTGGATCTCCTCAGTTAGACAGGGAAGACAGAGAGATAGCATATTAATAACACCAATTAATAAAAGCCTTTTGAGTGCAACTCGGCTGAAGAGTCAATGTTAATGCAGGTTCCAACCCCCAGTGGCATTTCTAAACCTGTGACAGATGGTGCATCTCAATGTCTCACACCTCACTGCTACACATATATGACTAATTTTGCTATCAATGTTTTTATATTAGCAACAGGTTTTGAGCAACTTTCTACTTTTCATAAGTTTCCTATGAATACAAAGAAGAAATTGATTTCGTGATCAAAATTTGCATTTATATTCTGACATTCAACACAGTTACTTTCATTTGTTTATGAAATTCTTGTTCCACTGCTAATGTTTTCAAGAAAATGGTATCATTGTGCTCCTTATAATATTCCAGAGGGAAGGATCTGAAAATGCTTTGTTACATTTCAACTTACATTTGTTTAAAAGCACAGAATTTATTTTCAAGCCATTTAGGATTTGATTACTTGTTTGTGGGGGTGGAGAAGCAGTGCTGAGGGGGGAAGTGGAAGCAGTAAAAGTCAGGCACTTAATTTTCAAATCTGGGAATTATATTCTTTTTCAGTGGATGCAAAACTTATCCTCTGGGCAAGACTGACATCAATTATATGAGAATTTTTAGAACTTTCATTAAAATGGATGGTAGTTTTAATTACTTAATACATAATTTTCTCACAATTAAGCCCAGTCATGTTTATGGAGATGATGTTGGAGGACCAGTGGAGCACAGTACAGTTTAGCCAACTAAACTAACTCCCAATATGTCTCCTGTGCTGAGGTGAGAGAAGGTCCTACACTAAGGCATCCTCCTGGCACCTTACTGGAGAGGTCCTGGAAGAAACCAAGTCTCTGTTCAGCTTTAATCTTTGGCATTGCATGACCAGCACAAACACACTTCGATGTAAAGTGAGAGCTTGACTCACATAAAAATGTCAGATGATCTGTTAGGAATATTTATGAAAAGAGTGTGGATCTCGAGAAATGCCTAGAAACCCAAGTCGCATACCACAATTCTCTTACGCTAGAATCTGTGCAAATGTAAAACCAAAAGATTGTTGATATTCTAAATATAATTTAGAAATATACAAGGTAACACTGGAGAAAATTCACTTTTGTAGTTTGTTTAGGAAGATGTTTGTAATGTGTTGGTTTACGAGTAAAACGTTTTAGTTTAAATTAAGTCAGAAAGAAAAACCAGGAGATGGAGAACGTAAAGAAAACCTTATCAAGGCATTGTAGGAGGGATGAACTCTTTGCCTTCATGCTTAGAAGCAGCCAGGAGAAAATAAATACACCCATTATTACATCCATTTACTGTAGTTGAAATAAAATACCTTATATTGGTGATTGTGTAATCAGAGATGCATTCTGTCCTGGAGCAGGGTTCATCTGACACTGAACTCAAATCCATGCTGAGCTTCCCACCTGCAGGTGCAATGACACACTGACACACTTCCCTCCTTTCAGCTTACCACGTATCAGTCTCAACCTCCTAAAATATTCAGCATTAGGACTTTCACATTCTATTAAGTTTATAAAATTCTCTCTATTTCATATTTCTTTAAGACCATTTCTACAGATATTATGTTATATTTAATGATCAGTTCAGTAAAGCGGCTTTTAAAAAATCTCTTCTTTGGAATATATTTTTTGTTCCCCTGTTTTCCCCACTTATATTTAGGAGTCAAGAAGATCCTGCTTGACCAGCAAAGTTGACCATTTTTTGGTCTCAGTGAAAAAGAAAACAACATTGAAACAAAACTGATGTGATTACTAACTAGTATGATTGAGAATTGATTTCCATTATATCCATGTATGACAGCAAGAGCATTCAGCACTCATACAGAAAAAAAGAAAAACAAATATTCAGCAAATATAAATATTCTACATATTATGTAAAGCAAAATCAAAAGCCCACTGATTAGAAAGAGACTGCAGCAAACTGTAATCAAAGTTTTGATTTGAATTTTTTGCTTCATTGGCTGTTTCAAAGGCTTCTTCATTCTCTAACATAATATTAGAAAATTTAACAAAAAGAAGCTGAACGGGCATCTGAAATTTTGGAGTTGCTCTTCTCCTTCTCTATCATTATTCCTAGAATTTCAGGGAAATGTATCCAGTTTGAATACATCCTCAGATTACTTGGCTGAAATACTGTGTGCCTACAAATCACCAAAATGTACTTCTCTGAACAGAACATCCTTGGGGAGAAAGGGAGGTATGAGTCCTCCTGCTTCCATACGAAATCAAAAACGTGAAAGAAAATTAGCTTAATATATAGAACTAATTCTAATCATTCATGTCTTTCATGCATGTTAGTTGAGCATTCCCATTGCTCCACACCTGCCTTGATAATCACTACAAAGTATGACTTGAACACCAGACCGTGTTGTCATTAGAAAGTAATTAGCTTTAATTTGTTGTTAATGATTAAAAAACCAGCGATGGGGGTTTGTTTAAAACTCTGCATCTCTTTTACTGTGATTTTTAGTTAGCCCCATTTTTATGATGCTATAAGACTACCATTCCTGATTACATTACTCCTTGTTCATACAGGTATTAATCTTTCACGGGTAACGTGGCCTGTTTCTAATGAATGCCTTAAGCCTTAGAATAAAAGCACTCAATTTAGGTTCTTTAGAAATAGTGTCTCATTGAAACCACATAGGAGATTGATTAAATACCTTGCTGTCCAAATGACTTCGGAAAATTAATGGACCCAATCGAAGTAAAAACCTCTATGTTCTTTTCTTGTTACAAAATAAGGACAACCTAAACGTAAAAAATTGCCAAGGAGATTATATAAGCAATCAGCTGCTAACAATGCTTTTCTAAATGAGCCAATGTATCAACATTATACAGAATTCAGGCTTTATTCAGGCTTCATTGGGAAGAGCAATTATACCAGAGAAATAATAGTAGAATTTTCTCTCTTGTTAATAAAGGGTAGTAGAAGAATTTTGGAGGTTATTATAAACCAGTGAGAAATTTTCAAACTGAAAGAGGGGAAATTTAGGTCAGATATACAGAAGAAATTCTTTACTGTGAGGGTGGTGAGACACTGGAACAGGTTGCCCAGAGAAGTTGTGGATGCCTCATCTGTTACAACCCACATCTGAGACAGGGTAAATAAGGTTCCTGTTAATAAATCCCTTGGGATGAATTAGAGTGAAAGAACACTGAATGACCAGTGTATATATGAAGAAGATTTATTTTAAAACTACGTAATTGCAGTGGAAAGAATGCATGTGGCCATTTTGATTATTTTCTATAGAAGTATGAAAATTCATGAAGAAAATATATAAGTAAAAGAAAAGAAAGTGAAGGAAAGGATAGTGGATATCAGTGGAGAGGAAAGATATCTATGGATCAAGCAACAAGACCCGATCATTGCAATTTTGATGTCTGTGGTTGGAGAAATGGTCACAGTCCCAATCTCTTGGGGGTGGGGGTCCACAGAACAAAAAGTTCATCGAGTTGTATACATTCAAGTTGCCATTGGGAATGTCTAGATCCCTCCCCAGAGAGGGGATTCCTCATGTCTGATGCAATGCTGTGGGGCATGTGTAGTGTTCTGATGGAGAGTTTCTGAAAAGAGCTGGGGGGTACTTTGGGGTCCTTGGTGGTCCATAGCCCCCTCTGGGAATATGACTGCTGTTGCCCTTGCTTCTCGTGACTGCACAGCTGGGTGCTGGGTGGTCATCATGGACCTCAACAGGAAAATTAGCTCCAGAAAGGTACTGCCCTACCTTCATACAGCCCCCAGCTTTCCAGGCACATCCTGTTCTAACTTGACTGCTTGGATGCAAAACCAACACAAATGGTCATGGGAGTTTGAGGCACAGCAATGCATTAACTCCTTGCCACCCAGCCTTCTACACCATCCCCGGCAGCGTTCAAGGCCAAGCTGGATGAGGCATTGAGCAACCCAGTCTATCAGAAGGAATCCCTGCACATGGCAGTGAGGTTGGAATTACGTGATCTTTATGGTCCCTTCAACTCAAATCATTCTAGGATTCTATGATTCTAAGATTGAAGATTAGGTGTCTTCAGAATCAGACATGAAAAAGCAGGGAAATGCAGATCCATTGCTTATTCCTATCTCAAATAGCTGGATATGGGTTTCCAGACTGGCATCAACATCTTCTGAGCTTCTGAGCTCTCTTCTGCATGTTACATGTGCCTAAGTGTGCATGTGGGGAAATCATTTCACACTGCTCTCTAACAAGAAAAGGCACATATCACCTTACTGGAAGTGCACAGGGAAGGCCATCAGGACAGCAAGCTAGTCCCACCTTACTTCTTTATGCAGAATGCCTTTACACGATGTATTTTGGGAAGAAAAAATATGTCTTTGTATTTATTTAGTATGTGGTGCAATGGAGTTCCCTCAGATCTGTTGATGCTACTGAACTGGAACTAATAATTAAAAATCTTCAGACGGAACTGTCAGTAAAGTTAGTTGCTTGCAGAGAAAAGAATTCCATGGATTTGGAAGTATATTTTAGATTATTTTGCTCTGTGCTCTTACACACCTACATCTGAGAACAAATTGGTATGCTGACAGTCAAAAAACGAAGCAATTAAAAGATTGGAATTTAAGTTGCTGCTGGTATCATGTGAAACTGCAGTAGAAGAGTCTTAAGTTTAAGAACAAAAGATGTAAAAAGAGGTAAGCGACAGCAATACGTTCTGAACCAGGCATTGAAATGAGTGGCCAAACAATGGCACTAAGGGCTCACAGCAAAATGCAGGACATAAGGACATTTTGCAGAAGATAAACCTGGGAGATGTGCTGAAAGCCTTTCTAGAATATCTGCCTTAAGATATGCCAATTTAGTAAAGGAAGACAGCTTTAGACAAAGGAATACAAGTTGGCTAGATGTAGGTATGAACAGGAGAGTTCCACAAACAGGTGAAGAGAGCATCCCTTTAAACCTCAAAGCCCCAGGGTGTACAGGACCAACCTGGACAGAGAAGTCAGCTGGCTGGCATCTGTACGATACATATCTAGGGAGATGAAATGCACAACAGCACATGCTGTTGTGGAACCAAGCTGAGACATCACTACAACTGGCTTCCCCTCTTACCATGTTACTACATTCTTTCCCTCTGCTAAAATTAAAAATCCGGCTCCCACTCCCACAGTTGAACAGGTTGCTGTGTTTAAATTACGTCCATTAATTTCAGGATTCCAGTCTGCAGAAGTCTCTATACAACAGCTCATTACAACTTTCCAAATTTCATAAAAAACTCAAGAATTATATCCTTAAGTTTCCATCTATCAAAATATGCCAGCAGAAAATGCAAAATTCAAAGTATCCTAACATTGTGTCAAGTAAAAATTGTGAACTTTTCCTTCCTTGAAAGAAAGCATTACTATGTTTAAAATGTTATATTTTCTCCAACAGCCCATCTCTAATATGAAAATTAATGTGCCCTGCCCGAGAGCCTCTGCAATGATATTGAATGCATTAAAAATTGCTGTTTCTATTCAATACTGATTAGTTGGCTTTTAAAGTATAACACAGCCAGCCACAATTACATTTTATTGATTTACATTTTTTATTACATTTTACATAGCATAAAATTAATTTCCAAATTATTATCTGGTTAGCAAACATTCTAGCGAATTTGGGATTTTGAAAAACCCTTCTTATGAATTAAAACAGGAAAAAGTGTAGGAGGACTTGACAAGTGTAGTATTGTGGTAGCTGGCAGAAGTACTTCAGTAGTGTGGCAATACTGATGGCTAAGCCTAGAAGCCTCATTAGGTGCCAAAGCATCACGAGAGTTAAAATAAACGCAGAAATCAGTGCTTTTTATCACAATTATTTAAGAAAATATATATTTTGCCTAAAAATAGTAGGCTTGATGTCGCTGTTTTACCAGGATCGGTGAGAAACGACACTGACTCCAGTTCCAGAAGAAAAGGAATCTTCATTTAATTTTACAAACAGGTTTTATATGTTAGTTCTCTAGAGTGGCACAAGGCCATTGGTCCCTGACCATCCAGCTCTTTAGAATGATTCGTTAGATCCCACAACACCCACTTCAAAACATTTCTCTGGTCAGTGTGACAACAACCTGCACCTGCAAGATAAGGAGGATAGTTTACAGAAACTCTCAACTGCCTTTCAGCCAGTGTCTGTGAGAAAGTAAAGACTTTCTCACAGACAGAGGCAGAAAGCTGGAAAATCTCTCTGCAACCCAGCTTTCGGCATCCACAGCTTTATGGCTTTCCCAAAGGAAATGAAAGAAGTGTTCTAATGATTGTCTTGATTTGATTCGAATTTTTTTTAAATAAACCTCATCATGTGAAGGAATTACTTGCTAGAATGTGTTGGGAAGAGGGGTAGATCTGTCTCCAAGTATTTCCACTAATCTGGCATATTTTAAATACATTTGAATCATGAAAAAATTAGGAATAATAAACGTTTTGCAGTTTCAAATCAATTTCCTTATTCCTTTCAAATAAAGTAATAATAAAAAAGAGTTACAATGTGAAATTGTGTGGGCCTAGGATCTCTGAGTCATCTTTAATCTGTTGTAACTAGTTAGCACTGAAATTTAGACTGATAAAAAAAATTTCACAGAGGCATTACCAGTTTTTATTGGGTTTGTACAATCATTTTTATAGCCTACAGCCCATACTCCTGTAACCTACATCTATTCTAACAGAGAAGCTCCAACCTCACAGACCATTTTCTTGATGTGGGGGGCAGTCATCCCCAAGGGGTGACCTCTCTCTGGTCAGGCGGGCACTGGTGCAAAGACCAAACCACGCTCCTCTCCTGAGCAAGGTATCTCCAGCACCAGCCAGGAGAGCTGAGCCAAACCCTTCCTGCAGTTGGGCAGTACTGACACTCAGGTCTTGCTCCACTTCAACTCATCTTGGTAGAAAAACCAGTTTCGTCTTTCATCTAAAGCAAAAGTTTGTCATGCTTTAGACAACAAAAGGGAAATGTAATGTAATTATTGTAGCTGCCTCATTTTTTATATAGTTTTATATCTAGACCGGCACCTTTCCATGATTGCTCTAGAGATATAAGCCAGAGTTGACCCAGTCCCTAGGAAAGTTACAGGGGCTTCTGTTCAGGTCTAAACTTCAATGAAACCCAGAATTGCTTTTTACAACCAAGCAGCAACTGGATGGGGCTGAAGAAGTTCTTTAGTGTATACTGTCTAACACCACTTGTCTTAAATGTTGCATCATTACCTTTAAAACTAAGGAAAAGTAAACGTAAAAGGAAAAGAAAATGGTAATTAATTATTTTAGAATTACTTTAAAAAGAAATCATCATGCTAACATGAAGATCTTGGAAAAGTACTGAGTACTGTTTCCCAGTTTTAAAATTATTGAACCACTGTGAAGACAGCAATTATTGAAGCAATGTGAAGAACAGGAACAGGTTGTCCAGAGAAGCTGTGAATGGTCCATCTCTGGAAGTGTTCAGGGTCAGTCAGGACAGGGCACTGAGCAACCTGATCTAGTATAACGTGTCCCTGTCCATGCCCGGTACTTGGAACGAGATGATCTTCCAACCAAAACCATTCTAGGATTCTATGAAGATCTAGGCCTGGTGAACTCAGCAAGTAGAAACATGCCTCTTGCGTGCTGCCTCTGAGGGGGTAGTGAAGGCCCTTGCTGTCTACACATGTGGCGCTGTTGAGCTTGCTGCCCAATGACCATATTGATGCCAGAATGATTTTTGCTTTTATATTTCCTTCATACACATTTGTAGCTCTAATGTTGTATAGTTATATAGTTCCTAGCTAGCCCCAGACCTTTTCCCTACCCTGACAGGTAGAAAGACAAAACACATTCCAGAGGCTCCAAGCCGGGAGGTACAAGGCCCCTGTCCTATCTCGGTTCTTCCTGGGAGCCAAGGTTGAAACCAGCTCCATGAGACACATCTTCATAAACAAAGTTTAGTTCCTATCTAAAGGGGGGGTACAGTAACAGGTGGAACCAAAAGGGGGAATTACCTCACCGCTTACGTCTCTGATAGGGGATTTTTGTCAATTGTGCTAATTTGCTAAACTTATAAAACTGCATTCACCCCATGCAGGGTGAGCATTTTCCATATCTGCCCCTTGGAGGCCTCCAAGAAAGACCAGCCTTTACATTACCTCCTATACTAATATTGTCTCAACAGTGTGTTGCTTTCTTTCTAGGTCTTTAGGGCATCAATACTTAGTCTGCATCCAGAGGCTCGGCAGGGCCTGCAGCTGAGCACTAGTACTCAGACTGAGTACTAAAGGACAGCAACATCCTTGGTTGTGCCTGGTTTGCAGCCTCTGTTGGCACAAGTACGCCTTGCATTTGAGTGCTTTATCACCTGTGTGCTATGCTGATGGATGATGGAGCCCAACACTGACCATCCAGTGCTGCTACCCAACTGGAATAGACCTGTCCAGACTCTCTGCACTCCGAAGATTTTCATTTAGAGCTCTTAGCATCTGCCTCTTCTGGACTCCCGAGGTCTCCTAAGGTCTGCTGTCGAGAGCAGGGCTATGCCTGAGCAAGTGTAGATGCACCTTGAATCTACAGAACGGCTTTGGGCTGGAACACAGGCTCAGGATGGTACTCAAATATAAATCCCACCAGACTGCAGAGGCATAAATGAACTCTTCAGTAGTATGTGAAGGAAAAGCAATCAATCTGAATGCTCAGCAGCTGTTCACAGAATCAAATATCCAGAGAGGGCTTGAAGTACAACATCTGAGAAGATTTTGTAAATGAGGAGAGCACAACATCTACTTGCAAATGCCAGTAAAGCATTCTCATCCCTTTGATTGTATCTGATACTCTAGAAATGTTTCAAGTCTGATGCTCACAGAAGTGGTTCTGTTTTTTGTAAGAACAAGAGAAATAATCTGCATTATTTTTTTCTGTGTTGTACCAAATCATTTTAAAATGGCATAGCACTTTTTCATGCTTAATCCTATCTAAATTTTGTTATGCTTTGATTTATTTTAGCAAAATCAGCTTTGTGATAATACAATGTATTTTTTTTTTTATAAAACCAATTTTAATGTACTCATTTTCTTCAGAGCCTCGTAAAATGAATTACTAAATAAATTAAATCTCTCTCTCACCTGGTATCTGATCTGCTTTGGAGTTGTCCATGGTATGGCAGTAGCTGAAGTGACCTGCTTGAGAGATAACTTCTCATTAGCTGGTTATGAGGGAGAGGAGCCTCCCCAGGGAATAAGAATAGTAGAGTCTTGGGAGAGTATGTCTTTCTGTTTGATGATTCAACTTGCACTATTCTTATCCCTGAGACACACCAAGATTTTAAACCTTATTGTTCAGAGTGCCACAGGAAAATGTTCACAGTTGCAGTCTAATACTGGACTTCAATACTTTCTTCTGGATATTCTGGAATAATATGTCTGATTTCTCCTGGTACATGTAAGGAACAGCAGATTATGTACAGCTTCTTCACTGCCCAGAATACTCCCCAAAAGCCCAGAGGATAGTTTGACAGAAACTACATGGTATTAGTCTATTTCTTACCTCGGGAAATTAGTACTCAAGTCCATATATTGCCCTCTGATGTCATGTGATTTGTGTTTGTTACTGTCTTGTCAACAAATGTCATAAAGCACAGAGACAAGGAGCCATGCAGGCCACCTGAATTAGAATTAAACAACAAATATAATAGAAAAACCCTAAATCCCATTTGTAAGATACAGGAGAAGCACCAGGCAATGAGCCAACCTCTCAGCAGCAGAATTCAAATGATGAGAAGTGTGAGAGGCTCTCACTGCTATGTTCCCTTATTCACCCACAAAGTACCAGGGAGTACTTCCAGCTCAGGGTTGGTGCTAAGGACAGCCCAAAGTCTGACAGCCAGGAAAACCTCCTGCCCAGCCTCATGGAGGGACTTCAGTACACTATCCCAAAAACATAAGCAACCAATCTTCATGATGTGCGAATCTTCCTCCTTGGAAGCAGGAGTAAACCTGCTGCATGAGTGGAACTACAAAGGCACAGTGCAAGATATCAGGAAGACTACAGTAGCATGACACAGCCCATTACAGAAGCCACTGCTAGTATAGCAAAATACCATAGGTGAAACCATGGGTGAACAGGGACCCCAGCCTATGAAACAAGTTCACAAATGAGTAGGCAAAGAAGAGCTCTAAGCACAGCAGGCAGCACTGTGGCCAGGAGCAGGTGTAGAACAGCAGCTCAGAGACAACAGCTGAGTGACTGTCATGCTCAGGGAGCTGCAAGTACCAATCACATGTGAATGCTGCTGCCAAGAGACAGACAACTAACACATGGACAGAGACAGAGCAAGCAAGCGTATGAAAATCCTAGCCATCAAGTGATCAAAACAAAACAAAGAAACCGACCAAAAATCCCCAAACCAAGCCCAAAAACAAACAATGAAGCTGGTGTAACAGAAGCTGTGGAGTCCATGTATCATACTTGCAGGCAGGCTAAATAATGATTGCATGTCAGGGCCTGTTTTCTATTATTACCTACTCTGTTGTAAAGGACAAAAACTCAGAGAGAGGGAAGATTCCAGGTCATGATGAGGGGACTTTGCATTCTAGGGCAGATGGTAATGTAGATGCAACTAGAGAGGACAAATGAGAAATCTCCCAAAGAAGAAATGCAGTCATAGTGCTGAGAAAACCCTACATCAAGTTTGAGAATACAGATGAGAAGCTGGATGTTTGCTTCAAAAGCCAGTATGCTGGAAGGACAACGAAGGCAGTGAGGACTCAGCGGTCCAGCAGCAGATTAAGCCTTTGCAATCCTTTGCAACTGAACCCTCTGGGTAAAGAAACTGAGCAAATATTAGGAAAAAGAAGGCAACTGTGCCTGTTTAAAACAAAGAGGTTGCAACAAGAGTGGAATTTGGAGGGACTAGCAGAGTAACAAAGGGTTTGGAATAGGCACCATGAAGTCCATCTGCTGCCATTTGGTTTGACTGCTAGCTGCTGTTGACTAATTTATAAAAAGTTCTGTCATTAAGTAGTTAGTTTAGATTTAGATACATGCAGTCCTCTCAGTTTATTATCTAATGTGAATTACTCAGAGCAGCAGACACAAACAGAAATGTTATGTTCCCTACAGCTCACAAAATCAAATGCCTTTCTGTTCCAGGCTTTAATTTATAGTCTTCCTTCCAGGTGGTGGCAAGGCACAGATCCAAAGTACAGTATGGCTTGCACCAGATGTTGGCAGTCATGCAAGCCTAATTTTGGCAAGCAGGGGAAGAGTGAGGGCATTGAGATGCCGTGGCAGCCATTCTGGTGTTGGCTTGGTGCCTTAAGAGCATGGCAGAATTTCATGTGTGTGTGTCAGCTCCAGATACTTCTCCCAGTCATTTTCTGTTCTTTAAAGCAAAGCAAGTCTCCAGCTGTTATAGTGTGGAGAAGCAAACTTTAAGCAACCAGATGAGTGTATCTGATACAGAAATACGAAGAAATGTTTGAACTCACAGAGTCTGAAACTTTATCTCTGTATATCAACACACTGTGCTCTTCAGCCTGATTCAGATGGGCAGCAATTTAGATGACCATGATGATGTTTTAATTACAAGTATTTCAAATTTTGGCTTTTACTGAGTGCAGTGTTGAGTCAAGATAGAACTTGAATATTTGTACAACAAAACTGACTTAAACAGTACTATAAACTCCAAATAGTTGGCCTATCAGAAACCCATGTGAAACGATGCTCAAGTAGTGCTGATGTTTGAATTAGCAGCATCATGAAAAAGCAGCCACAGATTACAAGCTGAAGTGAGCAAACTCAATTGCTAAACACAGATCATGTGCTGCTTTATTATTTGGCTATTCTCTCTTGAGCATCCTGGATCGAATACAGCAACTTTCAATTCAGCAGCGGCTGACATGAAGCTAAATAGTATTCCACTGCTACAAAAAGCAGGTGAAAAAGCAAGCAAAGAATCATAAAATATAGAGCTGAACCAATGTTCCTCTAATTCAGAGCTGAGAGAACGGAGGACAAGAAATGAAAGACTACCTGATATACATGTAAGGGATAGGGAATTAAATAAAGGCATTATATGGACATATGGCAAGGGCAGTTGCAAGGCATGCCTGAAGCCTGGGTAAGCATCCAGGTGGTAACACAGCAGGAGGACATGATTTGTTCGTCTCTCAAATTTTGGTGCTGTAATCCTCACTGCAACTTTGTTAAGTATCACTGGTAGATATGCCTTAATTTAACTTAAGTTTAATATAACTCCAATTTCAGTAGGATTATGTGGGGATTGGCTCTCTAGAAAAAATATGGAAGGGAATTAAGATAGCTCTGAGAGAAATCTTCATCTAACGTGTCCTAGTTAGCAGAAGAGACACACACCCTCTTTCAGACATGCTAAAAAGCCTTATCCTGGGGCAACGTGGCAATGATTCAGGAAAATAGACAAATCTTTTCAAATCACTGGATATGCCTTGCATTTTAATCATTTGACAGAGAAGACAGCCAGGTGTCTGAAGACAGTAGGAGGCAAAGCATGGGGTGCAGCTTTATTTGGCTCACTGTTCATGGATTAGTTACCTGAGGTGAAAAAAGGGTCCAATAAGAGATCATGCAATGCTACTAGTGCCAGTTCTATTTCCAAGTGCATCAGAATTTAGCCTCAAATTAAGTCAGTAGTATGGCTCCATAGTTACCCTGGTCTAATTCACAGTGTATCACTGGCTTTGTTACCAGGGAAACCGGCTGCTAAGAAAGGGTTGAGGTTTAGGATGAATATTCTCTGTTGTGGGCAACACAAGAAATATGTAATACTGGAATAGTGTGCATCAGTTGACAGTGGCCAGTACTTTTTTCTTTGAAACCCCTCCCCCACGAATTCAACTCCCTCTTTGGTGATGACCAAGATGATGATATGAACTCTTTAGCTAAAAGCCATCTATGACAACTGTTGTACAAGCAAATGTACGTAACTTTACAAACAACCTCAAAATTACCACCAGCACCAGACATTGCAGTGTTTTATCTGCAGTGAGCACTACTGTTGGATACTCGAGGTATCTTAGCTACCAATTCTAAGACCAGTTTTGAGTACATCACATCATTGTTTATGCAGCATATTTGATATCAAGTAACTAATCTCCATGCATTTATGTGTCTCTTTTTTAAGATTTTTAAATTAAGGTACCTAAGGAATCCCTTTAAGCAGAGCTTTGTCTGAAAAAACCCTACTAAAAGTGTCCCTCATAGCAACAATTTCAAATGAGGTCATGGTGGCAGGCTGAGAGCAGCATACATTCTTTTCACATCTTCCTCTGCTTTTTCACTGTTGTTGACTTCTCTCTGAGAGGCACATGAAGACCTTGTCTATAACTTTATGTTGTGTACAATACACCGAACCAGATCACCCAAAACACCTAACCTGAACAGTCTTGTTCCGTGGAGGTAATGAAAGCCCATCTGAACTGGTGAGAGCTAGAAAAATCAGAAGCACAAAGGTAAGTGCATTAATAACCTCTAAGTAAATACTATGGATCTTTTAAATCCAATCAGGATGCAGCACTACTTTTAGTAATACAATTGTAACAGCAAGTATTTTGAAAGGAGACTGATGGATTTAGGAACCCCTTATATTTGTCTATTAAGTCACCAAGAGCATTCAAACACATTTATGTTCATAGCTGATGTAAAAAGTCATATTTGTTAAACTTGTTTCTATTTTATGCTTGTGAACTGTATGCACATAGAATAAAAACAGTTTTGAAACGCTGTCATTTCAACAATATACACTAGGTTTTTTTCTACAATGTTTGAAAAAGGAGTCTACAAAACACAGAGGTCCATTAAAATGTTTAGTATCTCTCTATTAACAAGAAAGACAAACTGCCCTCTATATGTGATTTCTAAACACTCAAGAGAAAACAACAGGAAAGGACATAATCCATGCCTGCCTGCTGGATACAGGATTGTGCACACTGTGTGTGTGCACACTGAGAAGAACCAACTTAATTTAATTAGCTGGATCTCTGTACTAGCAAACTCTATCTGCCTGTGAAAATTACAGAAGCCTTTGATCTATGATTCCAAGCAAAGGGGAAACCAACTTACTACCTACCCAGTCATTTCCCACACTGTCCTATGCTTTCCACAAAGGCCCCAGTGAGGTCAGCCCTTTGAGAAGGGAATATACCTAGGCTGCAGGAGAGAGAATTATGAAGAGCATTCCTCAGAAGGCAGTTTATCAACAGATGGCTTGAGTGGGGCTTGCAGCCTATGCAAAAGGAACAAACACTTCCCTTGTGATTTATTTCCCCGTGAATCTGTCAAGAATTTGTCTCCCCAAATTGCCTGGGAATCAGCTCTCTCAGGTAAAAAATCCAGGCCTTCACTTTTTTGTCCTTACTGGATCAGCAGCCATGTCTAGAGCTGTTAATTCTTATGTTCAAAAGGTCAGATTTCTTTAAAAACATGAATGGGCCACAGTGCTACATAACAAAAGATCCTCCATCCCAGGACCCAAGTGCCAAAAGAGGATGCTAGGAAAGGATTTCAGAACAAGGAAATCACACTGTATTTCAAGTACATTCACTATTTCCAGATCAACAGATCACCTCTGCACACATATAGAAACCCTTGGTGGATTTCTCTTCCCTGAAAATCCTCCACTTTCTATTGTTCCCATATGAAGTTTTAGCATCCCCCAAACCAATGAGCCTGCCAGCTACCTCCAATCTGACAGCATCAATACAGGCATAAAAGAATTTATACTGACACCACTAGTGAAAAGGATTGACAAATAGCAGCTCTTCAGCTGCTGAAACAAGAACATGAAAAGAGGTTGATTTAAATAGATTTCTATCACATGCAATTGAAAGAAATCAAGGGTTGTGAAAAACAAGAATGACTCTTTTAAAGCAACAATTAGAAGTCAGGCTCAGCTTTAGCTGTCTAAAAGTTACATGCCTAATCTAAATTATTATAATTTCTTTATACTATATCTATAGACAGGAATACACAGCAAAGCAACTTGCTCCAGATGACAAGTCAAATCCTCCCTATGATAGCTGTTTTCTGGAAGTGCCTAGAAAATTAACAGGAGCACATCTGTTCTTACAGCAACTCTTTTACTATTTGCTTCATTCATTGAAAAAAAGCAAACCTTGATTACCTAAAACAATTCCTAAATTCCTAAAATACGTGAGAAACTAACAAAATTGTACCCTACTAAAACATTCCTTAAAACACTGCTCAAAAAAGGATTCTCAAAAAACTATAGGATAAACCACTGTTTTATCAGAAGGATAAAGTTCAGACAAAACACACATAATTATAATTTATCTTGTTGCTAAAAAAATGTCTGACAACAGAGTTTTTCTTCGAAAGGAAGATTACCCTTGGTTACTAAAGGAGAAATTTTATCACTAGAAGCCCACTGCTGGAGTAATGTTTATGATACCTTCACACCTAAATGGGTTCCCTTGAGTAATGCTACAGAACAGGTGGCTTCCCAGAAACACAATATCATCTGCTACCATTTAATTGGGCCCCTGAACTTGGTGGAACATTCAGGAGAGGTTGTTCAGGTGCAGCTTATCGGCACTCTAGGATCTACACATTTATATACATCATTGGGTTTTCCTACACAGGCTTTTATTTCTAATTACTCTTTTCTCCTTGATAGATATTTGCTACTCTTATTACAGCAATTTTGGAACAAGGCACATTACAGCTGAGTGTAAATCATCACACAAAATCAGAATCCTGGTTACTTCGCACTAGAATAAATGAAATAATTTTGCTCAACAGTTAGGCTAACATGTTATAATTCTCAGCACTTCAAATTTTTTCCATCTTTCAAAACCATGGCAATGAAAAAATGTCTGAAAATAAATCTTTTCTTTGATATACAGGGTCATTTCACCAGACAGTGACAAATTTCTCAACGGATGCAACATATTGATCACTTCAATACGAGGGAGGCTCAAGGTCCTTTTGCTTTGTTTTTATTCACCAAAGAGATTTTAAGATAAATGTATACCTTAAAAAATTGCCTTATGCTCTCTATGTACTCACATTTGTAGCAACCCAACTGTTGTCATGCACATCTTAAAAACACTTTCCTGATTAACATAAAAGTACAGAATTTGGGGTGATAGTCTGTTATTCTGTTATTAAACAATGTTTATGCAGAAAACAGACTACCTTAGGAGACAGCAGGAAAGCCACCACACTTGGAAATTAAATAAATATACTGATAGTCTGTACACTTACCATCAGAGATCAATACCCATTTTTATGCCTCTATGGAAAAAACCCACCTACGTTCATCACAGCAGTGGGTGCAACTCAATTTGCAGTTACACGATTTTAAATTAGGATTTCATTTTCTAAAGCCAGTGTAATTCTGCTGACAAAGTGACATGAAAGAGTTCAGCAGATTTCTCAGCTGGTCTGGATCCCATGGATCAGATTCATTGTGTGCATGTCAGTTATCTCCCAGGTGCCAAGTAGGAGCAAAGAAATCAAGGAACCTACTGGGGTTATAGAGACGTGGCACATCCCGGGTGAAGATGGCATGGTTGTATGAGCCATGTATCTCTCCTCCAGGTGACTGGGTCATCCAGATGGGTGACCTCAGGCCCTCATGTCTCCTTCCAGGTTAGGAAGCTTTGGTTATACAAGACAGTTACTGCACCACTGTGGCTGGACCTCCTCTCCCCTAACCTGGCTAGTAATGTGCACCAAGCCCTACTAAGCTCTTTTCTAGGATCATACATGAGGCTCTTGCAGTACTAATCAGGTTTACAGGCTGTCTGTACTTTTGCAAATGAGTTGGTAAGATATTTTTATTGCATTTATATAACAATAACCAAGTGCTGAACTTGAACTGACAGACTGTTCAAGGCTTTTCTGTCTGCAATTTCAGTGCCCACATCAGATCAGATTCCTCTTTCTCACTCATCTTTTACACCTCGGATTCATCACTTCTAGTGTCTTTCCCCAAAAAACTCACCAGCAGCTCTTTCTTGACCCAAAACAGAGCTGCAAAGAGCTACCTACTCCATCTATCAGCAAATCCCCAACTATTTCTTTTCCATGTTGGTGCTTTTTCTTCTGAAAATAATGAGAATTATTAGCTGAAGATAGATTTCATCACCTCTTTGCCCCAGAAATCATTACATTTTAAAATTAAGTCAGACATTCACCTCATTACAACCCATACTTTCTAAGGAACTGAGAGCGTACCTCTAGTGCTGCATCCAGCTCTGGGGTTCCAGCACAGGAATAACATGGACCTGTTGGAGTGAGTCCAGAGGAGGCCACCACAATGATCAGAAGGATGAAGCACCTCTCCTATGAGGAAAGGCTGAGAGAATTGAGTTTGTTCAGCCTGGAGAAGAGGCTTCGGGGTGACCTCATTGTGCCCTTCCAGTACCTGAAGGGAGCCTTCAAGAAACACGGGGAGAGACTTTTTACAAGGGCAGTGACAGGACAAGGGGGAATGGATTCAGACTAAGACAGTTTAGGTAAGCTAATGTTTAGATCACATGTTAGGAATTAGGAAGAAATTCCTTACTCGGAGGGTGCTGAGGCACTAGAACAGGTTGTCCAGAGAAGTTGTGGATGCCCCATCCCTGGAAGTGTTCAAGGCCAGGCTGGCTACTCACTAGGGATATATGATTTGGCATTATATACATTGATACCTTACGAAAATTGCTTAAGAATCACGATGATGACAAAGAAAACACAGTAAGTTTTGGAAAAAGAAATACGTACCTGTAATGATCCTAGTTATAAACCAATTAAGATATATCACTACCTACACAGGTACTAAGCAAGTACCACCTTCTGCGATTCCACCAAACAGATGTTAGTGTCAGGTTTCTTTTGACTAATAAGTTTAATGCTAAGTGTCTTTATGACCTTAGCATATAAACTGCATGCGACCCTTGTAGAAATCAATCACATATGCACAAGAAGTATTCAACAATAGTGTCTGTTTACAGTGCAAAATAAATTCAGTTAAATCTTAAAGATTAAAAGTACGCAAAGTCACTCAAGAAGAATTAATTTATCCTACATTTTCTAAAAGTGCTAAATTTTTGGTTAAAAGAAATGAAAACCAAGAGCTTTTTAAGAAAACTGTGAATTTTGATTCAAAAAATACTTTATGTGAGAGACAACTGGGCAATTAAATCTCCATTTTCAAGAAAACAGGCTCCCTAATTTTCTGTTTTAGCAACCCACGAAAAATGACAGATCCTAACCACAATGAATCACAGAGATGTAGTCTAGATACCACACGCAAGACAGGGAAGGAAACAATCTTACCTCTAACGACCAGCAGCACATTTTTTCAGGTGTAATAACAACCATGAATACAAATTATTACTTTCTCTTATTCATCACACCCAACATCACGAAGAACATGAGAGATGTTCTTATATTGCATTTCTACTTTCAGGCACCAGAGGAATGAAGCCTTTGAGCAATGCCTATCACACCTGGAAAGGCGGGGCAAGAAGGATTCTTCCAATATGAAAATCAGAAAGCCAGCTAAGTTTTAAAACTCAATATCA
Organism: Edolisoma coerulescens; assembly: GCA_013397115.1. Classification (NCBI taxonomy): domain Eukaryota; kingdom Metazoa; phylum Chordata; class Aves; order Passeriformes; family Campephagidae; genus Edolisoma; species Edolisoma coerulescens. The sequence continues at coordinate 392,080 of VWZW01000227.1, read as the reverse complement.
TAGATTTAAAAATGTTAAGGTGCTTAGGAATTTACTACATGGGATCTTACTAGTATCTGGTTTAGAAGTTGTTCACATACGCCTCTGTGACAATATTAATGATCCCAGTTGTGTCAAAAGTGTGCAGTTATATGCCTTCAGCCTCAAACTGAATCATTCCTTTAGTTAAGGAGAACCCCATACTGTTACCTTGGGGAATTGTAAAAGTCAACACTAAACGATCAATTTTACCTGTAATTCTGAAAGTACCAGTCAGGATTAAACTGTAATCATGACTTGCTATTAGATCAGCATATGTCTGACTAATGCTTGGCTGCAGGAGGATTTATCACAAGTTCAGTTACGTCTAATGCTTTCCCACTTACATTGCTCCCTGCAGAGCTAATCGGACCTCAATGGAAGTTTACGAGAAATTCAGCTACTAAAGTGACAGATCCACAAGTCTTGTCTGTCCCTTCTTTCTGACATGTATTTTCTCTTTCTTTTACTTTTCATCAAAACAGTCTCTTTTTTTTTTTTTTTTTTTGGTTTACTTCTGCACTGGTTCTGGCTTGTATTAATTTTCCTTGTGTTCCTCCTCTCCCTCATTTTTTTTTAATCATTGTTTCAGTTTCTTATCTAGCTAGCTCATTGTAGCACAAAGTTGAGGCAGACTGTAGCAACAACATGTAGCAGAGAATATTCTCTTTTTTTTTTTTTTTCAGGTGTCCACATAATTCCCTGAAGAGATACCCTTGTAGTGACTTAAAGGAGAGAAGCTGAGATGCACCATTCTTCCAGGGGCAGTGATGCACACACACTCCCACAAAAAACCAGAAGAGAAACCAGGAGCTACTGGTTTATGGACAGTGCAAGCAACTGTCATAAAACATCTGTCAAAGACCAGGCAGGATATAGCCTTGAAAAATAAGGATACTTATGGCACCTATACAGTCTTCCTTGTGTGTTTTGGATGACTAAGTTGAATGAATGAATGAGCAGGCAGCTGGAACAATTTTCTCTGGTACTGCAATTTGTATGATCTGAATTTTTGTAGACTCTGCACATGCAAGGAGGCCTGGAAAAATATAGGCATTCAGTTATGAAAACCTCAGTATTGAAAATATATTTGAAATATATAGCTACACTTCTGCCTGCTGTAAATCAGCCTCTCTCTTGTTTGAAGTTAAGCTGTATTTCATCCAGCTGCAGAGGAAAATGACTCAGGGTAGAAACTGTCCCAACACATTGGCTAGCAAGGGCACTACTATTAGTGATCTAGATCTGAAACGCTGAACTATTAGGACCCAGAATCACTATCAGACCCAATATTAAAGTATCCTGATTCCTGATTCCCAGCAGTAAAATGAAGTCACAAGCAGGTACCTTAGCATACAAGGATTTATCCTATTCCTTGTGAGGTTAACTTGCTACCAATGCTGCACACAGAAATAATCAGCCCCACCACAATTCCTTAAACATCAGGGATTAAGTTTAGTCTTATTAAATGTGGTACTGTCTCACTTCAATACTAACAGATAAAATATATAACACCCTGCAACCGAAGAAGAACAAATAAAAGGAGCAAAATGCAGGACTACCACTTAATAGATTAGAGAATATGTGTTTTTTTGGTTTTGCTTTTTTATAGAGATGGAAGATAGGAGAGACTGGAAGAGCTGGTAGGTGGAGCATGTAAGTTGGATATGAGGTATTTTTCTAGAAATGAAGTGATAAAAAGTCCATCTCAGAAAACAAGCAAATGGAATATGACAACTACTGTAGGAAATAATGAAGAACACTTCTTAACTCATTTTAATTAAGGAAGACATGCAAAAATATGAATCTAAGCCAAAACTAAGCATATCTAACACAAATGTTAGGAGTCTAAACTGGAAAAAGTACACCAGTAGTTTAGTGGAAAGATTGTAACAAAAAAGGGCAATAATGTCAGAAAATAAAAGTAAGTACCACTGAAAGCACAGGTCATACCAACAGAGGAGGATAACAAACAAAAGTTAAAGAACTGTTATTGTCTATTGTCAAACAATGTAAATAAGTGAATGTATCAAAATACAGTGCACATGTGAGGCCAATTAGTGCCCAAATAAGAAATTCTGTGTTACTGAAATACCTTATCAAAATGGTACAGAAACAAGCAAATGTGAAGGAATGTTAGAGAGGCTATGAAGGCAGTAAATATATCTCCAGGTAAACTATATAAATATCACATCAGATATTAATGTATAACATATTATTTTTACACAGAAAGTAAGAATTTTTCTTCAACATCTATTATTTTTTTAATGACTCTACTAGCCAGAGAACCCATAGGAAGAAGAGCAATTCCTGATGAAAAGTGTCTAGCCATTACCACATACCCAGAAGCTTCTGGTAAGCTTTGACTTTAAAAGCAGTTCTACAATAATGACTATGAAATATTTAATTTTTTTTTTAAGGAGAAAAAAGCTACCCTCAGAACTAAGGGCTAGCTTTAAAAAGGTGAGCTAAGTGAAAATGAGATTGTTACAGTAACAATAAAATAAATAGCTAAAAGGATAAAATACAGAGGCATGGTGTTGGTTATAGGGTTTATTCAGCTTCTGGTGATGTATAGCTCAATTCAGAAACAAGTAAAACAGGACCAAAAGTACATAAAACACTTATGCTTGAAAACTAGAGAACATTTCAATAATTAAAACAAAGTTATGCTAAAATGATGGAGCTATTTCAGCAGAAATAAATCCTTAACATTTCAGAACCATGTTGCAATTTCTCAATTTCCTTCCATACTTCCCCATTTAGTAAACAAGAAGTGAATGGACAATGTAACTCCACAGAACAGCCACCTCTTCCTCACCTACACATATCCCTTCATCATGTGGGAAATCACAAAGCAATTAACTCTGTTTGAGTTTTATCATCTCTTTGCAGAGGGACAGTACGGAAGAATTAGCACACATCCTATAATCTTGGGAGGTGCGGGTCTGTGTTTGTTTTGCACGGCCTGGTTTTTGGTAGCAGGGGGCCACAGATGTGGCCTCTGTGAGAAGCTGCTGGAAGCTTCCACCATGTCCAGCAGAGCCAATCCCTGATGGCTCTGAAGATGGACATGCTGCTGGCCAAGCCTGGCCTGATTAGAGATGATGGGAACGCCTCTGTGATAACATTTAAGAAGAAATCAAAACAAAGTGGGGTATAGGTTTTTTTCCTGGCCAGAGAAGGGGAGGAGGTGAGAACCTGTGAGGGAAAACTGCTTGGAGACACCAAGGTCAGTGGAGAAGGAGGAGGAGGAGGTGCTCCAGGCACCAGAGCCGAGACTCCTCTGCAGGCCATGGTGATGACCATGGTGAAGCAGCTGTGCCCCTGCAGCCCATGGGTCCATGGGGGATGCAGAGATCCACCTGCAGCCCGTGGGGGAGGTGTCCATGCTGGAGTGGGTGGATGCCTGGAGGAGGCTGTGATCCAGTGGGAGACCTGGTGGAGAGAGGGGGCCCTGCTTCCAGGCTGGAGCAGCCTGTCCTTGGAGGACTGCACCCTGTGGAAGAGTGACCCATGCCACAGCAGATTTGGGAGGACTGTTTGCCCGTGGGAGGGTCTCACGTTGCAGCAGTTTTGTCAGGACTGCTGCTTGTGAGATTGGAGCCACGCTGGAGAAGTTCACAGAGAGCTGTCTCCTGTGGGAAAGGACCCCACGGTCTCACAGGGGAAGGACTCCTCTCCCTGAGCAGCACAAGAAGATCTCAGGTGACGAACTGACCAAAACCCCCACACCCTGTCCCCTGCACTGAGCATGGGAAGCAGGGAGGGGCTGGGGGAAGAAAAGGTGTTTTTAAGGGCTTATTTTACTTCTCATTTTCCTGCTCTGATTTTGTTAGTAAAAAATTCACTTTGTATCTCTAAGATGAGCCTGTTTTGCCCTTGGAGTGTTTTCTCCCAGTCCTTATCTCAACTCATGAACACCTCATAAAATTTTTTTTCTCTCCTCTGTCCAGTTATGGCAGGGGAGGGCGAACGAGCGCCTGTCCTGGGTGCCTGGCATTTGGCCAGTGTTAAACCACAACAGGGTCACATATATTTCAGTGAAAAATCATATATTACATGAGCAGTCATCTAGATCAACTGCTCCTAGATCTAAATCCTTCACCTTCAGAATGAAGGCAAATCAGCAGCAGAGCAAATAAAGTTTCTGCATGTTCTCAACAGACTGAGGCTTGAAATGACAGCATAAAATAGAGAAGCCCTAAAGCTGCTGAATCCAGTAACTCAAGGTGTCTCCTGCCACCAGCACCTTGCAACATGGACCAACACATGGATTAGCTTCACAATGGTATCTCTAGGTCTATAATAGTAAGTATTTATTAAGAAACTTAATGAATATTGTCTTTTTAATGACTTTATTATAGCAAGAGAGTGTCCAAATCAGGAAACCAGGAGAGCAATAGCAGCAACCCAAAGCCATGCCAGCAGCCTCAACAGAAAAGCTGTGATTACCTCAGGTCCCCCCAGACATATTAAGGTGTATTAGCAGAACAAAATGAGTGAAACAAGCACTGCTGACAATGACCTTACTGATTTCATGGAGAGAGAGAATTTCAGTCTGCAGATCTTTTAACTTCGACGTTTTTAAGCAACAGTAAACAGTCACACTTCCAAAATAACTGCATTTTTAGAATAGAAGAAATAAACAGGGATTTCCTTGACTACTTTTCCATCTTCCCCCCTTTCTCTTCATAGAATCACCAGCACATTGGCATTTGTGCAATTAACAAACCGATAGATATCACAGCAAAAAACATTAAGATTAAAAACTATACAAATATACACATATTAGACAAAGTGACATTAAGCAGTTTCACCGGTTCTGCTATTATGAAAGAATATAAACAGGAAAATCCCTGATATAACTGTTCTATTTTCTCTTTAGCATATTAGATTAGCATATGTAGTGATCCATTTCAGAGTTGAACCATCAAACCCTAGGAGGCTAATTTAACCAACATAATGTTATAATCAACCATATCAAATGCTAAGATCTTTGGAGACGATAGGAGTTTAACAAAACAGGTGTTTATATAAATCAAAAGGAAAAAGGATAGAATACAATGAAAGAGATCAAGGCAGAAAATATTGGTTAACACAAGAGTTAACCAATAAGATGTGCTTCTCTTTTACAGCTGGAATATTCTAGAAGCAAATTGGAATAATAATTAAAAATAAATAAGCCATTATTTTTCATTAGATGAGGCACTGGTGTTACACAAAGGAATGTGGAATATGTCTTTGTAACAAAACAAACACAGCCTGAATCCTGTACTGGTTAATACCTGAAACAGTCTGGAACATGGTGCAAATAGAGGGCACTGTTTGCAACAGAGTGCATGCCTGACACACAGAAATCACAAAATGGTGTAGAAATGTCTTACTGTGCTCTTCTTTTAATAGCAGTAAACCCTTTCATTTAGCACTGTCTATCTCCAGAACAGATTTTAGAAAATAAATGGAAACTTTGGAAGAGATATAAACCACCCCGCCAAGAACACAAACCCCCCAAACTGACATCCCCTCAACCCACAACCTGTACGAACAGTGTAGGCAATCATATTGCTCTTGTTTAAATCACCCCTTTACATCAGACACGCCGACAGTCAACTGAAATAGTCTCATACTTTGGCAGGCTTCCTTCTTTGGGAAATGAACATGATTTAAATAGAACCCTAGACATCTGTCAGGTACCTGAAATCTGGTTTAAACCAGAACGTTTCTGCAAACAGCAGCTCTAAGCCCCATCAACGCGTGTGGACGTGTGCTGATAGAGCAGATGAGGTCTTTTGTCCCTACCTATATGCCCTCCAAAATGGCACTCTCTCTTTTTCTGCTGTGTCACACGGACATAATTTCTAACTCCCTTAAACTGGAGCTTCTGAGTGGCACTTTGATGAGCTTAATAGGTATTTTTATCTCTTTGCTCTTAGGAGGTAGGCACTTTCTAACAGCTTCTGTTTCTCCACATGGTGATGATAACCAGCAATTTCCCTGAGCAGCACTAACTCCAGCTCAGGTGAGATCATTATTTTGAGAATATATTAAAACTTATTACATCACTTGGTTAACTGATTATATGGCCTGCCATACAAAACAAACAAACAAACAAACAAACAAGACCTCTCTCCCTCCCAAAAAACAACTCAAAAAAAGTAGAAAAAACCCCACAACTCTTGACTTTCATGCATTCTTTTTCAAAGTACCATGAAATCTTGATTTGGCAGCCCAAGAACAATTACAGAGCTCATTACACTTACCAGTGTGCATCTATTTGTCTACGTTACATGCACATACTGTTTTAAGTATTTCCTCCTTTCTGAAAGCCTATTCTTCCAACAGATTTAAATTACACCATTTCTTCAACACATCTCTACAGAAGAATAAGCTTACCTTCTACTGAAAACAATCTCATACTAGCCTGCATGCAAACGTGACTTTAGAAAAATTTTAGAGAAAGGTTATGAGGAAGTTCTCATTTGCGGGGAAAAGAGGAAGCATTAAAAACTGCACGGCTGATTTGTGGCGTGTTTGAAGAGCCTTACGGCGTTCCAATGTTTCAGAAGTTACACTTCTGAGATACACTGATGAACAGAAAACAGCTGACCTATTGAAAGATGCATGGCAGCTACTTTTCTCACATAGATTTAATTATAGAACTCAACTCTCACAAGCAGTCAGCAGTCTCCCTTGTAAATACATCAGTCTACAGACAATAGATGTCATATATTTGCAAGCAGAGCAATCATCCCAGAAGACTATTATGGTAAGGCAATGGAACTCAAAAAAAAAAAAGAAAAGGAAAAGCAACTAAAGACAAGAAATTTTAAGAACTTCAGAAAGGCTAAGGGAGGAGAACTAAATGGTTTAGCAAAAAAAAATCCAAACCACACACCACCAATCTGTCCCTCAAAAAAACCCAGACAAAACCAACACACAAAAACCCAAAAAAACCCACAACCCCCCAAAAAACCAACAAAAACCAAATGCAAACACACTCAAAAGGGCTGTTAAGCTCTTAATTTTGCAAAAAGATCTATTATATTTTGCAGCAACATGAAGTCATGTTTGCTAAAAAATTGACTCTGTAGAGAAACCACTGGGATACGCTACAGTGCAGAGCGAAGTGTTTTCAATTCATTCTCTAATAACATCCTGTGATGAAACGTTCATTTTTAGCCATATGGAGTGAGGTCATAGATGTTTTGTATTGTATACTGCCGTATGCATAGGCAGTGTAGTGGGCCATTCATAGTTCTCTTATAAATTAAAAGTACTGGGATTTAAAGGTAATTTATGGAGCTTTCATAAAACCAGCATCCCTTTTCAGTTGGAAAAAAATCAATTTTGGATTTTGTAATCTAGTGTTTCTCATTAGTTTATGATCCCACTGTAACAGGAGTGCAAGAGTTATTGAGGAAAAAATGAAAAAATATCCATCCTCTCACTCACTGTGTGTAACGTGTTCTGTGGTGTCCAAAGACCCCAGTCAAGACTGAAAGCTAATTGTGCTTGGATCTGTAAAAACATGAAATGAGATCACATTACTGTCAGTAACCTGAATAGAAGATTACACCTGGGTCCATTTTGGGGCAGTTGGCAGAACTGAATCTTGAGGAGATTAAATGAGATGAATGTCAAGAGACCGGTGCAATAAGACAGCAAATCACTTCCAGGTATAAGGCACACATGGCAAAGGAATAAAGGATGAAAAAGGTTCAAGGTGAAAACTGATCAAGCTGTTCTGGGCCTTCACACAGAGGGATAAGGAATTGAAGCTGGCAGTAAATCTACCATCAAGTAGGACTTACCCAAAAGAAGCTAGTGAAATAATTTGGAGGCAGAAGTATCAACTCAGATAAAGAAAATTATTTTAGGAGCTGAGTGACATGTAATTCAAGAGGATTACAAAGAAATAATAGGCAGGCCAAAATATAACCTACCTACTTAGACAACAGTTTTGCTTTTAAGAAGCAAGCTCCCTTCTCAATATGGCTTGTTATACATTGCTGCTGTCCAGATATGCAGGCAAGGTCTATGTCTTCTACTCTGTTACAGCTCAGTACCTAGTAATTTGGGACAGAATTTAGAGAGCATTTGGTTAAAACCCTTGGTCTGGTTCTTTAGAATAAGTAATGTCATAGGCAGCATCATCCTTAAGCATCGTGATTGGATTGTATCTTTAATTAACAAAGTTAAGTACCTTACAACATTAGTCCAGGTCAAAATTAGTGAAGTTAACAGAATGGAAGAATCTAAGCTTCTTGAATAATGAAAGGACAATTAGAGCAATCAAAATCCACTTTACGTTGTAAGCACACAGTTATTACACCTATGATCATGGATCTGGTAGTTTAAAGCATGTGGACAAAAGCTCCACCAAAACTCCATTTAATTGTAATTTATTGATTATTCTTCTAAGTTCTTATATACTTTCTGAGAAATTTGCACACCATTAGTTTTCACTGGAGTGGTTTAGATGAACACAATAATCAGAGAAGTTTTTTTTTTAAGAAAAATCTACCTTTTTATTTCAATGTTATCTTGTTCCAGAAGAACAAAAGGCAACTTTATCTTCCATATATCTGGACATGGAGATAAAAATAGATAACATGGAAAGAAGGAGCTAATATGAGATTTGACACTTGTAAGGAAGTATCATCATTGACTATGTTGACCTTAAGCTTCATTAGGAAACCTTATTCAGCTCCTATCTGCCTTCCTGTAATACCATAAATCCCCAAGTTTTACCCTAAGGCACTGGCCTCTCAAGGCTGTAAAACTATTTAATTATTCGACAGGAGGTCAACTTTTGAAACAGCTTCTTTCCTCTGAATCATGGTTACCTTGTACATCTCTCACACAGGGTTGGTATAGAATGATCCCACCTTCCCACTTCCATCTTCCAGCCCCAGAGGGTGTCTGAAGAGAAGAGCAGCAATTGCTTTATGTTTGCACAGGCTGGCCTTGCCAGGCTGTCACAGCATGGATGGCTTTGCTCCAAAGCCAAAATCTGCAACGGAAACTGCTGCAGTGCCTGGCACGGAAACCTCAAGGGTGACCTCCTGTTTAAACCTACATATTAGTATAGACTTGCCCTGTGTTCCAGATGGTAAATTAATTTGTTTTACTCATTTTTCTGTGTTTATTGATTTTGTAGAGGTGTAATAGGAGAGCAGAGTTTGCAGACTTTGTTTCCAAGCTATGTCACAAACAGGCAAGAAGGGTTGTGTGGCAAATGAGCCTTCCAACATCGAGGCCCATCTGACTGCCAGCCATGGAACCTCTGAGAGGACACAACTGGTGCCAGTGCAAAAGGCCAGGAAACCAGCAATAAAGGTATTTAACAAACAACCAACAATATTATATATAATATAATTTAATATTTAAAGGTATTTAAAATTTAATTTGCATTTTACGGTACCTATAGAGAGGTGGAAAGTGTAATAGGAAAGGAAAGCATAGGAGGTAGTAAGAGCACAGCTTTTTCCTATCTCAAGAGGGACAGTGAGCAGCAACCATCATTACTGTAACAGTTAATGATATGTACTGCTCAGGTTGTGGAACATTAAAACTTGTATCTTGTACAATTGATAAGTGAACTAGATAACATAATAAACTAAATTTTTTTCTTTGTGGCTTCATACACACATGTCTCTGTTTTATGTCAAAGGTTTGAAGCATGATAGACTTTTGAAAGGGGACAAAGCCAAGGACCTTAAATTTTTAATTCTCTGGTGTTTTTTCAAATAGTCTAGCTTTAAAATACCACTATGCAAAGCTACAAAAGCCTAAGATTAATTGAAGACACTAGCATTCAGCTAATAGAATTTGGCTTAGTCATTCTTAGTAGGGCCATAAATCTGGAAGTCAAAGACAACAATTAATTTAATCGAAAATATAATGTTAAATTAAGCATCGGGTGGCTTATTTTTAATTTACCCAGAATAAATTTTGAAAAATGCCCTAGCTTACTCTGGATTTGCTTTATAATCATAAAGCCCTACAAGCAACACTCTAGCACTCTCAGCACCCCAGCTCCAGATGGAAAAAAATAAGTACCCTTCTGCACTAAGTACTTTATGTATGTTGCAAAGAAAAGGATAAGTTCTCCAAGTGTGGATCACTCTTAAATTGGATGTTAATAAGAAACTGGTAGTGTAAAACACCAATGAGGTATTGCATTGCACAGAATTACTCAGAAAGGTGAGTCTGTGGGATGAGGTACACAACCCATTAAAAAGAGTTGTGGCAGTAATTCCAGTGGTTTCAGCTGAGCTGAGTGTACTTAATTTCTCTGATACCTTTGAGGAAAAATGGAAAGAATAGAAGCCTGGATTTTTCTGTTAGTCTTCAACAAGGGTAAAGAAGTAGAAAACCCAAGAGATTGGACACAATTAAGGAAGTTTAAAGTAAAGTTTCATGAGGAAGACTAAACTAGCAGAGTTACTTGAACATTTCTCTCTCAACTTCTTAACCCAGCAACAGCGAAGTAATGGATGGACACCAAATATTTGTCAAATAAACTAATGGTTGTATTTATACCATGTATTCCTTAAAAATATCTCTGTGCCTGAGATAAAATACCAAAACTTGATCATAGACCCATCAACAGTTAGTTACAAATCAAACAAATACCTCTGTGAGTCAGCTGGTTACCATAATCAAAAATCTGCACTTAATTGCTGCTAATTCAGTGAAGAAAAAAATTTATTTTAATACTAAATCCCAAGGTATATTATTAAAGAGAAGAGCAATCCTGCCTCCCAAACCCCTATCACATAGATGCTGGAGATAAAAACTAGGGCATCAGTTGTTACCAAGTGCTACTATGTCCTAATAGAAACTCTATAGCCTTGAAGATGAGGTTTATCTGGAATACCACTGCAGCTCTGTGTGGATTAGTCAAATATCAGCAAAGTGCTCTCTGCTGTCCCTGTATTAATTAAAGATGGCCAATAGTTTCAAAAGAGAAAGTAGCACTTAAACATGCATATAATCATTAATGATATAAAGCTATTCTTAATTATCTAAAGGTTCAAATTAGGTAGTCTAAATGCTTCAGCCCTGCAAACACAGGAAAAAAAAAAAACCCTACCATTTCCCTCACTGAGATGCTATGTGAGCTTTATTGAAATAGTCTGTGAGCTTGCAAAGTGTTTCTTCCTGTGAATGTCACTATTTTCACAGCTATTGCCAAAGTCTGCTTGTACAGGTAACTTTCTTAATGAATTACTATTTTCTTTGAACATAGTTTAAAGAACAGAGCACAGGAGCTAGCAGCAGCAACAAAGCAAAATAAAAAGCTATCTGAAACCTCCAAGAAAAGGAACAGAATCTAGAATACATAATGCTACATTTACTTAAAGGAGCCACAAAAGCATCATCAGCTGACATTTACTGAGGCTTAAGACTGTATAATATTACTTTTCAAGGAAAGAAGATGATTGGTGGATAAGTCTTGCTTATGTGAACAGTGCTACTTGGATCAGTCAGTGCTCTTTTCAGGAAGATGAATGCTTTTGTCGTAAGTATATCAACGCTCGTAAAGGACCAGTATGTGAAATTTTGCTGTATTGAATTATTCCAGTGAAACACAACAAGTCTTTCCATAGTTCTCTCAGAGATCATTTACCCTCCACATACTACCACTAACTTATTTACCTTCCCTCTCTTTTCCCTGCACCTTTCAGTCATTTTGTGCTACGCTCATCAGTGTTTTGCCTGCTCATCACCAGTCATCATTTGCCTACTCCACATTATCTACGCACTGCTAACCTCAGTTTTGAGTCTAGCGTGTCATACTAAATGGTCCAAAAGAAGTCAGAGAGCCTTATAAATGCATGGAATTCCCAGGATCCCATCTTAAATGGAAAAGAAATAATACATGCTATTACAAAATTTTTCTGCCACCATCATCCAGGACATCAAATTTCAATTCCAGGAGCAGACCAAATACTTCAGAAGCAGCATGGCAAAATGAAGAACACTAAGAAGTTGTTCAGAAATGGAAATTCAGACAGTTGGGAGGCAGAGGTCAACTCCAGAACACTACACAGACACAAATGACTCTAAAAGACCCCTCCTTTTATTGTGATCCTGACCAAGATACACAGTGAGAAAAGCCTTTAAAAGAAACCTCAGAATGGGTAATTCTTGTCCTTCTCCAGCTGCTGTCAACAGAAACACCCTGCAAAGATCTGCTGCATTCTCTGAGATACCTCTGTGCTGGCCTGGCCCCAAAATCCATAGGCATGAGTGAAGCACAGAAAGCTCTGCACACTGCTTAGGAAGTTATGAGTGGGAGAGAGGGGAATTTATATTAAATGCATTCATCATTAAAGTGTTCATTACATTCCTGCAAGCAGGTTCAGTTTCAGTTAAAGGTATTTAACATACTTCTTCTCTGCCATGTTCCCCTGCTAAACCCAACTCTCCAACCCATTGGGTGTTCAAAACCATCTTAGAAGTATGAGGAGGAATAAAGAAAATCATCATGGCTGGTTTCAGAGTATTGGCTTTACCGTTATCAGCAATTCTGGAGTCATCCATCTTACAAGCATGACTATCTGCAAATAACCTGCAATTTATGAATGAGCTGCGTGAATGCACTTGCTTTTATTTATACCCATCTTGTCAGAGTTTATGTTTTACTGGACTCATCAGTTCAATATCATTCTAACTGTTTCAGTCATCAGGTACCAGCAGTCTCTTTTCTAGGAGGTCTACCAATCTCCTAGAACCTTGGGGCATGAATAAAACTCACAATGAAGATAAATTAAGGAAGTCATTGGCAGTAAATAATCCAGACTTCAGTTGTTAGCCACTCTCTTCTGTCCTTTCAAGGGAAACTTGAGCTGCTTTTGCAAGGAGAAGGTTTAGTGGTAGTCTCTGGATATCAATCACCCTCCGCTTATTTCAGCATTTCATTAAAGTTTTCCCAATTTTTCTGTAGTCCTGGAAGACAATGCTTGTAAATTTTTCATGTAGCAGGAATCCTAGTCAGTCTATCAAAGTATCTGGGAGGTCCCTTTCTGCAACTCATTAGACCCTTCTCTCTTCTAATAATCAGTTCTGTCCTCAGGTCCCAAAAAATTTCCTCTGTATATATATCACTGGCATAGCAACTTGCCTTACAACTTTTCACCAGACTGAAACTTTTGATAATTCTGACTTCCATTTGAAAAACAGCCTGAAAGCAAAGGAAGAATTGGTGCTTTGAAGCTGAGAAGAAAAAGCATGAACAAGCCCCACCTGCTTATAGTCAACCATCATCATGAACAAGTTCCTGTCAGTGTAAGCACAACTTCATCCAGCTCTTTTCCCAGTCCACAAATGGCATGAGATTTTGGATAATGCCAGTTCACTTACGCTCCCTGTATGGTCCCAGAAGATATGAAATAACATGAGGCAGGTAACACAGGCAACAAATGTCATGCTTAATGAAAGTTTGGGGGTTTTCCATGTTTTCAGGTGGGGTTCTCTTGCCATCTAGGCTTAGTGGCATTCCATGTCCTTGTTTTCCATAGCTTTACATCTGTACAGCAACAGACTCTGTGAATACAATGGCCATTTGTTCTGTCATTGCTTTCCTGCCATTTCCCTTAAAGAAATTCCTCTAAAACTCCTGGATGAAAAGTTTTACTAGAACCAATGGCAAGAAAAAACGTAGATACATTGTAAGGATATATTAGTTTACTCAACACATGCCAGAATTTTAACATGGACAATTCACTTACTATAAATTGCAACTGTTCTCCCTTTTTGGTCTTTTTACTGTAAATGAAAACTAAATGACAAGCAAAAGACAGGGAGAAAATTATCTTAAACTTTCTTATAGATACTATTAAACCAGAATGGTCCTTCCAAAAAAGCAAGAATAGTATTTCTAGTTGCTTACAAAAAAATCAGCAATTTGAGGGGTATTTTAGTGCATTATAGAACTGATGTTTATAATCATAGGAAATTAAAAATGGTAAACTTAGTTGTTCACAAAATCTAATACTTATACAAGTCTGTGATCAGAATTTAATCCTGTAATACAAACAAAAAATGAGCTGCAAATATTCATAAAACACCATTTTCATACAGTCCAAGAATTATTAAAATATTGTGAACAGTAATTTCATATAATGAAACCACAGGATCATAGATTACTCATCTAGGTTGGAAAAGACCTTTAAGATCATTGAGTACAACCATAAACCTTACACTGGTGTATCTCTTTCTGGCCAATTCATAACCACAGAAAAAAAGAGGAAAATTCATTAGCATTGTTGTTAACTTAATATTTGGCATCATGTACTGTTCAGCATTCTTATTTTAAAATTAAGACTGATGGTGTTTCATTGTAAGGAATTAAACCAGCCACACACAATAGAAACTTGCACAGAGTTACAAGACAATGAGTTGCTCAGGACTCACTGAATTCACTTCAACTGCTATAAATTCAGGAGACTTGAAAGCAGTATCACACAGACCTTCCTTTCCTCTTTGTATTCCTGTAGAATAGTACTTGGTATGCCAGATACATTCGTCACTGCTACAGTAAGGACCAGCAAAAGCTATAAAAATCAAGTTAATAACTTTTTGCCTATGACAGGTCCATCAGATTTGGAATCCATTTCATTCACTTTTTAGTGATGATCAAACTTTTTATTCTGTTGAATTTCTCACGTAATCTCTCAGGAATTTTCTGGACATTAATAACCTATCATCAAAAAGGTGTGGTAATTAAAGGCCTTGTTTTGACAAAATTGTTACAATTCTGGCACCATGCAACAAAAGTGAGAAAAGAAATTTACTTGCAAACTAGAAGTTAAATACCTTCACACAAAGACTGGAAAATACCACTACTTTATTTTGAGGTGTAATTGTACATATTTCTATAATGGCTATACACAATGCAATTAATTTATTTTCAGACAGTAGGAGAAGGAAAAAACTGAATAAAAACCATAAATAGTCATTTTCTGTCTGGAGTAAAACGTTGCCATTCAGAGTAAATGGATGCTATTACACATTTAGTGATTTATTCATCAGCATTACCCAGCGAGGGCAGATTGCATTAATACAGACAAACAAGCAAGACTGCCAGCATTATGTTTTGCTGAAGAAATATATAAGAAATAAGTCTTAAGTTTTATTTACTTAATCTAGTTTGGGGAAAGAATATGAGTGTATTACTATACAGCAAGTTTTGAGAATTCTAATATGAAGTGAGAGTATGAACTCCCTGCAGAGGGTCTTGCAAGTTATTAAAGTAACACAGAATAAATGCTTTTTCCATACGAGAAATTCTTGTAACTGCTAGACAGTGAATTCAGAAACAAATTCTAATTTCTGAGGTTATATTGTTCTATCTGTCTGGTAGTAATTTTCTGCATTTTATTTTCACTTTAAGGATTTATCTTAGCTCAGCTATAAGAACTGAACTAAAGAGTATAATAAGATCTCATGTATTTCAAGCTGCCATCCAAACTTGTAGACTGGATAGCAAAGGATTATCTGAAACTCGCTCACCACCTTTGAATTATTTCCATAACACATACAATCCAGCAGATATAAGAAAACATAATAAGGGACAAGGCTGAAGAACCACATTAAGATGCAATCTCACGAAAGATTAAGAGGCCATGAATGAAGATGCAGTGTTTATTAAGGACTTGGGATCATAAATACAATTATTCACAAACAAAACCCATCCATCAAAAGTGAGTTGAGATTGAAACTGCATTTCAGTGGAGCCCAGCTCTTCCGTGTAATGGTAATAAATACATCAATATATTCAATTTAGATTACAGTGGGAAGAGAAAGCCACAGACTACGGCAGGAGTGGGCTCAGCACCTTGTAAAACTGCACATGTCATTTTTTGGTACAACCTTATTACAGAATAGACTTGACTTAGTAGGTTCCCTCTCAGACAGATTGTATTTTGCCTTGTTTGAAGATGATTAAAAACCTAGTAGCAAAATGGAACTCAGTGATGCCATAGCTACCTGATACCAGTACTGTCCAAGGATTTAGCCTGGCTATGCAATGCAGGGCCTGCATGGGCAGTGTTGGCACAACCACTGTGCACCCCTGGGATGGACATTTTTACCAAGAAAGCAAGTCTATTTCTCACACAGTGTTCCTGAAGAAAACAGGTGCACAGCTGGCAAGGGAGACCCTTTAAATCAATGCTCTTAAAGTAAGAAAAATATAGCAGTCTACAAAGAATATCAGTAAGAAGTAAAAAGAAACTCTCAGTTAAATGCAGACATTTAGAAATAGCCTAATGCCTGCTTCTAAGAGACAGGGATACTTTAATCATTAATATATGCTAGGGAAGCTTCATATGAAATTTTATATATATATATCCAAGCCTGGTTCACACTGAAACACGGTTTAAAAGGTTTGTTCTCTTTTCAATTATTTAAGTGTGGTTTGGTGTACTAGATTATTTAAAACTTGTCGTCTCATCACGTCAGTAGCCCAAGAAGTAGCTGACATCATTCCCTGATCATATGTAGCATACTGAGCTTGTGGAAGTCAGATATTCTTTGCATGTTGTAGTTAATCTCAGAGGATGAGGCTAAAAATTATTGTTTTCTCCTCTGTAAAGAACTTCTGTCCCTAGTGCCACTTCAGGTTCCAGGGAATTACGGTGGGGGAGAGGCACCAGAGTTAAATGATCCTGCAAAGTCCTCTTTGTCAAGGGTTCTGGGTGCTTAAATGGGAAATCTGCAGATGGGGAACTTTTTGGAAAGGTCACAAGGGTGACTCAGACATTTTCGTGTACCAGCTAGACACCATTTCTCAGGACCTCTGCTAAATTCCTCCACATTAACAACACTGTGTCTGCAACGACAATAAAATTAATAAGCCCCAAGAGCTTAAGAAATGAGTTCTAGAGGGAGATGTCTGCATGCTGCAGACCCAGATACTCCAGCCTGCTTTCTTTTTGCTCAAACTTTATGCCAACTCCCAGGGGAAAATTCATGAGAAGAAACTCATCTTTCACACTGCACTTGACAGTCCTTGACTTAACCACTTTTACTGGCTTCTCTTGGAAAGCTAATGCTGCTTCTCAGAGCAAAGATGGGGATTACCAACAAGAGAACCAGAGAGCCATACAAGCTGCTATGCACCTGACAGTTCGTTGAGAATTTGTGAAAGGATAAAACAGGAAGGAAGAAATTCTAAGCTTCAAGAATTCTGTAGATAGTAAAATACAGAGTTTGTTATGTTGTAACTTGGATCAGGAGAAACTGTCTTCTTAGGCCAGTACAGCACCTGACAACACAAAAAAAATTTACAGCTTTTCCTAGATAAATTATTGGTTTTGACTTCTGGAAAAAAGTACAAGATTTTCAAAGCCTCTGGTGCAATTTCTCAAAAAAAACCAACCCTAACTTTTCTTAAATTTGTTCATTTTCCTCCTTTGTTTCTGTTTATAAACAATCCATGAACACAACTTTGACTTATTATATCTTCAGCCATCACAACAGGAGCATGTACTGTGGAAGGGACCACAGTACAAGTATTTAGTTATGACATGTAAAGCACTGTATTTCACTTCCCATCACACCTCCTATATAGTCTTATTTTATTTTAATAAAACTATTTAATTGTATTTGCTACTGGGAAGTTATGCTATATTGCTATGATTTCTTGTGGAAATCCTTTTTGCATTTTAATGCCAGTAAACAGAATTATTGATAGCAATGTTGATCACAGAAGTGGCAGGTAGGGAATTGTTGAACCAACTAAAATTTCTTTAGTCTAGGTTAGTCTAGGTTAGTTAGTGAGGTCTGACACTACATTATGTCTCCCTAAATTTACGTTAGGGATAACATATCAGTAATAAATCGCTGGGACTCTGTAAATAGCATTTATCAGCAGGGTTTGGGGTCCTTGGTAAATCTGAAGGATTTGAGATATGCAATTCCATGTTAGTCATTTTTGCTAGTGTGGTATTTGTAAATTTCTGTGAAAGCTTGGGAAAAAGTCCCATTGTAAGCAAGCTGTATTTTATTTACTTATTTTCAGTAGTATTGTACTTGAAAAAAGCATAATTCTGCTGACATGCACAAAAGTAGTATTAGAAATAAAGTCAAAGTAGCCCTTCGACTCCACACAATCCAATTAAGGCTTCAGCTGAGGTCCTGGGTCAAGACTGGGACATGTCACCTTAAAAAATCTGGGAATCTAGTTAAGGAAATCCATGGAAGAGCACTAAAAATTCTAGAAGAGATGAAATATACACCATGAAAAACAGGAAAACCTCTCCATCTAGTCTAGACTATAGACAATTGAGGAGACAGCTGCAACTATTAAAAGGTTGCCACAAAGAAGAAGGGAATAAACTGTTATATATATTCACCCGGAGAGGACCAAAAATCAATGAACAAGAATTAATGAGGACACTTGGATGACACGTTAAAATAAGATTTTCCTAGCCATAAACATAGATAAAAATATAACTATTTCACAGAGAAGGAAGATGGATTCCACTACCAGAAGCTTTGAAAAACCAGACCAGAGAACCACAGTGCCATGAGTAGCCGAGTAAAGACTACATAGCTTCCTGCAGTCCTTTCTCAGTCACTTTTTGATTATGATTCAGTAATGTGAACTTCTAAAATGAGATTCATCAGTGAAGGTGGTTTTGGGACATTGGCTACACAACTCTTTCTTCTGTTGAAGGAAGCAAAGAGGACTAACACAAATAAGAAAAGACTGGGACAGGAGTGGACGGGTGCACAGCAGCTGATTGGGTTGTTTTCCAGTACAAAGAACATCCTGTTATGAATACGCCTTGCAACAAGAAACTACTTACTTAGTTACTTCTTCCAATTATCTGATATATTTATTACCCCAAAATGCTCACAGTAGGCTCTCCAGTACAGAGAAAGTGCACTCAAGCAGAAATAACTGATTCTGGGCACTACATATACCCAAAGTGGCAGTGACAAGTGATACAACTGTCGTCTCTGGAAGAAGGAGGCAAAAAATTGGAACGGTTTTCTTCTTCCACCACTCTGAAGCCAGGGCAGGAGCAGAAAGTAGCTCTAACCTTATTGCTTTGGGGATTTCATGGCAGCAGACTCCAAAAATGACAGTCGATTTTCTAGACAGAGGGTTCATAAAACTTTTGAAGCCCAGATAGATTTAATCTACTGCATTTCTTAGAAAATCAGTTAGCACACTTAAAGCTGTTTGATTATTCAGACGCAATCTATCTTTGGCAAATCCTTGGTTCATTTGCTACCCTTTTTTCTTTATCTCCGTTTCTTTAATTACAACTTGTCTGGTGCATATCCTTCACCCACAGCAATTATAACAAGCCTGTAACTGCCTTCATTATCTTTTCCTTCAAGATCTCTTTTAAATCCTTGCATTATGCTGAGGTCAGACTAATGACACTATAGTTGTCCAGATCACTATTTTATGGTGTCACACAAGGTTGGACATGGTATGGACTAGAACTAAAAATAAACATGAGGAAATACAGAGGGTACAGCTGAAAGGGGAATATCTGGCTGCAGCTGAAGACCTTTATAAAACTGTAAATTTTCATTCCCGATCCTTGAAACAAAAATACAAATGTCCTGAAATAATATGCAGGCAATAAGCAGGTAATAGGTATTTCCAGTCTTCAAGAGAATAAATATCTCATGCTGCAAAACCCTGAAATGGAAATTAAGTTCAAACATGCAATGTGCAAGATCAACCTCTGAGCAAACACTCCAAGATTTTTATAAGCTCAGAACTCATAAATCAAATGACTAAGGAGGAGAATGACTGTAAAATAACAAAAAATTACCAAGAAATGCAAAAGTGGTTATAAAGACTGAACATAATGTAATGTCCATTTAGAAAAGCATGTCCGACCTATTACTTTTATATCGCTGGTATTCCTACAGAAAAGATACTTTACAATAGAATTTGAAACATTAGTACAGCTCAAGCTATGATGAGATTAGATACACTTAGAATACTGTTTTACAAATAGATAAACCGAACTGAAACAACTACAAGGGCCTTTTCAGATTCTGATGGCAATTGAAAGCCTACTTTGGAGCAGAAGCTAAAAAAGACTAATCTGATTAGTCAATGAAAATTGAGGCTGAGAAGTAATATCTTTACTTGCTTAAATATATTTCTATCAATACAAATGTAAATACAGAACTAAAAATAAATATAAAATTCAACAAGAGATCAGAATAAGTTTCATAATTTTTGGTGTCAATATATGACATAGCCTTCCAGCAGAAAGGGGTATGGGAGACCCTGTCAGGACAGTAGGAATAAACTGAAGGGCAGATTTAGCATCACAATCTTCCATCCCTCAAAGTAAATAGGTAGCCTTAGTGGAATGAACAGATCAACTGCTTTGAGGGCAAAAACTTCCCACAGCAAGGAAGTCAGTGGGAAATCCATAGGAGGGAGAAAAAAAAAGTCAATCTAATACTTTACACTCCAAAGTAAAAGTAAAAGCTTTTCAGATCCACGTTAAATATGCTGGCAACTCCTTATAAGTTAAGCATGTTTCTCCAGTGAAAAAAGTAATGAAATTTAAGGGACTTAAATATTCCTTTCAGTGAAATACCCGTCAGGATATTGTGATTTCACAGAATTGCAGAATATTTTGGGTTGGAAAGAACATTCAAAGATCATCTAGAGCAACTCCCCTGCAGTGAGCAGAGACATATTCAGCTAGAAATGCTGCTCAGAGCCCTGTCCAACTTGGCCTCAAATGTTTCTGGGGTTGGGGTATTACCACCTCTCTGGCCAATCTGTGCCAGTGCTTCACAAATCTCATTGGAACAAATTTCTTCCTTATATCTAGTCTAACTCTACCCTCTTATTTTAAAACCATTGCCCCTTGTCCTATCTCAACAAGCCCTGCTGAATAGTCTGGACCCATCTTTCATGTAGGATTCTTTCAGGTACCAGAAGGGGCTCTAACGTCTCCCAGACCCTTCTCCAGGCCAAACAAGCTCAGCTCTCTCAGCCTGTCTTCATGACACAGGTGCTCCAGCCCTCAGAGAACCTGGTCCGTTCTGGGCTTGCTCCAACAGGTCCATATCCTTCTTAGGGTGGGGGCTACAAAGCCGGACACAGCACTGCAGCTGGGGTCTTACCAGAGTGCAAGAGAGAGGGAGAATCACCTCCCTGGACCTGCTGGTCACATTTCTTTTGATAAAGCTCAAAATACAGCTCTTGGCATTCTGTGCTGCAAGAACATGTTGCCATGTCATGTCCAGCTTGTCATCCACCAGTACCCCCAAGTCCTTCTCAGCAGGGCCTCTCTGAATCCCTCCACCATCCAGCCTGTATTATTATCCTGAGGGCAGGTCCTCAGGGAGTCCTACTGAGTAATTCCTGGAACAGCTGGAAGTTTGCTTTCTTAAAATTCAGGGTCCTGACTTTACTCTTTGCCTGGTTCATATCACTCAGGACTGCAAACTCCACCAGTGCATGATCACCACAGCCCAGGCTGCCTCCAGTCTTGACATCACCAACCAGCTCATGTTGGACCATTAGGTCCTGTATCACATCCCCTCTAGCAGGGCTGTCTATTACCTGGCTTAAGAAGTTAAGATTTAGAGACACAAGACTTGCCTACTGCACTACAACGAAATCAATTTTAATTTGCACTTAAGTAGAGATTGACTGCTAAGACTAATTCACTGCATTTTCTCTTTTCTCTCCCTAAAACTTGATATACCAGAGAGGAAGGATAGTCGGATAATGAAACTGCACAATAATTTACTACAATTCCAGTAAGAATGTTGAATTGTCAGGAAAAGAACCTCTTGCATGACACCTTAAAATACTTGATAAGACTGAGCTTCTAACAACTGGTTTAGATATTGAAGTTTCCAACTCAAATATAGTTATAAAAGGAAATTATGGGAAAAAAATTTAATGTTTAAGAAGTAAAAATACTATTGGCTGTATTTGTATCTGAATGTGAATCTGGGACAAAACATTCAAATGTGAATGTGGTTGAGCACGTTTAAATTCTGTTTACAGTAAAGATTAATTTTTCATTTGTTTCAGTGCTGTTCTCAATAAGAATACTAACCTATCAGATAAAAATCAGTGTGAACACATCGGTATTAATGGAGAAACGTCAGCTTCTGCACAACCTGAGAAGCCAAAATTTCACCTTGTGAATTTTTCAAGGCCATCTCCAAAGATAAGATCATGGCCGTGACAGCGATCACACACATCATGCACATTGTTGTCAGATTAATTTTCACCTTGTCTTGTTGGGAAAACAAACGCAAAAATATTTACATCTTTAGTTAATGTTTTCATGGCGAACTTAAATTATTTTTGCAAAATGAGATTTCATGTTATGGGTATTTTAAGATGTCATGCAAGAATACCTTTTCCTGAAAATTCAACATTCTTACTGAAACTGTAGTAAATTCACAAGTAATTGAGCCTTAGGATAGTATTAACATTATTCATTCTTAGCTCTTTTAATAAACATACAGATGTCTTTATTGGCTGAGTGAACACATTTGGCTTTCAAGATTTCCTTGTCTAGAAATTGTATATCCATTGACTCTTCAGTCCATAACTCAGAGAACACCTCACACATACGGAAATAAAGTTGTCTTGCTGATTACAGAATCATACACTTTTAATAGGAAAACTCTTTTCAATTTAGCTTCTGTGTACAAATAAAAGTCATCATTCCAGGTATATTAAGTGCAGATTTAGAAAAGAAAGCTTTATGTGTATAAGCAGAATTACATTTTCTAATTACAGAAATGTACATAATTTAAGAGGTAATTGACCAACCAATGTTGTGTGTGAGTCTGTTTAACCCAATTACATAAGTCATTTATAAAGTGGGAATATAGGTAAGATAATCATTTGCAGAGGCAGTATAAATACTAATTAAGAACCGTTTAGATGCTTGCCTGTTTTCCTATAATCTTTCCACATAGATGTCATAAGGACACAGGAGGAGAGGACCCTAAAATCTGCAACAAAATCTAAGCATGAAGTTACATTTAAGATTGCAGGCAGACATTTCTGCAGGAAGCTCAGAGATCTGCCCGGAAAGATTCAACTGCATAACCAGGTCCTTAGGGAACATGTTTCCAAGCAAAATCTAGGAGCAACACAACAGCTATTCACCTTCAACTCTAAGGCAACTGTATACGTAGTGCTAACGCTGTCACCTTTCCAAAGAAAAGAAACACAATGTCCTAAATCCGGACATTAGGAATGTCACTGCTCTTTGCCCAGTAACATGACAGCCATCATCAGCTCTGCCTCAGCACTGCCAGGGAGTTTATTCATCAAAACCAAAACAACCTTAATTGGCAAACTTCCCTCCTCTGGTCTGAGGCACCACAGGATGTTTAAAAGCTACTGGCTCCAACTCCACCTCGATGATAAGCAAAAAGGGTATGATAGGTATCCTTCATATTTAACCAATGCCTTTTTGAAATACTGTAAAATCCATACTATTATTAGGACAGTCCCAGAATCTTCTAATCCTGGGAGATTGCAGGATTTGAATGTTTGCATCAGACTTCCATAAGTGCTGTTATCGGTCTCACCTGGGCTCTCTCAAGGAATATAAATTTACAGCAAATGGAAAATCTCCAGAACAAATAAAAACATCAATGTATCAAAAAAAGCCAAATTCAAGTCCAACTTGAATGTGACTTTGAGACCTGACATCACAGGTGAATGTCTTTACCACTGGATATTCTTTCCATCTTGTTTCTCACAGAAAGCTTTGAAAAGCCTTGGGCTTATCCCACTGAAGCACAGAATCATTTCTGAAATCTCAGGAAAAAAAATGCCTGGTGTGGAAGAGAGTTCCTGTACACAACTGCATCAGTTCCTGGACTGAAAGCCGCATTTGTATGTCCTGCCACTCTGTCTTGCCATCTTTTTCCATGCTTGGTGGCTGTCCATGTCTGAGCCCTGAGCACTCCTCTGGCAAGACATCAAGCCCTCCTCAGGTAGAAATCAAGGTGTACTTACTTCTACATATAACAGGAAAGCACTTCTGCACAAAGCTTGTGGTGCTGCTTCACCTTTGCGCCTTTCCAAGACTATCATGAATAATAAATTCTCAGGAAGTTTCCTACACTTATAACTGGGTCCACAGCTCTGCTATGTGTTGATTTGGCTCACATACCCCATGGCAGCTATACTTACAAGGTGTCCTATAAAGCAAAAATGCTTTTTGTTAGCTATCGTTAGCTTTTAGTTCCCTCATTTACGCTTACATCTTTCAGCTGAACGTATAAACCCGTACTGAAGGGTAAAGAATAACCTTCCCTAAGAATGGAGCACAACAAAAAAGAATAATTTAAGGAATTGGTGGGGGTGGTGGGAATGGGGGGAAACATTCAAGCCTCATGAGAGAAACCACTGTGCAAGAACCTCAGCAAAACAATTCAATCCATATAGTACAGAGGGAAATTCTCCAGGTATGGAAGAAACAATGTGTTCAGGTAGCATGGGGTTAATCAGATGAAGAACTTGGCATGGCAGGATGTGCTAACTTGATTATAAACCCTTCTTTGTCTTTTTCTGAGACACATGAATCCTGCCCATGTGTTACCATTGTGTGCCCATACATATCCCTCTGGAAAAAATGCATTTTGTGCAAGTCTGTACTTAGATCTGTACACCAATTCAGCCACCAGATAAAAAGTCTAAGCTATCATTTGGAAAAACACTGGTAACCTTTAAAATGTAATTGCTTTTGCAAACTGACAACTAATTATCCAAAAGCGAAATGCACATTAGGCATTCAAATAATGAAATGTCAGTCAATATAATAGAAGTGTCACTTTACTTTTTACGCTTAGAAATTATTTTAGTCTTAAAATTAATCTGTATATGCATAGACAAATGTATTTTGCAATTATGCTTATTCACATAAAATAAAATCTTACAAAGCTGTACTATTTCTACCTACAGACTGCGTGCTTACGTCCTCCAACTACCACGGCTATTTTTAAAGGTACAAATACCACTACTACTACAAGCTGCTTCAGGCCTGCATTTACTAAGTGCCCTCTGCAGTATTTTACTGCTTGCCAAGGGAATTTTCTGTCCACTGATGACTGCTACAACATACTTATTTTACTGTGCAATGAATCTGGAAGTCAGACATCCTTACATAGAAACAAACCATGTTAATGTTAGGATTGTGAGGTCTGAAAACATGATTTACCATGAAGCTGCAAGAGCTGGTTATCTCAAGGATGTGTTCCATTTCTGTAAATAATCACAATTAGATTTTGTACAAGGCAAGATTAAGGAACCTTTACTTAAAACATAAGCTTTTAGCATTGGGGAAATGATAAGTGCACAGTCAAGACTGTTCAGCAGCATCTTCCCTAGACATCTTCACATCAGATTCTTTGAGATCCCAGCCACCCCTGAGGTTAACTCACAGCTGCACCCTCCTCACGGATGCTCAATGAGGCTGCCTTAGGGAGGGGAGCATGTTCCAGTTACGTGTGCCTTGGTCCAGCTGCTAAACCCTGTCAGGGGGCCAACGAGAGCAGACGTTCAAGCCTTCTTCCTCCTTGCCCTCCAGGGCAGAGAGGATGCTTCTTAGCCCCGTGTTTCACTCCACAGACTCGCTCCCTGAGGTACGGCATGGCTATGTCACATGGAAACACACAAGACTCAGGTTTTTTCCACTTTAAATTATCAAAAAAGAAACTAAATACGGCAGTGCAAATAGTGCAACTGAGAATGCACTCCTCTGAGTACTATGACATTTGCACCCCAGTACCACTGACTTTTTAGAGAGCCCAAAGTACATCTAACATGTGTAGGAATAAACACGTCTGCTGTAGATTCACATATTGCCCAAATATATTCAGATTCATGTAGACTGATGCAGACTAAAGCAATTAAAATATTTTCCAAAGCACATAAGTATATTTTATACCTATGTGTTTATACATACTCATCTACACATACGTGTATTCTGTGAAGGTACAGACACAGGTGACTGTGTACACAATAAACCAGAATTCAATGTGAGCAAAAGCAGCAAAATAAGTTCAAGATGAGCTAAAATAACACAGATGTGACACTAGTACTCATGCTGTAATACCATGTTTTAACAAAACAATTTGGAAGTACAAAATGAAACACGGAGTATTTGAATAGAGTCAGAAATGCAGCCCTGTTCCAAACACATCCATCATTTTAGCTGGGAATGTCATTCTGTTTAAGCAGTATCCCTGCTTAGGGTAGCATTATAAGTGGGCACAAAAACACACCTTCCATATATTTTTCGGTAACAGTAGTTACTCTAACAGGTTGCTAATTTTTTTTTTTTTATACTAACCCACTTCTTAGTCCAACATGCTTTATTTCCTGTCTCTATCCAAGAATGGTTTCTATTTAATAATTTATAGAACCATAGGATTATAGAATGGTTTGGATTGGAAGTGATCTGAAAGATCCTAGTTTCAAACTCTGCCACGGGCAGGGACACCTTTCACTAGACCAAGTTGCCCAAAGCCCCATCCAAACTGACTTTGGACACTTCTAGGGATGGGACAGCTACAGCTTCTCTGGGCAACCTGTGCCAGTACCTCACCGTTGTCATAGTGAACAATTTCTTCCTAATATCCAATATAAAACTACTCTCCTTCAGTTTGAAGCCATTTCCCCTTGTCTCTTATGCCGCTTTCCCTAACATTTGATATGAATACCATAGATTATGCTGAGCTGGAAGGGACCCATCAGGATCAGAGAGTCCAGCTCCTGGCCTTGCACAGGACACCCCAAGAGTCACACCATATACCTGAGAGCACTGTCCAAATGCTTCTTTATAGCACGCAAGCCCAGGTACATAGACACGGCCGGCTCGGAGGTCTCGCTGCTGCGTCTTCGGTAACGGCGGCACACACACAGAAAGGTCCGAAGGCGAGCTCCTCACCCCATGGAGCTGCCCTGAGCAGGTAATCCAGTGAGTGCAGGTGGAGACAAAGAAGGAGAGAGGGGGCTTCTCGTGTGAGTTCTGCAGGGGTTTGTTGAGGTGAAGCTTCAGGAACGGAAAGGGCAATCGCAAGGGTTTCTGGGAGCTTTTATACCGGGAATGGTAAGGGCGGGGATAAGGGATACAGCCAACAGGACAAGGGAAGTAACGTGGGGCTCACAGTGAAAGCACCAATGGGAATTACACAAAGGAGGGACTTAGGGTAGGAACCAATGGGTTGTTGAGTTTAACAGAACTTTCTAGAGCTTTATACATATTAATCAAGGGAAATGAATATTTATAACAACATAGATAAAGCTGGGAGGGGAAAACATGAGCCAGCCACAGAACGGTGTGTAACCCCAGTGGTCTGGGTGACTTTGGCCACTTGCACTGCCACACTTCTTGAGCTCTGAAGGGCCTGGTGCTGTGGCCACTTCCCGGAGGATCCTGTTCCAGTGCCCAACCACCTTCTGGGTGAAGAACCTTTTCCTGATAGCCAACCTAAACCTCCCCTGACTCAGCTTCAGGCCGTTCCCTTGGGTCCTGTCACCTGTCACAGGAAGAGACTAAAGGAAGAGAATGAAGAAATTTATGCATCCCGTCCTCTTCCCCTCATGAGGAAGCTGTAGCTGCAATGAGGTCTCCCCTCAGTCTCCTCCAGGCTGAACAAACCAAGGGCCCTCACCTCCTCCTTATACAGCTTCCCCTCTAGACCCTTCACTATCCTCATTGCCCTCCTTTGGACACTCTCTAACAGCTTAATGTCTTTTTTCTAGTGCCCAAAACTGCACACAGGACTCGAAGTGAGGCCACACCAGCTCAGAGCAGAGCAGAGCAGGACAATCCCCTCTGTTGTCCACCTGGAAATGCTGTGCCTGATGCCCCTTAAGACATAGTAATCATATATAAAAATAACCATTAGGCTACAGGTTAACATGCCTCTGTGGTACAGCCTCCCGAAGAGGTTTGAGCTTACACACCCTGCAAGCCTGTGTTAAACCCTTTCAAACACTCAAATACTTCACAGTGTTGTGTTGCAAAAACATACTTCACTGCCATCAAGCATGAGAGGACACATCAGCTGATTCACTGGCCCGATGAAGTACCATGGGCACCTGTGGTCCTGCTGCCGTGGCTCCGTCTGTGCCACCCTGGGACTGGAGTGCATCTGGCCCCAGCACAGCTCTGCACCACACCCAGGCCTCTCATCAGGGGCCATCTGAGTCATTCTGCACTCATTTTTGTTTTGATGAGAATAAAAATAATACTTCCTACATTATAAGGGAAAAAGCAGAGATTTTTCTGGGCAACATTTTAACTTAAATAACTGAAAACTTGAAGAGTTCTAATTTGTCACCATAACTCCTACTGAGAAACAGCTATAGCATTTTGGGAAACAAAAGGCCTTGATTTGTCTAAATTATAAGCTTTTGGGAAATGGTGTGCAAGTTTTTGTAAAACTTACTAGGTGGGCACACAGATTTGTAACTTTACGCTAACTCAGACACTAATTTAGCCACATATTTTCCAGGAAAAGCAGGAACAGAAATAGGTAGTTTAACTCCTTTCGCCCCTCTTATTAATTTTTCATTACAATAGCTCTTCAGTCAATTAAAAACCCAAGAATTATGAATTGCTCCATCTCCATGTATATGCAAATTACTGAACTTCTTTATTTAGTATATATAGCTCTAATTTTATGAGCTCACAATGAGACTCTTGCCTGATTCATAACATGCAAGAATAAAAGAGAAATTGCCTTGTAGTTCTGAAAACTGATAATACGGGTTCATTCTTGAGGTTCCCTGAAGATGCAGGCACCATCTTTTAATCATCCTGATCAAGATATTTGTAAGACTTCACTGGGCATCTCTCCCTCCCCAAGTATCTGCATCTAATATCGAGGAAAACCAGATAGTGCATCAACAGCCACTCACATCTTGCCAAAGGGGTAGGTGCACATCTGAGAACTGGAGCTATAATCACAGAAAGCATACAGTTTATGTATGGTGACAGATGCAGGAAAGTGTAATTTTGATGTTCTCACAAGGAAGAAATTTGGAATTGTCTTCAACTTTGATATTTCCCATTTTGTTCTGGTGCTTAAACGTACACCCTTCCTTCTTTGTTGGACAATTGCAATTGGGCAGATAAACCACAGTTATGCTTTTCTTTCATTCATGGGAGATTCATACTTACTTCCAGAAAACATTCACATAATAAAATATGGTATTAATAAATATTAATTATGAAGGCTTGAAACCTGTTTTGATGAGCATTTGTGCCTGCAACATGCAGCAAGGCAAGCAGCTGTTGTAGATAACACAAGGGAAGTAGAAATATGACCATTCCATTTGTAAAACAGTAATTTTAGTAGCTGATTTTTGAGCTATTCATCAAGCTCTTTTTTCAGCAATAGAATAGGAAAAAGAGCAAGAATGGCTGGGTAAACATCCCCTCTCTCCTTCCTCTGTAAAAAGACAGAGCTAGCTCACGCATTTTAAATATCCACAGAGCCAGTTTTTATGAAGACTCTTGCTTTGATGCTATGTTGATATCTCTGTGATTATCTGAGTCATTTGCAAGGAAAAGGAAAGAGCAAGGAACACTGTCTTATATTATTCCGTGGTAAAATGGGAAGATGGAGCAGCCATGAAGCAGATATTCTCACTGAACTGGTTTACCCTCCCCCTCACCTTCCCACACACATTCCCAAGATTCAGGATACGTAATAGTGCTATTTTGGAGATGAGTGAGCTGTGACTAGTTCATAGCAGGCTTTTTCAGTGAACAAATTTTAATTTTCAGTCATACTAAGCAGAGCAACCATAAACAGAAAGAATCATTTTGTGATGACAGCGATTAATTTCTTGCTATTTCCTCTATCACAGTAAGGAAATGGGAAATACATCCAAAAACCATTTTCTTCTGCAGATTCATCATCACTAGATCATACTTTACTGCTGTTATATGAACACTGTATTGAGATACTTGTGCTTAGAGAACATCTTCTCATTTTTGCAATTTCCCTTTCAGAATTCTAGAATTCCAGCTAATTTTTGCCTCATTACTTTAATATAGCTCCTCACTGATGAGAATCTTAGAAGGGACATATTTTATGACTTCAGGTCCTCTTCATGAAAAGATTGTAAAAATATCTATGAAAGTGATTGAGTCCAACAGAAAAAGGACAGGCATTAGAGGCTCAGCCCAGATCTATTTATTTTTAAATATTTTTCTCCCTTATGCCACTGAAGGACCAAAGGAAACAAAAAAGAAATTTCATATATCAGGTAAGAAAATGTAATAAAAGGAAGAACATAGTATGAGATTGATTTTGATTTTTTTTTAGTAGAACCACCAGCTCCTCCTAGGGATAAAAGACCAAGTGTGAGGATGTATGTTAAAATTAACCTGATAATGGACCAGAACTTTTGCAAGAGATAACCACAGTACTAGTTTCAGACTTGGAAAAATATTTAGGAGTCCTCACTACTGCAAAATTAACCCAAAGTAGAAAAATTAACAGAAAACCCCCCAAACAAGCTAAACTCATTTTTGAACACCATAGTCCTTCCTCATTCACAATATGCAATTAATTCTCTCCTGCTATTTACATCCCCAACGTCATCCCATAATGAGCATTCTTGGCACTAGAAGTCACTTAGAACCAATTAACATTCAACTATACGTTTCTCAGGACTGTGTGCTTTCTATGTTTTTATGCAAACGAGGAGCAGCTGTCAGATCCACCTTTCAGCAGCTTAACAAGCACTTAGATGTTCTCTCCGGGTTCAGTAGCTGCTCACAGCAAGGCTGCTTTCAATCCACTCAGGGGGTTGAACTCTTGCCTCTTCCCTAGCAGTAGCCTTGCAAGATTATCTCAACTGGAAGTCAGTCACCACTCCCTAAATTTTCATCTCTGCCTTTAAGTAATGGATTTTGTGGAAGACTGTGCAGCAGTTTCTGAAAGTGATTTCAGGACATATGGGAAATTCATGGTCTCCAAC
Source organism: Edolisoma coerulescens (assembly GCA_013397115.1). Classification (NCBI taxonomy): domain Eukaryota; kingdom Metazoa; phylum Chordata; class Aves; order Passeriformes; family Campephagidae; genus Edolisoma; species Edolisoma coerulescens. Next base: position 361,062 of record VWZW01000227.1, on the reverse strand, counting down.
TTCTCAGTTAGTTGATGCATGCCAGGGGTCATCTATTAATGGCACGATCAACAGTTTCAGCACTACCACTGTGCAAATAACACTTGCTGCTTAGGACATGAAGTGAATAGAAGTACTGTCATGGCTAAACACTTTTATGGATCAGGGAAATGGGGAGGAAGTAGGAAGGCAAGAGATCAGAAGTTTCACAGTACCTCTCCCCATAGCTCTGTGCCAAGTACTCAGTGCTGGATGAACCCTAGCACAGATACAGAAGAAGCAGGACTTCGGCTGGGTCTGCTCACCCAAAATACTGGGAAAGAAACACCCTATCAGATGAGTTCTGCTGATTACAGACAAGAGGAAATGCAATTATAATGGGTTATACTGTGCTCACCTGCAGTTACCCTGTGGGGTTTTTGGCCCTTCTAGCAAACGTCATCCTTGGAAGCACCTAAGTAAGTAGAAGCATATGGATCCCCTGGTGAGCCCCTTGCTAAGATAACCCCCACGAAGAAACCGCTCCGTGTCTTGTGGTAAACTGTAATTGCTGAACTTCCAACTAATAGTATTCCTTCCCCAGGGCTCTGTGAACTGCTCTTTGTAACACGACACATATTAAGAGTGACTAGCAGCCGAGCTGACTCCTACAGCCTGTGGGAAACAGGCCTTTAGTCTGCACATCCTTTTCAACCATTTTAAGCATAGACACTGACCCACAGATATAACGAATAACAGTTGTGGAACTTCCTCTTGAAAATGCTGCAGCTAAAATAAAGCTGCCAAGGTGTCCTGATATAGGCCATCTTGTTTCTTGCATGGAACACTGTCGTAAAACTAAATGCTGCAACAGGAGCAGACAGCATGCCAAGCAGACTCTGCTGATCTGAAATGTAACCAAAATAACTAAACCTCCTGAGCCTGTAAATTCTGGCTGGAAATTCCATTACAATAAACTTTCCAGCACTGGCCCTCTGGGATCTGGGATCTGGGATCTAGTCTGTTCTCTTGGTCTTGTCAATTCCTTGATTTATACTCACTTTTGTGTTCAGCCCCAATTAAGTCAGATTCTACTCAATTATAGTCTTAACTAGAGAATATTTCCCTACTCAGCTGAGTGGTGTTCCATCACAGTGAAATAAAAAAGGCTACAAAGATGCAGCACAGCTTTTTTTTTTTTTTTTAATTTTTTGAGAGCCTAAGCTTGCTATGCCTGGTTTCTTTATTACTACTCCATTTTTCTAGGAACCTACTTAGACCAGGAAAATACTACCAGTTACCTGTCTATCTGTGAAAGCTTATCACAAAAAAAAAAAGAAATACACCGGATTAAGACAAAAAAAAAAAAAACAACCCAAAAATCACCACATCTGCAGAAGAAAATTCCACCAATAAACCTGTTCTGGTGCAGGTATAGCAGGGAGAAATTTTTTCCAAGCAAAATACAACTAGACCTTGACTAATTCTTCACACTGAAATAAAGTTGTATTTGTGTACCTGGGAAAACTCTACTAAGTATTGTAGTCAAAGAAACTATTCTGATAGAGAAGGGAAAGTAATCCTATATTCACATTAAAAAGTTAAAAAGTCTTGGACTGGTTCCTCAATATTTTCCACTTAGAATTCACTTCTAATTTTTTTGCCCAGCACAGCAATCACAGCCAATCTCAGTCACAGGTGCATTGACAGATTTCTAAAAGATGCTGAGGAACAGTCCTATGTTCATTTATGAGTTCAGTTCTCTTCTCAGAAGGATAGTATCAGTTTTCTCTGTCCCTATCTAGTTTTCTTCCATTATTTTCAATTTCTTAGAAGGAAAGTCCCAGACTCCCACATTTGTCCTTTCCTTACTGGAAGCCTCCAGAGAGAAGATGAGGCATTATCAGAAGATGTTATACTGTGGGAATTGCTGATTTCTTAAATCTTTGTAATCTTGACATTTACATATTAAAAGATAAATGTAAACAATAGCTTTTTAACAGTAGTGATATGTAAGAAGAAAATACTGTCTGTCAAATTGAAAAACATAGTTTAATTCCTGTATACCATTAAGTTAACCATCAATCCCCGATAATGACTCATTCATTTATTTAGCCAGCAGGGCTGATGCCCCACTTTTTGGTGGATTATCAGTAAGAGTCCCGATTAAAAAGAAAACAACTGTTCCTTCCACATATTTATGCAAAGTTAAGAAAAAAACTGAGTTTTTACACTGAAAAATTTTATCAAATTTCGTATAGTATTTTTTTCAGTAATAATTTTGAATGCCATGGTAGGAAGTTGATTTGATCTGCTCTTAATCAGCCTTGTGAAGATGCAGTAATTTACCAAAATTGACATTTAACTCTTACTTATGTAATATTTTAATAAAATCTTGAAGCTTGAGCCTATTACCTTAGGGCAAAGGCAATTTCACTGAGGAGTTTGAGAAATGTGGCTCAGTTTCTGAAGTCAACCTTTTGTCCATAACAGTGCAGATAGACCAATTTTTATGAAAATTACAGAACTAGAGGGTGAAAAATCACGTTGGTTAATGTCCATTTCAAATTCCTGTTTATTGCTGAAGGCTGGTGAATGGGTTTTACATGGAATTGTTACACTGAAAGCCCCCTGTGAAGCCCATCCTGCCATACAAGGGAAGGAACACACCTGACAGTGCAGGATCCCATCAGCGAGTGTGTTCTTCCTCAGGGTTACGAGATGCTGCTGCCGTCCCCTCACTTGTGACCCAATCTCAGCTATTTAGCTACAGCCAAACAGGTGACCTGGAGCAGCAGGTGGTCACACTGGCACTCTGAAGTATGTGTGAGCTACACACATCGTGCTACAAGAAAAACCCACATGGGTACCATATGAACGTGTGTATGACATTGACATACTTGTCCATACAGTTCCCATGCAAAGCCAGCACATCAACCAACTCTTTTTGCATTGTATCACTCTGAGATATTTCATCCTTTTAGAGATGAAGAAGATACTTCATAACACTGTGACAGTTTTGTTATTCTCAGTTTTCTTCCAGATCTGAATCTCCTCATAGGGTGGAAGAAAAAAAAAGGGGTTCATTTTCAAAACTCACATGCACAGCAGGTGCCTCAAAAGACCAGATTTAACGGCTGGATCTCCCTGTCATACTCAGATGAGATAAGGCTTCCCTAGAAAAAAAATGACAGCAATTGAAGAAGAAAAATATCATAGAGTTAGCTAATATTTTTCCTTTTCCTAAAATCGGAATATTTCAGCTAAGGCAATGAAATATATTCTGGAGTCCCAAGTGCTAGCTGCATGCTGCAGTGCTGCTGGCCAGGACAACCGGAACAGACCTGCAGAATTGTGGCACTTGTCCCCGCACCCCCTCGTCCAAGCTAGAACCATTCCCGGTGCTCCCCAAGCTCTGTGAGCAGGAGGACGGTGTCATTCTGCTCCTGTGGAGGGACAAGGCCTGGCCCTGGCTGCCCTGAGACTGCCGGCTGTCACCTGCAGCCAGGGGGAGGAGGCATCCTGGGATGGAGGTGGCTGCTTCAGCATAGTGCTGGTGAGCCCTGTCCCACCACTGGCCTCTCCCTCCTGCCCTGTCCCTCACCTGGTGCCTCCTCTTCGGGGGCTGGGTTCATCTTCTTCATGGGCATCCTCTCCCACCAACCCACTGTGGGTGTCCCTGGGAGATGCTGCCTTCCAAGGGAGGTGCTCTGCTCTCCTGGAGTGGTCCCTGGCAAAGTCTCCTGATTGCACACTAGCTGATATCCATATGTAGGCATCTGTCCACCTAGCTACATTTAGATTCCATCACCTCCAAGCAGCAGTACTGTGCATTTCTCTCCGCCATCTGTCTTTACTGTGACACCATCTTAAAAACATATAGTGTGCTTATTGAAAAGTATCAGAAAGAAAAAAACAAACTCGTAGTTCACAATGTGTATTTCCATGCCCCTCCAAACAATAGAATTCTTTAGTTTAGAAGAGACCCTTGAGATCACCAAGGGTCATTTGCCCTAAATCCAAAATGGGAAGTGTTCGTATGAATTCTCCAGTATAAAAAGCAGTAACGGAATAAGGTAATCCATCCCTAAACTTTATCACCTATGCAGAATACAGATTAAAAGTCACAGATTGGATGTGATCATAAATTTATTAGTTATTTAGCATAGTCTGATTACTTGTTTAGAGACAACAACTTTAGTGCTAGGAACCTTGCACCTCTACTGGACTTCTGTTTCTCCTTCTGCCATATTTTTATTTCACCAGACTGCAATTTGTTCAACTTTGTTTGTCAGCAAACCTGATATGTCAAAAAATTGTTCAACTGAGAAGCTCAATCTTGAAGTGCTTACACTATCATATAACAGCACACAATGTTTTACTTACACCCTGATAGTTAAAATTATTAAACTTGAATCCTACCTAGCATGTTGACACAGCATTACCAGGGAAGTTCATTTTGTCTACACATGCAAAAGCATGAGATGAAGGACATGGCAGAGCATTTTGACTGATAAAGCAAAGAAGATCTTTTGACATAGAAAAGTAGTGTATGTGTTTTTCCTGGGGTTTTTTGTTGTTATTGTTGTTGTTGTTGTATCTTTTTTTTAGAAAAATACACGAAGTTCAGTCATTTGAGAAAATCATCATAGAGTAATTGCCACACCAACACTATTTAGTATGTTCCTTTCCCTTTCTTTCCCTGATTGAAATCCACATCAAGTAATTACATGCAATTAAACATATTCTTTCCAATGCTTTTGCCTTGTTTTCTTTTTTCATTTCACTACAATTACTGTGAATTTCCTTTTACTAATCAACTTGCACTTTTCAAACAAATTTGCATGCATTTAATGCATCAAAAGGGCCAATACCTCAAAGAAGAGGATCTTTGTAGTCTGCCCTGATGGAGGGCCATTTCATCCAAATTTCATCATTGTCATCCAAATTTGTTCTGTGCCTCATCAAGGGTCTGATAATAGGCTCTACACAGCAGAAATAGTCAAATTGCAGTTTGAACAGGAGAAATTTTTTAATTTGCTGCGTGGTAGCATTTACATGAATCTTCGACTACAAAAGGGAACTTCATGAACAACAGTGTTGTAAATCAAGTAGTTTGTTCACTTGAAATAGGAACCTAATAAGAGAAAAATACAAGAAAAATATTCCCCAGAAGAATTCATTCCATCATTGAATTTTTAGGCTATTTGAGATACAGATTGCCTTTGGATACCTAAGGGAGTCCCAAGAGCTACACAGGCAATGCTATGATGCAAATAACAAACACATGTAAGTCAGCACTGGATAGACATAAAGGGCAGGATCTCTGTCCTTTATCAAATCACTGTTGTTAGTATCTTCCTAGTCTCAAATGTTTTAGGAACACAAACACTTTTCAGCCTCCATTAAATAACATGCTATTGACCTCTCTATACCAAAGATAGAAGAAACGTGCTACAGCCTCACCTAGAGTAGTTCTAACAACTCCCATTTCTAATTTTCAGAGGTGACCTGTCCAATTACTAAATAAAACAGAATAAAAACAGCTGTTACGCCAACAGAAATATATTCAGGGACCAACAGAACTAATAACATTTTTCTTCATGGCTTCTTCCACAGAACATCATACTTGTTTCTGGTCCTTTCTGTGAACCAGTTGCCACCAAAAACATATTGGGAAACCAGAGAGCCTGAAGAAATCCATTTGTCCATATGCCTCCATGTTCTTAGCACACAACACCACCACTGAATTTTCCTTAAGCACATAAGGGTATGGTAACAATGCACTTCAAGACTATTACTGCTTGATGCTTACAGGCAAACTATTCAAACAGACAAATTCACCTTAACATCAGAAGTTCTAAGCACAGCTGAACACACCACAGGAACAAAATAACTCTCCTAAAGCTTGCTTCTATGTATAGTGGGCTGATGAGCTCCATCCAGTGTGCTGCATCCAGTGGTTGCCTGGAAGTGATTTCAGCTCTCCTGTTTGTGTTTCTGCTGCTAGCAGAGGCTGTGACTAGACAGAAGGCAGCACTGGAATCAGCTGGGAACTCGGGTACTCAGTAGCTCCCCACCTGAGAGCTCCTCATGTGTTTTTTGTTTTGCTGTAAATCTGATTTTGTCACTGGTCTGGAAAGAGGAGTATTCTTGAATCATTTTCATCTGAGAAATAGTCACCAGTCCCGTATTATAGAAAAATATTATTATCTACCTTCGGGATGTGCCTTTGATTGCATCATAATTCTGAACAAAAAAATTCTATACATGAGGAAGATACCTTAGGCATAGTCCGGAGCTCACACTCTGGTTGGGTCAGTGTGAATATATCCTCAGGGAAGCCACTGGAGTGTGGCTCACTAGAACAAAGGTGTTCCATCCTCGGGCATATATGATCCAGAAAATCAAGTACTGAATCTCTTTGTCCTAGGATGGTCCTTGCTTGGAGTCAATCCAGTAATGATCATATGACCGGTCAGAAGCAAGATATTGTGATTAAAACCCACAAAACCAATAAAGTAATACTTTCATTCTATATATAAACTCCCAAGTACTGGCAACTTAATTAAGCTGTGTTTTCTTTTGCATAGAGGCATACTAGCAGCTTGTACTGTTGGGGTTAGAGTTCGCCAGAGTCTGGAAAACTACAACTTCAGTAGCTGAGATAATGCTTAGATTCTACATGTGCCACAAAATAAGGAAAATGGATGATGTTAATAGATTCAATTGTTTCCCCCCTGTACTTCCCTGGCCATTTTAATATTGGAATTTCAGTTTGGTAAGGGTAAAGGGCAAAGCATGGGATGGAAGATGTGGGAAGGAGTTTGGAAAAGATAAACCTTCTGTCCTGTACACAGTTAATGAATTAGGAAGAGGGCTGGTGTTAATACATTTCAATCTTTTTTCTCTAGGTGTTAAGCCATCTATTTTTGTCTAAGTATTGGTTCCCTGTCTGAAATTAAAATAATGAATAGTGGATATGTTATGAACCGTGGAATCTGAAAGTCAAACTAAGTAATAGATGGATCCTGAAAACTCAGCAGAGTTAGACTACTGAAGTCAAAAGGCTCCAATATCTTACATTCTATTTTAACCTAAAAAAGGATAGTCTGGTGATACTTCAGGTGAAAATTGAGGTCAGGATAACAATTAGAATTTTCAAAAGTAAAATGTCAGAAGTTCTGTACATGACTGGAATCAACTTAAGCCACACAGCTATCAAGAGGGTGATATCAGCAGTAATCAATTCCTAATGTTATTTTTCCCTGTGGGTATAATGAGTTATAGGAACATAAATGCTCCAGAGTGAAGTTTACATTTGGGTTCTTCAAAATACAAACTTTTAGGGATTATAATAATGTTTGGCTTTTCTTTCTTCCTCAGAGAATTGCATTGAGTTGTAATTCTGGTCAGGATGAAGGTTTGGAAAACTGAGCAGATCTTAAAAGTAAAACTTTGGTTAGCTGCTACATGCTTACAGAGGAAGAATGACATCGACACTGGCTAGTGCCAGTACCAAGCTTCAGCTGTGGTTAGTGTTGAGACTGGGGTTAGAGCTAGAGGTCAAGAATCACAGTCTCACCTCTTTCTAGCTGGATCCACAGATTTGGAGGTGGTTTTGTTTTGAGAGGGTACAGCAGTGGTTTCCTGAGTTTGACACACATAAAGAAAATTACTTTTCTATGCAGATTATGCTCAAGCAAGTCCTAGAGGTCTTCAAGGGCTGTACTTTGGCTTCTAAAGTCTTTTTACCCCAAGTCCAACTGATATATATGGGCCTGACCAAGCAGCTGCCTCTCACAATTGCCTCCATGATTGGTGCCTCCAATTCCTCCCAGTCTTTCTCTCAGAAAGGATTTAACACAGAATCATTATTCTCACCTTGTATTTTGCTTTGAAAATTTATGCTTCTATTTTGAATCTGAAGAAATCATCAGTAACTCAAATGGGCATAGGAAAATATATGATTTTTTCCCTGTCAACCTATGATACTGTGGAACAGTTTTGCGAGGAAAAGTTTCATTTGCCTTTCAGCCATCAGGCATTGGCCAGTGTTCAGGGAAGCATATCCATTCAGATGAAGAACTTGCTTGTTTCAGTACTGAGCAGCCAAATTCATCCTTGGAATAAAACCAATTAATATTTATAAGGGATATACAGCAGACATTAATTTAGGCCATTGTAAGAAGCAAAAGTGATGTATCTTAAGTATCCTGGCAGGACATACCAATAGTATATAGTAGTAGATTATATTCTACAGAAAACAGGTACATGTAAATCTGGGAAACACAGGTTTTATTTTTAACTTACATAAAAAACCAGCAACTGAGTTAGACATAGCTCTATAAAGTGTTTATCTCCATGAAGAAAAACTGCCGAAGTACCCACATTCAGCATCTTTCCTCACCTCATTTTAGACAGCATATGGATAGAAAAATGGCTCAAATATCTATATATAATTTAGTAAAAAAAAGCATTGAGCCTGTCTGCCTTGCTTCAGAAGTACATTTTAGACCACTCATTCACCATCAGTATCAGTGCAAAAGCAAATATTGAAGACTACATCTCTGCCACTGAAGGCTGCATTCTTTATGGAGCCTTCTGGTGACTCATGGTTGCCCTTTGGACAAAGGAAAACACCAGGAAATCCATAGGCTAGAGCTCACTATCTCCCATGTGGGGAAAAATGATCATATTTGGGAAAGGAAGCTGCAGTGAAGGAACATGCCATGAAACTTGCATCAAGGAACTATTCTAGCCACTGTAACTTACAGCATCCCTGGAACTGTGCTAAATTACCATCTGGATTTACCCTCTGTTCACTTACCACAAGAAAGATTATTATAGTTTATTATTTGGGCTTTTAGGGATACTTGGTCACAACCTTAATGGCATAAACAGTGTTTTAATAGTTATTGGGAAAGACAATAAGAAAATTACTGCTTTGTCTTCCAACAGCAGAAATTAATTTTAAAAAGCTGAGGATGAAATTACATGCCCCAAAGACCACAGAACTTTCTTTTACTTCAAAAACTCTAAAGCAGTGAGGCACAGAGAATTTCTGAATCAGACTGACATTCTGTATCTAGGAGTCACAGTATCTTGGAGTCACAGGGATAGAACTTTCAGTTATGTTTGCTGTCTGGAAAATATCAATAAAAAAGAGATCTTAGGTAAATACCATTCAGAAGCCAGCTGGCACTAAGTAGGGCACCCATATCCACCCTCAGGATTGCAATGCAAACTCTGACCCTGTCTCCAGCAGGAAAGCATCTGCTTGTTTGATATGAGAGCCCATATATGAGATTCCCAGACATCAAAATTACAAAGCTTTGGAAGTGACAAGTGGCGTATTATGCCAGCTTCAATTTACCTACCTTTCATTACTGCTATTGGACCAGAAAATATCATACATGAAGCACCTGCATTATTGAAGTATCAAAAAAGGGAAGAATAATATATATATTTTCTGTAAAATGCTATAAAACACATGACACCTAGCTCATTTAAGCATCTGACTCATCCTTGTTTGTAATAAAGAATTTCTTACTGGATGGTGTTGAACACTGGCAGTGTATCATAGAACAAGCCCTTTAAAGCACAGTTCTGGGCACATCAAGAGGTAGTAGGTGATCAGGGGACAGTCAGCATGGAGTTATCATAGGTAATTAATGCCTGACCAACCTGGCTGCCCTCTATGATAAAATATCTAGATTTGCGGACAAGGGGAGAGATGTGGTTGTCATCTGCCTTGGCTTTAGCAGGAGTTTTGACACTGTCTCCCACTATATACTCTTGTAGCCCAGTTAGGACATTATGGTCTATATAGGTGAACAGTTAGATGAGTAAAAAATCTGGCTGGATGGAAGGGTTCAGAGAGTAGCAGTTAATGGTCATCCTCCACCTGGATGGAGTAGACCACCTGTCAAGGGTCTGCATGTCAAAGTGGTGCCTTAGGAACTGTACTGTGATCTCTCCTATCTTCATCAATGTTCACTCACCTCCTCCAACGATGAGGAAGAGATTATGGAGCTCAGCAATTCAGCAGATGACTATAAATGAGGGACCAGCTGAGGCTCTCAATGGCAGTGTAGGCAGCGCTGCCATTCTGAAGGACTTAAGAGAAGCCGGGAGAAGCTTCTGGAGGACTGAACAGCAGCTTTTGAATACCTGTGAAGAGGTCCTCAAGAAGGCAGAGCCAGACTGTTTGAAGGGCTGCCTGGCAGCAGGATGAAAGGAAACAGGTATATGCCTCAGATGATATTAATTCTGTAATACATGCTCATGCAGGAAACATGAAAGGAATTAATCCTCAGGTTTTATTGAATGGATAAAAAACCTTTGCAAGGCTTTACAATCTGTCATGCATTTCAAAATGCTGCACTCAGGGGATTTCTGACATAGCTCCCACAGGCTGCAGATGTCCAAAGGATTAAGAAATTTTTTGAGTTTGTCTGAACCACCATTTTTCTTCCTTGTCCCCTAATATGCAATGCATAAAGCTTGTCTTTAGGTGAGGATATGAACCACAGTTATTACATATATCTCACAGTGGTAAAAATACCATTTTTTAGCAAAATAATTGCTTTACATAGTCATGTTGTATTTCTGCATTACGATATTTACAAAATCACGTTTTGGGAATCATTCATCAACACACTTTCTCAGCAGAGCAGATGTTTACCTAAAGAGTCTGATTTCTTTTAACTTTTTCTGGTTTGGGAGGAAATAAGCTTTGGGGTCTCCAGGATTTGAATGCAAACTATTATTTTGACTTTCAAGTTTGGGCCCTTGCTTGCTCATGTTAACTGTTTTCCAACTATGAAAGGGCATTTCCTTCTCTTGCCACCAAGTTGAGAGGGTTAAGATGAAAATTATACATTTGAGAAGAAAGCAGAATAACTTTAAAGCTCAAAGACTCTCTGACCACTGAGTGCAAAGAACCACTTATCTGAGATCAAGTTACTGTGGAATCAGCATCAGCAGAAGGAAAACACAAGCAGAGACTTTTCATTATCCACAGAGATATGATAGCACCTTCTAGTACCTAAAGGGGCTACAGGAGAGATGGAGAGGGACTTTTTACAACAGCATGGAATGATAGAACACAGAGAGTTGGCTTCAAACTGAAAGAGTGTTGGATTATATCAGATACTGGGAAGAAACTATTTACTGTGAGGCACTGGCACAGGTTACCCAGAAAAGCTGTTGATGCTCCATCCCTGGAAGTGTTCAAGGCCAGGTTGGATGGGCCCTGACAAACCTGATCTAGTGGAAAGTGTCCCTCTCCATGGCAGGGAATTTGGAACTAGATGATCTTAAAGGTCCCCTCCAGCTCAAAGCATTCTGTGATTCAATGATAATTTGGAATTTAACAGTTATGTGATAGTAAAAGATGAGACTGGGTTAAAAACAATCTAGTGATTTTTGCTTACCTTCTGCAATTGCAACCAGACCAACAAGGTGAAGCAAATGTTAAAATAAATGAACATAATACACATTATGTCTTTTGGATTTCAGAATTCGGAAACAAAAGAGGGTTTCTTGATCAGATGTATGAAACCTACTCTTCTTTGTAGACAGGAAGTACAAATGGGGCTTAAGTGGAGTAGCACATTCATTCTCTGCAGAGGAAAGTGTTCTACCAAAGGCAAGCATTTCTTAAACAGATGACTAAAGCACTGCTGTAGATGATTTATTTGTATAATACTCTTCTTTCTGTATCCTATATGCAAATTATTACAAAATTGGGAGCTATTCCATAACTAAGCCAAAGTCCACAGTTATAAGGTCACATCAATGCAGTACTGGATACTTATAACAAGGTGGGGAGGAAAAAACCCTCATAGACCATTATAAAGCAAAAGGCTAAATTTTGCTTTCAAAAAGCCAGTTACATTGGGTGGGCTTTTTTGATTTTCAAAGATGACAATGGGTTTTAATTATATATCAAACCCCATATATTATGTCCACTGCTCTTTATCCTCTGTTTTGAGAAGTAGAATCTCTGTGTAGAGATAACGTAGGTGTTTGGAGAGACCTGGAGGTGGTCTCACAGACATTCTTGAGCTCCTTGTTTTGGAAGAGAAACCAAAGCTCAGAGATCATGAAAAGCTATGGGGAGATCACAGCATGTCCTGTGCATGCGCCCCTGATAACTGGGTGCAAACAGCAGCCCTGCTGCCTGTCAGGATGGACTGAGCCTGGTGGTGCCAACGTTCCCACTTGTGTGTCCCTGCCTGGGTGTTGCTTCAGGATCCTCCAGTTAACAAGGTAATGGAATAAATTTCTTCTTTGCATTTCAGCTGTGGGTTTGTGGTTGTTCTGGCTGCCGGCCTGCGTCAAATCACACAGGAACCAAGTGCTAAACTTGAGGAACATCTTTAATGCGCAGAACAGTCTGGCTCCAAAGAGCAAACCACCTTCAGACCCATTAAAAGAAACTGATTTATGTTTTTCTGATTGCAGTCCCAACCCTTCTGCTTCCTCCATTCCCTTTTCCCTATAGTAGCTGAGACTTGGATCAATTGACTTCCCCAAACCCAGGTGGACTTTATCAAATCTCTTACTATAATCTGTCAGGCACTTCTAATCATATTAGTGATTTCCCATCATACAACATCAGTAATTATATTATTAGACTTGGGTTGGGTTTTTTTTTGCCTATCTGATATAAAACTACCTCTGCATATCAATAACTTTTCTATCATGGGACTTTAATGAAGCAGAATATCAATGAGATGTGATGGGTGGAAAACTGTTAGTGATACAAAAGATGTTCACATTTGGGTATAGACATGGCACTATTAGAAATGGTTTCCTTAGAAAAAGAAGTCTCTCTCCTTTTTTTTCCTTTCATTTCCCTCGATGTGGGACAACTGTAAAACTTTATTTACAATTCATATGGAGAATGATTAAATACCTTTCATTCTCTGATTGTTGAACAACTTTGCAAATCACAAAGGCATTCACTTGGTAAGAAGAAATTACAGTGATATTGTCTCATCCTCGGGATCATTTGTTACTTTAAAAAACTTAAGAAAGTATGTCAAATTGTGGCAGAGACTGTAGCTTTATCTAAAATAAACTTATTAAAGGAGACAGTTTTTTTATTAGCAAGTCAGAAACCAAATGATTAAACAGCTTTCTCTCTGTCTGAATACCAAATAGAAATCAATGCACATTATACAGCAGTGGCAGCTGAGACTGCAGAAGATCCAAGGACAGAGTAAAGACTGTGATTTACTGAAAATATTTCACCCAGGCAGCAGTCATAAGATGAAGTCTAGTTTGCCCACATAATACATTCCCTTGCTCTTTTCAATATGAATTTAGAAAACTTACATGCATAAACTGTAAAAAGGTGGTAGTCTTGTTACAAATCCATAACTGTTGAACTAAAAAGAATTGTTTCTACATCCTAAGCAGGCTCTCTAGAAAGCTTTTTGAAATATCATGTATTGCTACTCAATGGCAGGCAATGTTAACATTTTTTTATTGGTGGTTGTGACAATTGCAGCAATCAAAAACATAACTACAAACCACTGTGTTTCTGTAAACTGCTTACAACACTCAAGAGAAAACATGACAAAGTGTGTTGACCCAGTGATTCACCCACAGTGGCTCCCAGCATGTCAGCTCTGTGGAGATCTTCATGGATAAAGTGTACAGCGAATCTGGATCTACCCATTCACATGATTAAAGGATGATTTCCATTTAACATTACTATGAATGGACCTACAACATATAGTTGCACACCTGACAGCTAAAATACTTCAATAAAACATGCAGGGGTTTTGGTTTCTCATAGATTTCTTTTTTGCAAAGATTCCAAATGGGACACAGGAATTAATTTTGTTCAAACAAAAATACAAGATTTTTGCATAGTTTCAGGAGTTGTCCTTGGTCCACTTTTTCATTTGCTGGATATAAGCTGGTAGAACTGGAAAAAACAGATAAATGTGGGGCACAGTATCTGAAATTCAAAAAGTAAACAAAAGAATAGAGATATATCAGGGAAATAAAAAGATTCTGGATAATATATACTAATCACCACAAAATAAATATTTTTTTTAAAAATCAACTTATTATTAGAAATCATATTCATTCTATTACTCTAATTGTACTGATATAATTGGAAATTATTTACCATCATTTATTAGTATATGAACTGAACAACATAAAACAATATCACACAGAAACCAGTGCTTTTCTGAATGAGTTGGGGAAAAGATTCATATCCATCATACAGCTAATATACCTTCCACTACACAATATCCATGTTTGTGTGCCAAAAATCTTGAGAGGCCCTGGATTAAATGAGTGTACCGTAGGTGATAATCAGGTAGGAAATATTAAGCCTGTAGACAGACACCAAGACAAGTTCCACACTGACTTAAGATGTGTAAAACTGTACCAGCTACAGTGGAGGACAGTTATAATATGTCAATGCAGTTTATAGATGATGCAAAGCAGAACAAATGTTTCCCAGGTCTAAGTGATAGATTTTATTGAGGTAAAATTGCAAATCCAAAGAGTATGCAAACACTCAAGAACACGCATTTAAGCTACAAGTACAGTGTGCAAAGATAAAAAGCTTGTGAGGTGTGCCCCTCACAGCTTCTCAACTTTTTAAAACAATATATTCACCATTTGATGTCAGGTGAATAAATCCAGGCTGTGTCTGGTCTAGTGGAGGGAAAGAGGTGAGGGTTTTCACTCTGGCTCTGGTATTCATGTCCATGCAGATGAACTGCTTCACTGCTCAAATCAGGGTAATCACACCTGAACTGCAGACTGCAAAATGGCCTTGGGTGGTGGCTGTGCATTCTTTGAGACAGTGCTACTTGGTCTAAGCCACCTCTGCTAGGAAACACACTTTAATGTTATGGATGATTTGGGGCAGTTTCCCTAGCAGTGAGGATGACACCTTAGAGCCCTGTTTGGTTTAAGTCTACACCAAACTGTACCACACACTATAAAAAGTCTGACAGGGCAAAATTAAACTTGGTTTCAAACAAGTGAATTTCAGGCAGCAGACAGACTTCACAGGTTTTCCTTGCATGTAGGGCTTTAGCTAACAATTTTCCTCAAAAGTTTAGTGCAGTCATTGTTGTGTATCAGAAGTTTATGCTACCCTTAAAGCACGGGGGCAATAAAATTTCCTAACTGGCTGTATCAGGTCTTGTCCTCCCATGGCAGCCCACAGTAACTCCCGTGACCTGTGGAAACTGCATTTACATCTTGCAGTGGGACAAGAGTGGTTTTATGTCAAATGATAGCAGAATTCTTAGAAATTTAGGAAATCCACTGTAATTGTCAAAGGCTATCATAATTTATTTTATTACAGTAAATAGTTAAATAATTTGAAAAGGGTAGTCCCGCTCCTGTAAATTATAGACATATTATCTCTAATGCTCCTTTTGTTTCTAAGCACAATTCTATTAATATCCAAGTAATAAAATATTTTTCTGTAGAATAGTTATAACTATTAAAATACACAGTGACTATGTCTAAAACTTGGAGATCGTTTAATCATAATAATGAAAAAATCTGATACATTTCTAGAGAAAATTTAAAAAAAAACCATGGAGCCTTGAAGAAACGGGATTATCTGGTGATAATTGCCTTGCAGTATACACATTACCTTTTTTCTATGAAGACTTAGGAAAAGCAATTGTAGGAAAGGCCAGATATCTGACCCATTCCTAGAAGAATATGAATGAGGACTCCTCATAATTTCATTTGATTAGGGTTGTCACTGGCTGGAACTACTCGCAAGGCATATAGGCCCAACTCATATGGACATCACTCACATTATTATAGAAATATTTAATATTATTTTAGGGTTAAAAATAGGGAAGGGTTCATTCTCTTAAACTTTGTCAGGTAACTCTCTTTGAAGTTGCAGCAATAATGTAATCTAGAACATCATTTTAATGGTTTTATATATAGATACATAAGAATATACTCAACAGACAACCACAGACGAAAATATATTTGAGGACACACAGAAAAGTATTTTTATATTGTAAAAATTATTAATCCCTACACATTCCAGGTAAAATAAAAATCCCATAAAACACTTCTTTGGAGCAAGTCAAACAGAACAAAAATTCACAGTCTGAAAAACACAAGACATGAAGAATGTGCCTAGATAAAGGAGACAAATAAAACACTTATCAGGAATACACTGCAAGCCAGATGGCTGCAAAAAAAGCTTATACAATGAAGCCCAGGTTAGCTGTTAGTCAGGATGACTAAAAGTAGGGAAATATTCAGAAAAAATTAAATGGGGCCTGTATAATTTCAGATTTTTGACAATGTAGTAAATGGGCCTTGCTTATGTAGTGATTGAAGAAATTTCAGAGAGGGTGCCTGCAGACATGGAAGGCAGAACTGAAGCAAATAACAGTATTTTTAACAAGTTAAAAATAAATTGTTTTAGAGTTTGTCACATTCCAGTGTTCCTTCTCAATGAAAACACTGAAGAATGTTAGTACAAGAGTATGTGCAGCTAAGAGGACTGAATTGCAAAGGGGAACTGAGAGAAATAGAGTACAAAATATGACTGAGGAGTAACTGAAAGACATGCAAAAATGCAGTAAGGATTGATTAGAGCAGACCACTGATCTATAAAATCCTGAACTTGTAAAGAAAAAAGGTATTAACATTGAACAAAAAAGCAAAGTGCAAAAAGAGTCTATTACACTACAACATCAGCTAGTTATTCTAAAACTAATAAAAGCACTTGAGAAATAGTGATGAGTTTCAGTATATAGTCTGACATGTCTAATACTGTGTTCTTTGCAGGAAAAGCTGTTGACTGATAAGAGTGTGCTACAGGCTATTTTTTTTTTTCCTATATGAACATCACAGAACAGGGAAAAAGTCTCTTGAATTCTTTTTTTCCAAATAATTTCTGACGTCATTTAACATGTCCGATAGGACTGCAGCAGTATTAGTGGGATGGAAACATAAGGCAAGTCTATACTGAAGTGGAAGTGCAGGTCTGGACCTCACCAGCTAGCAATTCAAAGCAATTTGCTTTCCACATATTCTGCAATTGGAATGCTGAGAAAACTTGAGCTTTCTCTGATCCAGCAGCCTTCAAGGGCCAAACAAAGAGAAAACACAGATGCTATAGGGAAAATTATATGTGTATTTACTGTCCAAAGCAAATAATAATCAAGAAAAATGTCAATACAAAATAGAAGGTAATCCAGATTGCCAATTCTTTTTGTGCTTTTTTCTTCTCTTCTTATAAGCAGTCTAATGTTAAGATCCAAACATACATTAATGTTTGAAAAGTTGTTTTCCTCTGAGCTGAATCTAGAATTCCCCGGGCAGCGATGCAGTGTGACTTGTACGATTTACCTCCATTCCAAAAATAGTAATAAAAAGGCTTTGAATAATTATTCAGCAGTGTCAAGTATCTATTACTGACTCCTTGCAAATATTTATAAAGCCCATTTTCTGGTGCCCAAAAAGTGGAAAAATCTGAGTCAACTTGAAGAAGCAAGTCAATTCAAATAGTTGCCTAAGCTGGAAGTTAAAACTTTTTGGAATCCCTTTTTCTGTATGCTTCACGGACATAATGAACAACACCAAAAAACCTTTGACCTTACAGCATTGGGAAAGCATCAGGGAAAAAAAGACAGGTGTTGTCCTGCCTACCACACACTAGGATCACATTATCCTCACTGTTAACATCCTCCACCCATTTAAATGACAACCTGAAGGTGGCAACACAAGTGTAATCTTTGTTTGGTGCCATTTATTCAGGATATGATGAAAGCGTTTCTGAAACCACTAAGAAATATCTTCCAAACTGTGGTCGGAAACCTTCCTATCAATGGAATGCCTAAAAGTGAAGAATATATGTTAAAATACTGCTATACTAATGTGCCAAGGGAATGATGTCACACCATACTACCATCTAGATACCCAGCAGATAATTGGAGGGATGGTCTCATGAACAGCTACGGCTCTTCAGCTGCTGTTTGTTTATACTCCAGTTCTCCTGAAACAACATACTTAGCATACAACATAGGCTTGGATGACTAAGGAAACAGTGATATGAAAGAGCCTTTAAGGTGAATCCTGATATTTGTTCTGCTTTCTAAAAGGGGCAAAAAAAAAAGAAAATACTTTCCTTGTTTTTATTCCTTATATTCGTTATTTCCATGCTCATGTTTTAGCAGATGTGGACACAGATACTATTTTTATGCGCTTTAATTACAGTAAGAACTACATTCACGAGATGTAGTTATGAACAGGATTGGACAGAAGGCTTACTGCAAATAATTCTCAAAAGAAAATACGTGTAATTGTTGATCTATCTTGAGTTGTCCTTTTGGGGACTCACAAAAGGAAAAGAAACACTTTAAAAAGATTTAAGAAAATAAGAATAAAACTTGTATGTTTGCAAGACTCTAGGCAAGAAATAAAATAATGTTGTCCAGCTCTTAACAAAGCTTAATATTTAATACACTGCCCTTTTTGTTCGTTCAGTCAACAAAAATTAGTATCAATGAACTTAACATCAAGTACAATGATGTAACACTTAAATAACATCATAATCTCAGTGTATCCAGGAGCCTAAGGAATAAAATTTGTTGCTGTCCATGGCTATGGCATTTACTTTTTTCTTGTCTCAAAAAAAGATTCATGGATTATGCACACTCACTTTTTCACTGCTGCATTGATCATTTAATACAAACGCTTCTCCTGAAAATTGGACTGTTTTCCAGACTGTAAATTGTTCTTCCAGCTTCACAATTAAAGACATCATGCTGATGAATGAGGTAGTAATGCTGATTTACATTCAGCAGTTGTGTGACTCAGAGATATGATATACACTATCTTTGTCTCCTCAGCAGAAGCTGTAGGCAGTCTCCAAAATATCTTTGTCCACCAGGTTTGTTATCACTCTCCCCAAAAGACCTGTAATGCTTCAGATAGCAGGAAACTTGCTAATAGTTTCCTTCTTTATGACCTGTTATAAAAGCCAATGAAATGCTTATTGATAACTTCAAACTGAGTGTCTTGAAGACGTGTATTTTACTCAGGCGATTGTCACACCAGAGGCAGAACCTGGACCAACTTTCTTTCCCACTATAGCAAATAAGCCTTGGCCAGAAACAGCTGTTCTGAAAAAGTTGGAATGTATTCATCTTCAGCCCTATTCAGTTCTGGATCTCACTATAGAAACTGCCACCAAACATTAATTAGAAAGAGCCTAATCCTGTAGTTTCTGCTGCCTTTGGAACAGAGCAGCATCTCTTTGTGATAGATGGTGTCTATCATTTGAAAAAAAAAATGGGAAATGCTCCAAAAGCAGCATGTGAGAACCTATAATAGATATGTAAGGGCTTTCAGCTGTGACCTCTCCATCTAGGGGAGATAAAGAAATAATCAAGCAGCTTCCAGGTTCAAAGCAGACTAGGTGAGGGATGGTAGAAATAAAGATGAAGAGGAGAGTCCTACGTCCTCTGGGTCAGACTGGGAATTTCCCAAGTCTAACTGTGAGCATTTCAGAGATACAGGAAAATGAGGCAGATCTCAGAACAAATTGCTGGTAGGGATTTTTTTCCTGTTTCTCCTCACCTGGGAGATCCAAGGCTGTTTGAGTAGGAGAAGAAAACTCTTGCCAAGCTAGGCTGATCTGGGAAAACATAGCAGTACTGTCTATTTTTCACAACCAGCTATGCTTCTGACATCTGGTTCAAACAAAGGCACTGCAAATGCTTATACTGAGGAGAAAAGTGCAAACCGAACCAGATGTCAGCTAATTTGAGCAACCTCACCTAGCTGAAGATGCCTCTGCTCATTGCAGGTGGGTTGGAACTAGCTGACCTTTAAAAGTTCCTTCCAACTCAGAAGTATTCATTACTTTAAAAGTATGTGGTACGTGGTTTAACTACACTGAATTTAGACTGTGACTGCTCACATACTCTCTAAACAGATATTCAGTATGTATTTTTTGATAACTATGTTATCATAGAATCAGAGAATATGCTGAATTGGAAGGGATCCATCAGGATCATCGAGTCCAGTTCCTGGCTCTATCCATCACCATCTAAATCTGCGGTCTTCATAAACTTCTAGAATAAATAACCAACCTTTCTTGAAACTAGGAAAGAGCAAAGAATACATTTATGGTTTAGTCCTCATAGATGGCAGAACATGTGGAATTTCAAAGGTTTACAAACATTTTAAATGAATTCCTCAGAGTTATAGAAAGTCCATCAGTAAAATCAGAACTCCCACTGAATGACCAGTATGCTTTCACTTGAAAAAATAAATACAGTTGCAACTGCTATGTAACTCAGAAAGATGCTATGCTAACACTGGGCCCTTGTTCTTTTAATCTCCTTCACCCGAAAACTGAAGAAAATTAAAAGAAATATTTAAGGATTGTAGGCATTATAATACCGACATCATATTCAGCTTATTAAACCTCTTCTTCACTAAGATTTAAGATACTGCTGAATAGCTCATCCCTTGTATGTAGTTAATATACTTTTGGTGCACTTTGACATAATTCTAGAAAGGATAAATGAAACTCCTAAAGGCTTTTGGTGTTTAAGAACAAGTATTAACATAATTGCTCTAAAAATATTTAAAGGAGCTGAAGGTCACTTGCTGACTCTTCATGTCTAAGACTATACTGCAGTTGACTCTTGTCTCTTGACAATAAACTGATCAAGACTGTTGCAATATCTAGATATAAATGTCTGCCACTGCTGCAAAGTTAGGGATTTATCACAGGATTTTCCTTATCATTCCTTGGTTTTAGAGATTTATAACTCCATTAATCAGCCTTTAATATTCATGCAGTAAATTTGCCGTTGTGTACAATGAGGTTTAATTACTAGATTATTTTTCCATTTGTGGAAGGGACAATTCAGATTATTTTCAGTTTTCAGAAGACTACAGCATTTAGATTAGAGATCAACATACAAACCCTTACAGATATCTAACATTCAGAACTCTATATGGAATACAAAAGAAAACCACAATTAAACTGTTATTTTAGTTCTGCACAGTCTTGCATACCTGCTAAGAAGCATCAATGACCCAACAGATCTCTCACACACAGAGATTTCTGTTTCATACTAGATAAATTCAGAGCCTATGCAAAGGATGCTGGATTCAGAGGTTTGAAAAGCAGCCACTGCTCCCACTATAATCATTAGAAGATCTTGGCATTTGGTACTTTACAAAATCAGGAACTTTAATATGGGGCTTTTTGAGGCACAAGAACTACAGGGATATCTGAACAGCACCTTTCAACTAGTTACAGTTAATTCTTTCAGGGGCAAATTTTGCTCTCAGTATGTAGTAATTAGATTCTTAATGCTAGTATGCATATAAAAATATACTACAGATCAATGTACGGGGAAGAATTTCACTTCCTATGCATGATGAATCTTAATTGCAACCTCCTCCAAGTCTTAGATCTCCCTATAGGAGAGCTGCAATCACTCATTTAGATTGGAGAAAGGACCACTTATCTGAATGGGTTTCATAGCAACAAAATCCTGTCAGATCCAGTCAATCATGTTGCCACATACTGGCCTAATGAAATACAATTGTGTATAAACAAAAAGACACATTTTAGACAATATGTTATATTCAGTTGTAAGGGAACACAGGTCATGATACATGGCAGTTATTCTTTGCTTTCCATCTTCAAAGTGCTTCAGAAGCAAACTAATTAATCCCCTAAGTAATTAATACTAATTATTTAGTGGATGATGATTACGGTAGTCTATTGCTTTAAACGAATTAGTTGTAAATGTTTTAATGATATGCTACAATGTTTTATATGCAATTGCTATGGTCTGCTGGGTTATAATGTGTATCTTATGGTATTTATTCCCAAATGGTCCACTGTGAATTTATACAACCTGTAACAGATGATCAGATGAAAGCATACATGGGTTAAAGGACCAGGTTCACAGCAGGATTCATCTGCTAGGATTGCCATTATAGTAACTGGAAGCCACAGCAAAGAATAAAGCATTTAGTCCTCCTTACACCATGCACAGAAACAGTGAGGACTTCAAAATCAGGGGCTTGAACTCAGTGTGCTAATGCACAGCATACCTGAGCAGCTGTGCAAGGATGCCCAGCAGCCCTGTTCATGCTGTTAATGAATGCTGGACACAAATCAGCTTTAGGACTTAAGGACATAAATTCATGTGAACTTTGTTTCTTTTCCTTAAATCCAGGAAGGGCAATTGCTTTGTATTACTCCATAAGTAAAGAAAGAGAGACTCCCAGTCAGCGATAGGTATGAACAGCCATCTGAGCCTGAGAACCAGAACATCCTGTGCAGCAAGAGGGAGGGCACTCGCTTGCTTGGACAGAGATAAGGACTACAATCCACTTTGTGACAGGGGAATCAAACTGGGTCTCCCACTCTCAGCAGGAATCCTCTTACCCCTATACGTTCCAGGCACGCTTTCAGCAGAGCTTTCCCAATGAATTCCATCAAGTGTTTTCCACGGCTGAGGTGGGTACTGAGGTGCCTTTTCTGTTAGACCCAGCAAGGCTTAGGGATGAGGAAGACACTGAGCTGCTCAGCACTGCCAAGACTAAAGAACATCTAAGCACATGCTGGAGACACTGGCAGCTTTTTGCCTTTGACTATTGCTCTGTCAGTAAACATCTTAGCATCATTTGAACAGCAGTGGTGCTTCAACAGCACAATGAAGCCAAGAATTAGCTTTAAAGTGTGTTTCAAGTAAGAAAAGCACTGTGTCAGAAATTACTTCATAGGGCTCTGTGTTTTGTTCTCCCCCCGTGACTCTACATCAAATCCAATGGGCTTGCAAAACAAATTTCATAATGCCATCTCTAGCATACAGAATACCCAAGATCTGAAAGACAGTCTGTGTTCATTGTACATCTTGCACCATTACAAATAATAATTTTGCAGTTCAAATCTGAAATTACAATTTTTTATGTAATGAAATTCAGCTCATCTCACAAGAAAATCACTGGTTTAATACCAACTATAATAAAAAGATGGATTCCCACTGCAAATCAAACATAAAAAGTCAAAACCCTCAGGGCTACTTTTTTTTAAACATATGTACATTTTGAGTATCCTCTTCAAACACAGACTTTCACCATTTATCGTACTCCAACATAAAAGAATTGTCATGAAAATAATTTAATATGAGACTGAAGCCAGAACTGTTGCTTACTTATAAAGAGTACAAAGGGAATTGATTTACTGAGTTCACAGCTAGGTATTGCAATGCTTCTCTTTCACACATTACAGCCTTTTAAGTCTAGAAAAGCCCATTTTAACTGTGTACTCCGACCTCCTGTTTTGCACTAGCTGATGTTCATGCATTAGTTCCAGCTTCACACTTGGGTGTGGGCAAGACATTTTCCTTCAGAAATATAACCAGTCTTGATTTTACTGTTTCCTAGTGATGAAAAAATACAGAACTCTTTGTAAACTGCTCCCTTTTTAGTTATCTTCAGCATTTAAAATATACACATAATAACATTCTCAACATTCTCTCTCTTAACTTTTAGTCTTTTGATTTTCCTGGACTTTTCTGCCTGACTAAAAAGCCTTTTCTTAACAAATTTAATGCTTTAAATATATTACTGCCCTTTAAGTGTTTATAAATAGAGTCCTGTATCAATCCATCCATTATTTTCCCAGAGATCACACTGTGAGGTATCTGGCCATTAATTTAAACAAACAAAACTGTCATGGTACTACCTTGATTTCAACACTTGAAATGTCTGTGTTTTTCCAGTATGTATTAAAAAAAATCAATGTTAACCATCCAGAAAGTTCTTTTGCTAGCTATTCTAAAACTCATTTGATGAAGGTTAAGTTTTAAGATGTTTAATTTATGTAGATTTATAAGGGAAAGCATGTAATCACTATTTTAAAATATAAATATCTATCTATTTATATATATATACATATATATATATGTACATACCCTGTAACTATTTAGAATTTGTACCACGAAGATCAATGGGATTTTTACAGCCACAGCTCTAGAATAAGCTGAGTATAGATGTGTAAGTGACACATAGGTATTATCTAGAAACAATACTTTTGGGGGATTCTTTATTACTGTCTTGTTTTTCAAGAATGTCTTTTTCAATTTTTTTTAATTTATCACTATGTCTTCAAATAATGTATGTTACCTGGAGCTATAGCAGTGAACTCTGTCAACCGAACATTTTCAGAGAACAGTTTCAGATCACTCCAGTAGCTTTTAAGAGGCTCTGTAAGTTATGGTTCTAGTCATATGATAAATATAAATCTGAGGTAGAAAGTGCCATCAGTTGTCTACAGGTAATTTCTTGCTTAAGCTCACAAATGCTGGCATATGCTTTGTTTTCCGGAGCAGCCTATGGAAATCTGGATAAGTTCTCTTTGCCACTTACTTTGAAACAGAGTTCAATTAACTTATACTGAGTGAAATATAAAGTAAAATTCTAATGTTATTTCAGGGGGCTTCTGGTAAGTATTCACTCAGTCAAGAATTTGGACCTTCTTTACCCTTTGGTTGTGTTCCATGAAGAAGCATAAAACACACTGTTATGTTGACTGTGTTGAATATTCAGTTCTCCAAAGAGTTGCTGCACCCTGAGAAATCAGCATCCGAAGCATATCTGAAATTCCAGAACCATGCTTCTAAATACCCTTCTGGACTTTTCATACTATCCCTTCATTAGAGGAGTTTGGAGAATAGACTGTGCATTTTAAATTTATCTGTGAAGAAACACATCACAGAGAAACTTGTTTTCTCTCCAGATCTGGACATACATTTGAAGACAGTGGTTATTAATGAGATGACCAAACCAAATGAAAGTAGGTGAAAGAGCTGGTACCCTTCAAGGTACCCTTACAGCAGAAAAATCTACTGAATCCAATACTAATGAATCCAGTTGGATGATACTCATTTTTTATATATTTATTCCTCAAAAAAAAAAACCCAACCTTTTATTTTATACAAAATAGTTAGATTTCACACAAGCTTTATTCTTGTTGTTTTAGGGTTTCACTTGGATTCGTTCAGTTCTGTTGGATGCTCAGATAGCAGTGGGAAGACAAGAACATTTTCTCCCTTATCTAGCAAAAAAATTGAGACTGCCTTTCCAAAACAATCTTCTTTATAATAAACCATGTGTTCGATGTTACAACAGGATTAAAGCTATCGTGTTAATTCCATATAATATATGGGAAAGCTTTTTAGCAGGTGGTTTCTTCTTCGGGTGCAGTGAAATTTTGTCCTTGAATCTTACTTCCCACACATGCACTGTTTCTATCAAATAAACATTTAAAACTTTAACTTGATGGTTCTAAAAGTGGTTTCTTTCTCTTCTTCCACAGACGCACAATGGAGCTTCATCCTCCTGTACTCAAATGCTGGAGGCTCTTGCCTTTCCTACTTATTTTCCCTATTTTTTACGAACTGTAGGTCTTCCATTCCCATCAAATCATCCTTTCACCCTGACTTGTCTGAGTGTCTTCAAGGCTTTCTGACACTCCCAATACCAACTCCTCATATTGCTCTGAAACATTATATATAAATATATATATATACACACACATATATATGTAGTTCTAGTGACTTAAACATCTCAGCTTTCATGTCTCCCTCCCATCCTCCATATTCTTTATCTCCACCATCCTTTCTTCCACCCCCCCATCCCTGTTACTAGCTTCCTTACACTTGAACTATAGCCTTTTTCCTAGAAAAAGAAAAGTACTTTCAGCTTTGTTCTCCAAGATCCTAATCAAGTACAACCGTTTAAACTTTCTAGTACAGAAATTCTATCACTAATTAATTAATAAGCCTTCCTGCAAGAAGTACCCATCTATTCTTGTGCCTCACCATGAAACAAACATCCTGGCCACTGTCCACTTAAGTGGAAGATTATCTTCTTTTAAGACTAGTTTTCTCTTTCTCCACATTCTATTGCCATTCTCTGTGTAATAAGTTTATAAACGTGAGTCTAATGTTATTAAACATATGAAGTGCAAATGACTTTTTTATTATTACCTCAAAATCTGTCCTGAAAAGTATGATTTTTTTCTGAACAAAAGACTACATGTGTGTCAGGATTATTTGTCTATTTCAAATTTCAAGTTCCTATAATTCATTGAGATATTAGAGCTCTTAAAAATTAGCAAAAAAACCATTATAATAGAAATTACAGAGAAACTATATATAAAATTTTCTCCCATTTCTTGAAATAGAGTTTCTTGAGCTTCATTATCATTCCAGCAGGACGAGTACCTGAAACACAAGCTGAATTTTGCCAAAAATAATGTAATTTAACAATACCAATAGTAGTGCTTTGTTTACATTCCACAAATGAAACTTGCATTCTTTTCCTTCCAAGGGAAAGTTAAAATTCTTTATAAATCTGCATAAAATATATTTTGACAATTCAACAACAAATGCTGGTAACAAATTTCAGCTGCTCAGCATAGCTGTTGTTTTATAATAAATATTATGTCACAGTCACCTTATATCCAACCTATGGAAACCTCATCTGATCCTTAGGCTGGTAGAGAAAAACACAAGAAAGGGGGGAAAAAAAGCTCCCAAAATTTTCAGCTCTTCTTATTATGAAAGCTTCTGCTCCACATTGTTGTGGTGTGACCTTGCAAGATCAAGGAAGTACTGTGCAGGTGTGGGCTGTAAATGCAAAATTATATATGGGTTTACCTGCAGCAATGGATTGCTTTGAGAGTTCTAGTAACTGCAGTAGAGGTAGTCCATACTTCTAACATTCTGTAGCGTGGCTTGTGCAATTTCTTCATTAACTATATTACTTTTTTATAAGCTTACTACTTCATAAGTCTAGCTGAGCTGACCATAACATCATGGTCCTCCACACTGAATATTGGAATTTGTAAGAAATTAATAGGAGAAGCACACACCTTTCAAGTGGGTTATTAAAATGGACAAACTGAAATTAGAACATTTTCCTTACATGCAGATAGCTTTTGTTTCCTAGTCTCGATTGCCTTAATCATCCTGCTCCTTCCAGTCTTCCAGAACCACACTTATTCAAACTCAACCTCACTCCAAAAAGCTAGACCAGTAAAACACAATGTATTTTTGTAAACCTGGCTCTGTAGCTGGCTGCTTTTCACCCTCATTTTCCCACATGCAGAAATGCACTGCAAATCACTGTCTCTCTTTGCCACCTAGTGGGAAGTCTGATTTTACAATTGTCTTTGAGCTTTGCTTTAAAAATATGATTATAGCATCCTACATCAACATAAAACTTGCAAAGGATCTCCGGTGAGCCTTCTGAAATCATGGTCAAGGTGTGAAGTGTGCTTAGGGTCTCAATTGTAGAGAAAGTTACACAAAGAAGAGTTTGAGATATTGCATTGCTGTTCCAAAGGTAAATGTAGCTTTGGAAATAAATCAGAGATTTTTTCAAACCCTTACATAATAGGTAGTATCAAAGCATGATTCGTTTCTGAAAGAACCAAAAAGTCTTGGCATACTTATTGACATTTTTAGTTTATGTTTGCTTGTAGGTTCCTCTGTTCTAAAGTTACGTTGGAATCTTGTCAGGTCTGTCCTTCCTGAAATTATGTATGCATGTAAAATTGATACAGATAAAGATGAGAAAGACTGTTAGAATTCAATTAAAATTTCTTGCATTATTAGGGAAATCATGATGCTGCCGATCTATACCTTTAAAGAAAACAAAACCTAACTCAGGTCTTTCCCTGTATCTGTTAATTAAAGTCTTTCACTTTCCAGCTGAGCCAACATTAGATATCAAACCCTGGCAATTGTCGTCAGCGTAACAAGGATGCAAGCAGTAAGAACTCAAGTCCTGGGCAGTTGTATCTCCTGCTCATGCTTTGCTGAGGCACCAGTTACTTAAGCCAACAGCCATTTTTATTTTTCACATGACTGGCATTAATCTGTTTGCAAATGGCCCAACATCAACTGAACCAACTGAACCTATGCTACCAGTACTTCAGGGTATTTTTTTTTCTTTAAAAATTATTTCATATACATTTGATCTTTAAGACATGTTACCAATATATCACAGTGCTAAAAGTACAGGTTGCTAACAGCTGAGCATTCTCTGCTTCTGGATGGGCTGAACACACAGCACAGGCTACAGTAAGGACACAGATTTGAGCCACTTGACTGCAGAGGTCAACCCGGCAGCTTGACTCTGGAGGTTGGCCTCAACTGTCCTAAGATGTATCTATGCGGTCTTGGCCAGGACAGAAGCGCAAATGCAGTGTAATAACACAGTGTTGGTCCTTCGGGGCTATACATTCAAAACTGTGAGGGTCAAAGGGTCATGAGATCTTCTGGGGGTCAGAATATGTAACTGCTAGAAGAGACTTACTTCAGGGATTAAAAAAATTATTAATCATGAATTTGTGCTTTTATTTCCAACCAGTACTCGAACCTGTAGTATATCGATAAACCACAACTTTTAAGATTTACAGAAGCACTCCGGTATATATAATAAATAAAACTCAGGTTTGTGAGAAGTTCACAAGACATAACCAAATAAAAACAAGTGCTTATTGTTTAGTGGTATTCAAAAGAGTCTGAGTTAAATGCTTTATATATCTTTACTCTCTCCCATTCTGAATGGATGCCATCCACATTACCAGTCTTCCTAAATCAAGTCAATATTCAAGTCATATTCTATAAAATGTACTCAAATGTGTACTGCTTGTACTATCCCAGGTAAACAGGATGACACGGCTCTCTCGTCTGCTAGCTAACATGAAGCACCATGACATTTTTCAGGCTGTTACACAGAAGGAAGATTACCCATGTCCTCATGTCCCCCTCCTACAGAACAGATTTATTTAAACAGAATTATCTTCTCCAAATTTCCATCTTGACTTAATGTCATTCTGATGCTGCATTTTCCCTAGAAAAGGGAATCAAGCAGTTATTCTTAATTCTTAAAATTTAATAGACTTGGAAATGGTGATTCATTACTTTGTCAGGTCTATATCAGCTCTTCAGTTTGGTGTTTTTCCAGTATTCCAGTGAAGTTAAAGACAAGGGAAATCAAAGAAAGTCCTTAATCACGTTCAAGAATAACACTGTTATGCTCAGCTTGGCATTCATTGAAATATTACTGGCATGAATTCATTGCCTGAAGATGCAGCTTGCAAGTGGAAATGGGTCAAGGAAGACCCACACAAAGGACTGCTTTGATGAAAAGAGAGAAAATGCATTTGATTCATCTTTCATTTCCCCAGTATCAATTCAAGTCCATTACACAAGGGTAAGTGATTAGAAGAGAGAAAAAAACCCCAACCTAACAGCCTTTTGGAGACTTTCCATCCACTGAAGACTGTTTTGAAAGCACTTTGACATCTGTAATAATTTCTCCTTTGCTAGCTTGTTTCCATTCCGTAGGCCATATTTGGATCCATATTTGGATCCATATTTAGATTACATGCACCATACAATGTAATAATAAATGCGATTTTTAGAAATGCTAAGCAAATAGTTTTCTTGATCTCTGCAATATTGACTTGTACCATTATTATGAGTTGTGGTATCTTCTACTTCCATAGGGAATACTCTGAACAAGGACATAAAACAAGTATGCAGTTATTATGATTTGTGGGGCACTCATCCAAATTACATCAGCTCAGGCATGACAGTTAAACATGATGCATGCTGCCAGGAAGGCTAGCCTGACATACCATGAATAGGTGAGGCAAAACAGGCTTAAGCCCACATCTGCACAATGAGGGCTCCCATTACAGCTGCTGCTGCCAGCAATGCAAACACAACCTGATGGCATTATAAAACTCCCAGAACTCATCTTATTTTCCTTCTTCTTTTTTTTTTTTCCATGTTTCCTCAGTCAAGCAGACTAATTTTTTGTGTACATACCTGAATAAATAATTTCTCCATGCCAATCACAATTCCTATTTTTTTTTAAACTTTTTAATGGGAATTTCTGCATCACACATATTAACTTAGTATGCAGGTCCCAGTGAAGAGGTTCCAGATTCTTGAGTTTATCCTATTTTTCCCCACCAAGAGAGATCACAGTTTAAAGGACAGCTTTCAGTTTAGTTACCAAAGTATTCAAAGGACTGGAGTGAAAGTCACTGCAATCCATTGAAGCTGAAGCAGTAAAAGAACACTTCTAAAATACAAGCGTTATACACTTAAGTGTCCTATAGTTATCTGGTATGTAACATGGAACTGAGAAACTGTTAAACTGACCTTGAAATGCACTTATGTAAGAATTAGGAACAGTCTCTACAAAGCAGTAGAAGAATAAAATTGGAATGGCTTAAATTGACTTGAAGCATGGGAACACTAAGTATTTCAGCACTGGAAGTAGAAGGTAGTGAGCTGTTTGGGAAAAATATGGATGGGAAATTTACTCTTAAAGGCAAATGTAAAAGTTTGAGCACAAGTAGAATGCAGCACGGTGGCAGATAAAACTAAATACTCTTGACACTGTGAGACTGTTTAAAAGAAAATCAGAAGATTGCAAGATCAAATTTCAGGAGATATTGGAATAAGATCCGATCTGATCTGAGAAGGTGAAAAAACCACAAGGACTAGTTCTCTGGTACAACATGAGGTACTTTGGCTGAATACAGGCCAGTAAGATGTAGACGAAATTTCAGGACATACAGAACTTTAATGGTACAAAAATTACCAGTATGTGGCTATATGAAGACTTCTATTTTCTCCATTTTACTCATGATTCATCAACATTTCATGAGAAATTCTTGGCTTTGACTGTGCAATTCACATAACTTATACATAGGCTTCCATTCTCTGAGCAGAATTTTTAAGAATGTTTTTTTCCATTGAAAAAACCAACTTTGAGCAAGCTTTTGATGTGCTCTGTCTAATTGCAAAACTGTTTCCATGATTATTGATACCACTGGGCTTACTTACATCACTATTATATCACTATAATATTTAATGAAAGCAATAAAAAGGGACACACACACAGTCTTTTCTGTTTTTCACATATAGACCTTGTCTCTTCCCTAGTATAAATCCTGCAAGATCTGGACATGAAATAGATGGTCTAGGGAAGCACAAGCATTATCCTTTCTTTCATTTTCTCTGATTCAATCTGGCCTGCTTCTGTTTACATCATTCCTTCACAGTTGCAGCCACATGGCCGTAAGCATCAAAAGTTTACAAAGGACAAAACTGGCTTCCATTGCTTCTTTTATCATTATTTGGTAGCAATTTGGGCTATAATCTTTGAAATATTCAACTTCAGTTACTCTTTTGTTTACTGAGAGGTACAAGGAAGAGAAGGAAACAGGGATTTCTAGTACTCAGCAAGGCAGCAGAACCGCCATGGAGACCACACATAGTAAAGTATTTCTTTACTTCAGAGCTACTATCTCTATTAAGGATGAGAGAGCCACCATAAATAAAGACAACATCAGGGCTACCCAAAAGGATCACAACATTCTATCAGCTTCAGTATTTTATATCTTATCTTTGTGTTCATATTTCCTTTCCCTGATACGAGCACATTGCCAAAGTAATTAGATTATTATCTACCCCTAGCTCCATAGAATGCTCCTATTTAATTTAACAGAGCCTATGGTCATCAAAGATATACAGAACTCTCTTGGTCTTATTCTGTATTTTCCTCAGTTTGATGCGTTGTTAATATATGAACACAAAGACATTTAATGGAGAATACAACTAAAAGAAAAAATAATAATTAGAGGTCTCATTGCTGATTGTTTTCCAGCCTTGTTGTCACTTTATTTAAATTCTATTCTGCTTTAGGTAAAGAAGATCTTGTACTGAACTATTTGTGAATATTTGTATAAAGTTACATCAAAGAAACAGTTAAGATTTTCTTTTGATATAAATTTTCTTACACTTTAAGTAATAAAAATACTACACATTGGCACAATGCATCTTTTTTTGGAGCACTCTGAGTGTCTCACAGCAATAAAAGGCATTATATATTTTTTCTTGGGGAATGGCATGCCTGAAGTTGATAATGTAGTACCATTTACTGAACCCAGAAATAAATCCCAATATACAAGATATCAAGAAAAGTAGTATCTATTTCACATGTCCCTATACTGACTAATATAAAATTTTATACTATAGTTTAAATAATAATTAATATAGAAAAAAAGGAAAACCCTTTTTTGTGACATCTTGTCTATTAATTAGATAGGTACTATAGAAGTCCAAAATTTAAAAATCAGGATAAATGCCTATGCTCTTTGCATTTCTCTCTATTAAGAATTTTATCATGAGGCAGACAATAAAAATCTTAGAATTTTTACCCAAAAAATACAATATGACAATTTCTATTAGGAACTGTGGACTCTGGAAATGTTCCACTGAAATACTGTGGATTGTAGACTTAACTATTTTGTTGTTTTCAGAGATTACTGAAAGAGAAACACATTCAAATCCAGACCTGTAAATTTAAGGCAACCTGAATGAAGCTCAAGATACAATAATTATGAGCAACAGAAAACACGCAAAAATTTTATCTTAAATAACATTTTTATGCAGTGGTGCATCAGCCCTTTACATATGGGTGACTTCTATCATAAATAATGACCTTTCTGGAGCAAGGTATTCAACTCTAACTATGAAACACTCTCCAAGTGGAGAGCTTCCCTGTGTCTCAGTGGTGTACCCCTTTCTCTGCCCAGGACTGCAGTGGCTCTGAAACACATATGCCTGCTTTAGCCATAATGTACAGATGGATTGGATTATAATCCAGAGCAAATTTTAGGATCCTCACTTAAAGAAATGCATATGGGTTAGATATGCCTGTAGTTTATAATATGGAGGGGAAATGTTTGTTTGGTTTTTTTTCTTTTGACAGGCAGGATTCATTTTAAACTGTGGAAATTTTTATGAGGCTGGCTGATTTCTCAGCATCTGTTTTCTGTGCATCATTCATTCTTAATGGCCTTCTCCCCATATTTACTTTTCAGGCTGATTTCTATATTATACACATTCCCTCCTGCTTCAAATCTACTGGCAAGAATAATGGGATATTTTCAGAAATTTTAAACTTTATGGAGTCAGATCAGCCTTTCACTTACACAGTCGAATACTGTATGAGCCTCTCCTAGAAAAACTACAACATCATTTTCCACCATCCCATCCTATCTCTGCACTGTCAACTCACCAAGTGCTTCAAATATAGTGGAGCAGTTAATTATACTGGAAATTAAGGCTAATAATATATTCAGAAATCCAGTCCAAGAAATTCTATAAGCATGTATGTACTGTGTATACAGCAGCTGAAGTCATATCAAAAGGAACACAGTCACTTCTTGCCTTTCTGACTCAAATAGACCTGTAAACCTGGAAAAGAACAAGTGTAGGACTAATTATAAATTAGGAGAGTAGTTTCTTCAGTTGAAGAACAGGCAGGGGTGCATAAATAGAAAAGATTATAATAGCATTATGTATATGCCCATAATTGAAGGGAAGGATATATTCTAACTAGAAAACTTCCACTTTGAGTCATTACTGAATTTCCTTAATGTTGTGAAATTCAGATAGGTACTCTCTGACAAAGGCGAATTCTAGAAAAATTTTTAGAAAGCTGGAATAGCAAATAACCACTGCTTATTTTCTATGAGGATATTTATTCTCACAAACCTTTGAAAGTATTGTAACTGTTGCCAGATTGTATGCCCGTCCCAGGTTGTTTACAACAGAAACTTGAGATTTTTCTATGAGTAATAACTCTATTTCTAGATAAACTATTTAAAAAGCGGAATATTTTACATGACAGGAACATCACACACTACAAAGTTGTTCTCTTTGCACTTGACCCTTGACTTCCAGCAACCTAGAGCTAAGTTCAGCTTTTATCTCTCCTCTGCTTTTGTTCTGTATAGTTTGATATATGAATTTTCTTAAAGAGAAATTCAACAAAGCAAGATTCCTGTACATGAAGCAGATGGAATTCAATGCTTTAGTTTTTAAATGCTTTTCAGTTAAGTCTGTCTCTTAAATAAGTCTTTAAAAGTGTCCAGGTTTACATGATGTATATGAAGAAAACTGAGACATTCACTAAGAAAGAGTGTAGAGAGCAGGTAAAGAATCTGCTGTTCTCATGGGAGGGGAAAAAAAAAGAGAGACAAAATTACTCTATTAAAATGAAGAAAGCCACAAGACTTTACTCCATGAAATAAAGAGATTGTTGCCATGGTACCAGCAAAATTTCTCCTTCCCTTATATGCACACACATGAACCTTTTTTGACAAAATAAACTTATAAATGCGTAAGGAAAAATATTTTCTATTATACTTCCTCACAATATTTTAAATAAATATTTGCATTATATTTATATGAAATCAGACAGGTGATCATCTCTTCCAGATCTTTTCCAAAGCAAAGCAACAAACATTGTATTGGCACTGAAATGCATATCCTCAGAAGACACTCAAGGCACATAGAAAGAAGGGTATATCACAGAATCACAGAATAAGATGAGTTGGAAGGGAGCTGCAAGGATCATCGAGTACAACTCCTGGCCCTGCACAGCACCATTTCCAAGAATCACACCATGTGCCTGAGAGTATTGTCCAAATGCTTCTTGAACTCTGCCAGGCTTGGTGCTGTGATCACTGCCTTGGGGAGCCTGTTCCAGTGCCCAACCACCGTCTGGGTGAAGAACATTTTCCTGATATCCAACCTAAACCTCCCCAGACTCAACTTCAGACCATTCCCTCAGGTCCTGTCACCTGTCACAGAGCAGAGATCAATGCCTGCCCCTCCTCTTCCCTTCGAGAGGAAGTTGTGACTGCGATGAGGTCTCTCCTCAGTCTCCTCCAGGCTGAACAGACCCAGTGCCCTCAGCCACTCCTCATACGGCTTCCCCTCAAGGCCCTTCACAATCCGTGTGGCCTCCTTTGGATGCTCTCTAACAGCTTAATGTCTTTTTTATATTGTGGCACCCAGCACTGCCCCAGCACTCGAGGTGAGGCTGCTCCAGCTCAGAGCAGAGCAGGACAATCCCCTCCCTTGCCCGGCTGGCGATGCTGTGCCCGATGTACCCCAGGACAGGGTTGGCCCTCCTGGCTCCAGGGCACTGCTGACCCATATTCAGCTTCCCATCCACCAGGACCGCCAGGTCCCTTTCCGTGGCACTGCTTTCCAGTGTCTCATTCCCCAGTCTGTCTGTACATTCATCCCAGGTTGCAGAATCTGTTGCCCCACCCCAGGTGCAGAATCTGGCACTTTTCCTTGTTGAATTCCATGTGGTTGGTGATTGCCCAGTCCTCTGATCTGTCGAGATCTCTCTGCAGGGCCTCCCTGCAGGCTCCTCCCAGTTTTGTATCATCTGCAAACTTGCCTAATATTCCTTTCAGTTCTGCATCCAAGTCATTCATGAAGATGTTGAAGAGCACAGGGCCTAAGATGGAGCCCTGCAGAACCTCATTAGTGACAGACTGATGCCACCCCATTCACTGTCACCCTTTGCACCCGACCCGTGAGCCAGTTGCTCACCCATCACAATGTGTTTATCCATATCTGTGCTGGACATTTTGTCCAGAAGGTCCCTCTGAGAGACAGTATCAAAAACTTTACTGAAATCCTAAAAGATTACATTAACTGGTTTCCCTTGATCAACCAGGTGAGTTACGTTGTCATAAAAGGAAATTAGTTTTGATAAGCAGGACTTTGCTCTCATGAAGCTATGCTGCCTTGTGACCAATGACTGCATTGCCTTTCAGGTGTTTTTCAATACTTCCCAGAATAATCTTCTCCATAACTTTACCAGTGACTGAAGTGAGACTGGCAGGCCTATAGTTTCCAGGGTCCTCCTTTTTGCCCTTCTTGAAAGTCAGAACAATGTTCACCAGTTTCCAGGCAGTTGGGACCTTTCTGGATTGCCAAGACTCCTCAAAAATCATTGAGATGGGCTTTGCGATGACATCAGCTAGCTTCTTGAGGATTCTTGGATGAATCCTATCAGACCCCATAGATTTGTAAGGATCCAGCTGCAGCAGCAGATCCTGCACAATTTCAGGGTCAGCTGGGACTTGATCATTCTTGAAGTCATGGTCCTCCAGCTCAGGGCACTGAGACCCCCTTGGTTCATCATCCGTGTTGAAGACGAAAAGGCACTGCTCCATTTTCATTGCACTTTAAATAGGTAGGTGTCTGTTTAGTGCACAAAGATTTCACACCAGTCACACAAAGATTTCCTTAATGTCAGTACAAACACTGATTTTACATAACAACATTATACCACCTTACACCTACAACTGGTCCTTGCAGAGTAAATTTAATGACAGACATTTTGAAGACAAGAGGGATCACCTACTAGCACTCAAATAATGTGTTCTTGCATAACAGAACATACACTGTCCCAAATGCTAATTTAGAGATAATGAAGAAATGTATGTTCTCAATTAGATCACTGATTCACTGAAGACTTTACCTTCCAGTGCTCTCTACTACACACCGTTCCCACCAGCATAACACTCTTAGAATTAAGCAATGAGAGGGAAGACAGAATGTAACTTCATATAGTCATGTTGGACGCAATGATCTTAGAGATCTTCCCAACCATAACGGTTCCTCTGTCAGTTATCAATCCATGCCCTACCATTTCATCCTCTGAGTGCTAAAGCTGCCCACTTGGGATGTGTGAACTGCGCTGCACACAGATCTAAAACACACATTGACTGCAGTGCCCTATCGTTCTTCCCATCTTCCTTTCAGCAAACAAGCAACAGTGAAAAGAGATGCAAGTATTTTGCTTCGCTGCTTTGTTTCTAACAGGCTTCATGCTACAGGCTGACAGGAAACACTATAAATAGAACAGAGCTTCCTTCTCATTACAGTGATTTTAACGAGAATGGTAAATGGGTTCAAATGAAACCATGCAGGCTCCAGTGATAAGATCTCCATCTCTTACAGTGCTGGATCTAACCCAACTCTGAGATGTCATTATCTTCCCTGAATGCAATTTAAAGGATCAATCTCAGTATATATTCCATATGCTGTGATTTCTCCACCACAGGAAAACTGCCCTCACTTGATCTTCATTGTGGCTGTACTTCCAGGTATTTCTGCTCCCAAATGATAAAATAGCTAACTACAGATTAACACATACATTGTTTTGTGCATGCATAAGACACTCGTCTCTTGGTTGTTGTTTACTTCTAAAAAATCAGACATTTTCTGTTATGACTTGTACGGAGATGAATAATATAATTAAACAACACCCAGGAGAGAGAGGAATAAAAAAATGCCTGAAGTACAAACTCATTTAGTTTTCAGATCTTTTTTTTAAGACTGCCAAATTTTAAGAAGGCTGCCAAAGCCTACTTCAAAAGGAGTACAACAATCATCAACACAAAGCTTAAAAGTGCAAAATAAATAAATAATCCTGAAACTTTATAATGAAAATCAATCTACCATAAAGTTAGAGAGAACTCAAACTTCACTAGTTACTTTATCAGCACAGAGAAGTCATACATCAAGGTGAAAGAAAAGCAGGCTAAAACTTCAGCGATTACAAGCTAAAGACAAGGATTTTTGCCACAATTAAATTAAAAGCTGTTGTTCCCTGTCATCACTCCAAGAAATTGTCTGCATTGCTTTATGTTTTTCTTGGTCCCAGAAAAAAAAAAAGGTAAAACAGACATGCGAGACTGTGTTGTCACCTTCTAACAACTAGAGTACTCATACAACTCTATGAAATCTTGAGATTACCAACTGTTTTAGTATATCTAATGTTTTCACTTATAGTTACTTGTGCAACTGTTTATCCAAGAACATTTGAAGAACCCCCAGATTAGCTCATTTTGTCAGATCATTGTGCCAATAACACCAAAGTTGTGAGTTTGATCCCTGTACGGGCCATTCACTTAAGAGCTGGACTCAATGATCCTTGTGGGTCCCTTCCAACTCAACATATTCTGTAGAAAGTCACAGAATACATATTCTTTTTCATGCCTTTTTTGGGGAGCCTGGGTAATTATTCTTTCTGAAAGAGGTGGTGTAGGGAAGTGTGCTTCCAGAGCACTGATTCACTGAGGGTTTTGTACAATATCCTTGTATTCTTGGCAAATGACAGAAACTGTTGCAAAAGTAAACAGCCTTAAAGATTTGAGAAGTATTTTGGGGGAAAAATATTCTCCCTTTATAATTTTACCTTATTAAACTTAAAGGAGGCATAAATTCATAA
Organism: Edolisoma coerulescens; assembly: GCA_013397115.1. Lineage (NCBI taxonomy): Eukaryota > Metazoa > Chordata > Aves > Passeriformes > Campephagidae > Edolisoma > Edolisoma coerulescens. The sequence continues at coordinate 322,890 of VWZW01000227.1, read as the reverse complement.
TTACTTATAAACATGGCTCATTTGTCATATTTTTCTTTAATTAGTATTGTAGAGTGCATAGTGGGGAGGGTCACTTTATGTATTTATTCACTTACTTACTTGAGCTCAGTTCTAATTCTCTAGCCTGCTTTTGCAATAATTGCAGCTGACTCCAAGCTATTCCTGATGAGGTTCACAGGGAGGATACTACCTATCCCAGGATTCAATCAGGTTTTTGCATGAATCAAAGTCCTTGGGAGCTGAATGCTTCCTATTCCCTAATCATATCTGTGGATGGTGCATTAGGAAGTCTTTTTTTGACAGCTTTAACCACTCATCCTTTTGAAGTGGACTGAAAATATTATATTTAACCTTGTATTTTTACAGAACCTAGAATCCATTTAATAGAAATGGAAAGAGGCAATAATTTTCCTATTTCTATTTCTCTCTCTTCTTCATGTTGTGTGACGTGGTTATACAGCTATGTCTTTACCTGTGTCAGTCAGCAGCTAGTTTTTGTCCACTGAAACACTCTCTATTGGTTTCCTTCCTTCCTCTTCTCCAGGTTTCTTCAGTAGAGATAAAGGAAAAGAAGGTCAAAGTTTAACATAAAGCTATGCCTGCATTTAGAGGTTGTGCAGCACAACCAGAGCATATTTATAGAGCAAAACAATTCTTGCTGGAGAGCAGACATCCACACCATACAAGTTTTGAAAGTTTTATTTCAGAGGAACTCTAATTGAATGCCCACTAATGACTACAGTCCAGTAGATGCAAAGCTTAGATATGTTTACCATTTTAATTTCATCAGAAAGAGAACAAGTCTGTGTTCAGAGATTACCCTGTGACACAAAATACAGAATGGTAAAATGAGAGCTTATTGGGGGATTTGCTTTAAAAACAGACTCCTGAGTTAAGTTGTTCATGTATACATACCTGAAGTCACCAAATCCAAAGTAATTCAAATCCCCAAATTACATTTTTCATACTGCTAACTTTATCAAAACCCCTGCATTTTGGGGATGATGGACTTCAGTTATTAAATAATAACATAAACCATTTATCCGGAAGACACCTGGGTACATTTACCACTTCAATAGGAGGGTCTTCATTCAATATCCTACTGCCACACATAGCACAAAATGACTGGCTAATGCAGTAACAAGGAAAAGCAACCTTGATCCCTTCCACAGAAGATGAACTACTGTGAGGCCATAAAATCAAGCTTCAGCAGACCAAAGCAAATGTAAACTAATAGACAGGTCAGCAAGTTAGGAAGAAAATCAAAAGGGTTGCATTTTTTTCCTATGACTGTTTGTGTATTTTAAATTGCCCAGTCACTGGCTAAAGAAAACAGAAACCATACTGTGATTTAGCTTCAAATAGAAGTAAAGCATACAGTTCTCCATCTGACAGAAAGTAGTTGACTGTATGTAAGTCTTGACCTGAAGGACACTTACGCATGCTCGGAGATTTAGAAAAACTGGGGAACCCCTGAACCTTGCTTTTGGACCACAGAAGGGCAAGGCAGGTGTTCCACACATTCACCTTTCTCTTTGCTTTTGCAAACTTGTTAGTGTTTATGTTCAAAATCCTACTTCTGAAAGTAGGTGTTGCTAAGGGTTTAGGGGTACTGGGAAATGTTTCCTAGCCCTGGGCAGCTAAACTCCACCTGTGTCCTACAGACAAAAAAAAAAGAGATATTGTTGGCTTCTTCCCTCTGACCTTTTTGTGTTTGCTTAATTCAATAATTCACTCTGCTCAGCAGGGAAATAGAGATGGAGTCCTTATTAACATCACTACTGAAGCATCACCCTTTACATTCCTCTCTCCTCCCTGTTTTTCTTACTTACACTGAGAAGCTGCCAGTTTCTCATATTTTTTGCTTTCAGCTTTCATTACAGTGTAAAGGCTCTGTGGATCACAAAGAGGTTTATAATATCTGTCTCATTCTGAGTCCTAACAGTGAAAAGTAAATCACAGAGAAGCTAGCAAACAAGAGAGGCCTTGATATTAGCTTTAATTTTAAAAGAACTCTTGTACTAGTGGAGCTTATTAATTAGCAAGGGATGCTTAAAAATATGAGGAAGTAAAAGTTTTCTTTAGGGTAAAATGCTGGACTGCAGGATTTCATTACAAAACACAAAAATGAACTTAGGAGGAATTAATTGTCAGGTGTATTTGAAAAGGATTGCAGGGAATGTTTCCAATTGTTTTTTAAAAGGCCTTTTAATTGGCATCCAGTTTCCTCCAAAAACTTCAAGCTCTTCAGCACAGTCTTTTCACACAATGGAGAGTGTGATGCATGCTTTGCCCATAATTTTACCCTGGCTCAGGCTTTGAACTAGCTGCTAGTGGTAATGGAATGTGGAGTTATCATGTGTTCTGCTATTTAGAACTCCAACTAGGAGATGAGAGACTGAAAATAGTTACTCTTTTGACTCTGTGTGTTCTGTATCACAGAGGTTTGAGTTTCGCATTTAATATTGGAGAAAATCCTGTGAAGTATCCCCATCTGCCCTGCCTTCATACTTTCTCCTAGCCACCCACTATTGGCTACTGTCAAAGATAGGACACTGCACTGGATAGTCCTGACAATGACTACTGGTACGTTTTTTATGCTTTTCTGAAATTTTTGTAGATCATAACTACATCACATTGCCACAGTCACCCTTAAATTATACTTTTGGTTGACCCCAACAGAAAAGCCAAAGCCTGATATTCTTCCCATCATAAGCAATGCAATTGGGCTTGCTACCTTCAAGGAAGGCTGCATCAGGTTTTGACATAGAAGAGTGTAGAATGAAAAACCAGAAGTGTTTTCTCCTTCTCCAAGTTTATCTTCTGGATCAGACTCAGGTTTTTCAGAGTACAATAATCTCCATCTGTTTTCTGCTACCCAAGAGAAAAGAATACTGGTGCCAGTCACATGAGCAAGAGCTCCTCATGTACCAGCATCATTCCAGAGAGGCTGGCAAAAGGATCAGCACTTGGTTTCTGTGTCAGCTGTACTATCATAAAACACGGCCAGCCAAAAAAACCTGCAGGAACTTATATATACCTTGTGTAAGAAGAAAATATCATTAATCAAACTTTATCCTTGGGTCTATACAAAGAATTATATTACTATCAGTAAGATTTATACTCATAGACACTAGGACAAAATAAAGCTGCCAGACAGCATTTTATAGTAGAGCTGTGACTATTTACATTGTTATTCTGAAAATAATTTCAGATCAACAAATGTAAAACTGTATAGTGAGTAGAGTAAATCCTACTTTCCAGCCAGAACAATTCCAGACTAATATGCTTCCTGAAGAATAAGATAGTTCTGTAGTCAATGAATCTGTGAAATGATGTTGAAATATCAATCCAGAGTCTTTTGGACACCACACAGAAGAAATGCAATGGGTTATTTACTTGGTATTCAATAATCTTTTGTTATGGAGCTCATTTTGTATTTCTTTCCAATTAGAGGGGAAAGGTTCACACAAAGTCCAATCTGTGTTTAAATTACATTATCTATGTGTTCACAGGCCTTTTTTGCTGTTTATGATGTTACCTGCAGTTGTCAATGACCCAGGCTTTGGCATTCATCATGACTCTGCACATAAGAGACTAGTTTCTGAACCCAGCTGTACAGTGCAAATCCAAAGGCTATTACCTGTCTTAGAACCAAAACTTTCCCAAAATAAGGAATCAACAGCCTTTGTTCACCAGGCTTTGCCAAAATCCCTTCATCTGGCACTCAAAATGATCAGTCAGAAAATAGCATAGCCACAATGGTGTACACAAAATATCAGCTGGGGCTTAGGGCAAATCTTGGTCCTAATGAAGTTAATGGCAGAACTCCCACTGATCACAGTGAGACCTGACACAGACTGTGACAGCTGCGTGTAAGCCTGAGCAGACTGGTAACAGCCCTTCAGCTCATTGTATGTCCTTGGAAACACACAGAGGCTCTCACAAGTCCTTCTGTCCACTCCAGCAACTCAAAGATTTTAAATTACCCCAGGGCTAATGCTGAGAAGTACAGATACAACTGATTTCAGTTCTCTGCTGTATAAGAAAAATAAAAATGAAATGTTGTTTCAAGATTCTCTTAGATGAATATTTCATGAACTTTATAGACTACTAAAATTCTAAAAATTACTAGCATGGCCAAAATCTGTTCATTTTAAAATGTTTTGCAATGCAGTTTAAAAATAAAGAGAAACATTATTCTTCAGTTAAACAGAAATTTTAAATTAAAAATCTTATATACAAAATATATATAAAAGAGTTTTTCATTTTTGAAATAAGAAAACTGGGACAATGCATGTAAAAGCTGTTAAAAATTCATTTCCCCCAAAAAAGTTTTTGTTAAAAAAGATCCTAGCTCATTTTTTTTAGATTTGACTTCTGGATAGCATGAGGCTGGCAGAATGGGTTAGAAGCTGCTTCCGGACTCCTCTCCAAAACAAGTGGCTTGTGGCGATGCAAAAACATCTCAAGACAAAATACTTTTAGTAAACCCAGCTGACAGAATTGTTCCTGTCGTCAGGCAGCTACTGCACCCTAAACTGAGGGGTAGTTCAGGACTCCTGAGACAAAACAGATATTGAAAAAGGACCTGCCTTTCAGTGCTTTCCCCTCTACTACAGTTGCATGGAGCATTATTCAGTTTCCTCCTTACCCTTTGTTTTTCCTGGTAGCAAAGTGGCTCAGTATTGCTATGCTGAGTCCCACCGCTCCGTGGGTTTACTTAATTAGGCCTACAAAAAATGAATTTTACATTCTTTTCCATATTACAGGTGTTTATTCAGTGGAAAGAATAAGGTCAGAGTCTTCTATTTTTCTTTGAAGAGGGTAGCACCAAGCTATCCTGTTTTATCTTGATTTAATTACCAATTCTATGAGGAAAGCTGTCACACAGGTTCTGTTCCGTTACTTTGTTTTAGTTGCTGCTTGGGGGCCATTGTAGTGACTGTTTTGGATGTGCCTCCAGGCAGTTCTGGCCTGCTGAGATCTTTTTTTGACACCCTGAGAACTACTGATGAGTTTTCGTACCCCTGCGGCAGTGCAACCTGTCTCCTTGGCAGCTAAAAATGACAATGCACTGGTTGGACTGCTCTCTGGTACAGCTCGTGGAGTCTCTTCTTGGCACACAATTACCAACAGGTGTAGCCATGCTCTAAGAGGCCCATGGTAGCAGCCTGTAATACACTAATTGCTTAAAGGAGCTGTTCTTTTAGAAGAAATGATGCTTGCATTGTCATGCAGGCTGCTGATCATTGCCTGGCACCTCTGTGCTCAAGGCAGGAGTCCAAACAACTTGTGACAAGGCACTTTGCCATCTCAGCAGATGGACATGAGCATAAGCAGCTTAGGGACTATGCCTGCACATCAAGCATAGGCATTGAGGGCATGATTCCTAGCCAAGAATGCTGCAACTGCTGTTTATCTTCTGCTTACCAACCTAGAGTTGTTTATCTTCTCTTACCAACCCGGAGTTCAGGGAATATGTCATTGCTAATTAAGACCTGGGCTGGACTCAGTTTCAAAAGCATAAAATACGACTGTGCAAAACAAGTGTTTGTCTGGCTTGAATTGAACCACAAGTCCTAAGAGAGGCCAAGGGAGTTATCAGGATGAAATTGGTACTGGGGCAGATCAAAATGATACCTCAAAATGTTGCCATTTCATCAGATTCAGGAAAAGAGTAAGGGAAGTGTGAACAAGGAAATTACTATTAATATATGGGTGGATTTATATTTTCTCAAAAGAAAAACTTAGCATCATAAAGGTAAGCAGTTGGAATGGGAAAAAAGTAGGGACCAATACGAGAAGAAGTCCCAACTGAATTTACAGAATAATCTCAGAAAGGCAAGCTTAGGGGCATTTTTGTTTTGCAGTAGTAATACTGAAAGAAAAAACTTCTTTGAAAGCAGAAGACAATAATGTCTTCACCGTGAGAAAACCCAGACCCTAAGGGATCTTTTCTTCTGCCAGTTCCATGAGTCAGATAAGATTTCATTACCTGAAGTGCAGTGGTACTAGAGTTCCTAGAATGCCTCTGAAAGCCTAAACCAGCATTTAGTGTTCAGAGACCTTGTCCATGTACAGAAAAGATATGAAGCAGAGGAATGGGCAGTATATTACTTAAAACTATGACATGACGTGCTTCTGCTCATTGGAGACAACTGCAGTATCAGATGACAGGATCAAGGACATGCTGAAAATATATTGGAAATTCATTAAAATTGGATTTTGATCTTGCCACTTATCTGAGTTGCAGGCCAAATATTCATGAAATATCCTTCTTTACAATTTTAGTATCAAAACTGATTTTTAATTAAGGTAAGAAAAGAGGTCAAGCATTCGCTTTTCTGATAAAAAATAAAATAGATAGAAGGAAAGCAAGTGAATAAAAATGCAAAACTAAAACTGAAAAGGATTCACCGCATGCCACTTCATTGACTACTTGAAATACAGTACCCTAATACGAAAAGCTGTCCCAAAAAGTAAATTCAGAAACCAGGCACAGCAAATTTCAGTGTTGATATAGTCTCATTCTAGTCATTATTCACACACTGTGAGTAACAGGACCATGCATTTTGCATTATTTTATTTCACCTTCTTTTGCTTACACCCATGAAGCAATCTTTATCAAGCAAAAGTTGAAAGACATTATGCCTGTGTGGAAACTGGGATACAAGAAACTCAAATATTATTTAAAGCTTAACAAATCAATATATCAAGACCAGTAAGTTTTTATATATTGTATGTCGCTTTTATCATGCACTGATTCTAAGAAGTTAGTGTCTTATATCCTCTTCCTCTTACATTGGAGGTCGGGAAAGAGGAAGGACAGTGGGCAAGGAAGCTTTGCTTACAAGGAAACAATACTGAAGAACGAGCACAGCTCGCACAAATAGACGTGGCATATTCCAACACCCTTCTCTAAAGACACAACTAGATAAATCATATCACTTCAGATTGTTCTCCAGCCCTATGCAGAAAGACAGATGGGATTGATTTGTCATCACCAAAATGTCTTCCCACAGTTCTACCACCTTTCAAGACCAGTGTAGCCCTGACAGCTACTTTCATTATCATTACACTTGTACCTATATCAATGTTTGAATTTGAATGTATATATTTATGCTTCTGTCAGAGGACCTTAATTTATGAGAAAATATTTTGATAGTATCATAAAAATGTTGCAGGGTCATGACATCCGCTTGCATTGTTTAATGTGATAATTTTGGGATACAAAGTAAATTACAAAAAATCTGCAGTTTGCCTTTGTCTGTTACCATGCACTTTTTCCTACTGTGACTATTTAAAGTCTAAATCAAAGCATAGTGAAGTTAGAATTTGCTCAATGAAAAGACCTCTTCATATTTATCACACTTCAAGTCACCCAGTTTTCATTTGAATATCCTGATGGCCTGGAGTTACACATGTATGTCAGCTGACCCATTCAAATAATTTTCTCAGATTGCTCAGACTGCTTTGCAGGGCAGCCACAGCCCCCCATCACCACACCAAAAAAGTAAATTAAATTAATATCCTTTTCTTACATATAAGATGAAGGTCAGCTACCAGGTTGAAGATGACACATTAGTCTTTTCTTCACTGCTAGCTGGAAGAATATCCAATTTTGGGAGGGCTGGCTTGGAAAAAAATGTAGGAAGGGACTGCTTTCCATCACAAATACCATGACCTGGTTTTGTAAGGCTGGAGGATGAGCACAGGGAAGTTTTAGGGAAAACAAAAACCCGAAGAAAATAACCAGAAACCAGCACTAGATAGGACACCAACAATAAAAATGTCTGCTGCTAAATTGTGCTGCTTTTTTCTTTTTCACCTTTAGCTTTTTTCTCTTCTTCCATGGTATCAAAGCCAAGGCTAACAAGGAGAGTAAGCACTTGCAAGTCAGGCATTTCATAGTTGACCTTGCACTTTCCAGCATCCACCTCTCCGAAAGGTCTCCAGATACCTGCTCAAGGCACTACTGCTCCACAAGGGAGGATTAAAAGGGCATCCAAAGAGACATTAATATGTGGTACTAAAGCTAGACACCGGCATTATTGTTGGTCTAATGATAATTCTGACCTTCTTCCTGTCTCCAGTTTCTTGATTTCTGTGTTCACCCTCTCACAAATTCACACTCTTCCCTTCTGAGGATTGCTCTAGCTATTCACCTCATTTTCCATTTCACTGATGCTCCTCTAGCACAAACATCCAGACTATTTCTATCCTGCACAAAAATTCTTAATCGCCCAGGCTCCAGCAGAAGGGGACTCATCTGGGACTCCTGCTGTCAAGAGATCAAGAGAGCTCAGTTCTTGCCAAACTTGCTCTAAAGAGGATTTGTGTGGCCTCCCATCACTAACCTTAGGCCTTGTTTCCCCACTCACAAAGACATTCACTGGGAAATGGCCTTTTTCTCACAGTCAAAATTCAGAGCTACCTTACCCCACTGGGTAAGCAGAGATCTGCCAGAAGTGGTGGTACAGCCAGGCCAGAGCCAGGTAGGCTGGAGAAGGGTAGGAGAGACTAAACATCCTCACCCAGCAGCTGCCAGGAGGAAAAGGCACACTGGAGCCTTGAGCCTTGCTCATTCCTTCCTCCAGCATGCTTAGCCCGCAGCAACAAGTGTCACTTTTCACAGGATTACCAGGGAGAAAGACAGAGGATAAAGAAAAAGGTAGAGTCAGTACTCTTTCCTTAGGCCCCACTTTGCTCCTGAGAGAAGTATTTCAAGAATTCATTTTCTATCGTGGGGGAAGGAGGGCAAGGAGGTGCTTTTTGGAAGCAGCTGTTTTAGGAAACAGTAAGCGCAAGGATGCATTTGAAATGTGGCCCTGACCTACTCTGTGCTTCACATTTTGCAGGAAAATGCTTTTATCTGCTGCAGATTCGCAGCTTTTAGCCCTTTTCTGAAAGAAGGGGTCTGTGACCCATCTTTGAAATAGCTAAGCAGGGACTATTCTTTTCCTTTTAAAACACAGTTGAAAGGGGAGATGATGAAACAGCATTGAATAAAATATGAATCCTTGGAGCAGAACTGAAGCTATCCATCTATCACACAGTGCCCTACCCATGAAGCCATATTCTACTCTATTCTCTTACTGGCCTAGTGAATCCTGAGTTCATTGCTACACAACAATCTAAATTCAACAGGATGGCACTCCCCATGTACATACCCCAGTGACAATGGACACCCAAACTTGGCAAGAGAATGGGGCATGTGGGTCTCAGTTCTGTAAGACAGGAAAGAAAGGTGAACATAAATTTTTTGCAATTACAGGCTACAACATATAAATGAAATGGTAGGGTGAAACTATCTTCCTGCTAAAGGAAAATGACACATCATACTGCATTTTGCCTGGTCTTTCCAGTTCATAAGGCACTTCACTAGCTAGAATCACTTTTGAGATTTAATTACAGGATTACCTAATTAGTCGATCTGGAAAGTGAAGCCCATGAAATTCAAGTTAAGAAATCACTGTTACTTTAGCTTGGTATCTAGACAAGGTTGAGTAAATCTGAACTCTGGAAGAAGAGGGGAAAGAAAGCTACTGAAAGATAATCAGTTACAGCTACTCTCCAAAAGCCAACAGCAGTCAAAGGGCCAGCATCCAGATCCTGACATGTAGAAGAAAAAGCGTAAGTTCATGGCATATTTAAGCTCACAAAAAAGAACCCGACCAACCAAAAAACCCTCGCGCTGAAATAAGGAAATTATATAATAAAAATTATAAAAATAATATAAAAATATTTTTATTATTAAATAAAAATTTAATAATAAAAAAGTACAATTTTTTAGGTTTCTTATTAAGTGTGGTCCACCAAAGCAAGGATCTGAAGTGTGGGTTCACTAGTGAATACATTAACTAAATTCTTAGTTCAAAATTCCACTGGGGACAATACTCATTAGGTGCTGGCCCCTACTCTAGATGGTTATGAAGTATCTTAATAGAGGAAAACACTATTAAATATCTCATCTTAATAATACCTACCTGCTGTCTCATGGTCTACAGAAACAGACAGTAGAATTTTCCATGATAAATTTATCTCTCTGAAAAGGAAGAACTGCTACAGATTTTTGGCTGAATTTTTTTCCCACTTGTCTTTTTTGCCATTTCACTCCATACGCTCTGGAAGCATTTGCTGCCAGAGAGGAAAAATATATTATTTACTGAACCAAACAAAAAGTTCATGTAATTTTATGTCCTGTTCTTGGTGGTGACTAATATGAGTTACCTGACACAAAACAGGATAGAAGAGGTGCAAGCAATTCTGACTAAAAATTCAGAATAGCAGGGTCAATAATAAAATACTGGCTTAAGCTCAGGATTAATATCTCTTGAAATATAATGATTTATAATGATTTAAATATTCTATCCCATTAATATTTGTCAGGTCTTCCAATTTTAGTTCTGGTAATTGGATAATACTGAATCATTTCAACTCATATTCTTCTAAACAATATTTCACTCCTGTACTGCTTTACACTTAGTTCACTAACATGAGTTAAACCAATTGAGAAACAGTCTGCTCTCCATCTGCTACCAACAAATCTGATCTAATGCATTAATTAGATCCCCAGATTTGACAAGTTTTTTAAAATAGTGCTAGAGAACTATTAACACCATTTTTTCCAGTTAAATTTATTTTGGCTCACGATCTGGTCTAATATTCCACACCACTGTAACTACTGTCTGTACTTGAAGACCAAGACATTCGTTTTCTGCTTTATAGCTGTCTGTCTACTTCAGTTTAGATTTCTAAAGTCAGATGCAAACCCCTCATACTGCCTCCATTCTTCTTGATTGCTCTGCTCAGATAAATTTCCCCATGACCACCACCCCCATTACGTCTCCTAAACCAGAAATGAAGCATGGATTTGCAACGCAAGCAGTAGGTCTTCATACTGGTTGGCCCAACAAAGGCAGATACACAAATGGTTTCTGGATCCTGTTCAACATTAGTCATTCTGTGAGAGAACTAATTTCTTCCCACACTTAATTCCATTCTTCTGGAATTGTGAATAATCAATGGCCTCGATTAGGTATTTTGTCAAATAGGTTTTGATGAGATACATAGGTGGATGGATATTTTACTAGTTCTGCATCTGAGCTCTCCAGCAGAAACAGCTCATCAGTTTAACTCACACTTTTCAGCAGAAAGAGCAGAATGAAATGTCATAAGGCTGTACTGGATTATATGGGAGGTTTCTGACGTAATTCACTTTCATTTTTCCTTCTTCTCCCCCTCCCTCCAGTAAACCGAGTATCAGACTTGCATAACTCTGCTGAAAATTATAAATGCCTCTTCTACAAAGCACTATGAAAAATCATTGCATCACAGGCTTTACAAAGAGATGCTAAAAACCATCTTTCATGAAAAGTGCATTAGGTGCTAAATGAATCTACAAAGCCATAGTCAGAGACACATATATTGCATGTACAGGGAAAGAGATTAAACAAAGTTTGTGTCTGGCAATCTGCTACTTAAATGGAACATTAATGTAATAGAAAGTATCTGCTTCTATCAGCAAGGCTACCATCATAAACTGTACAGAGTAATCTCTCACGGTTAATAGCATTTCACAGGAATCACCACAGACAGCACAGAAAATATATCCACTATAGCAATATCCAGCAATATCCAAAGGATAGACCTTTCTCTTCAACGAATTTAATGCAAAATTAGGGCATTATTTAAAAGGTCAGCACTTGAATTTTATTCTGGATCTCAGATCCTGAAAATATGAGGGTAGGATACCAATGTGATCCATATTTTTCATTTTATCTACAAAAACTGAGAACTCACCAACACTTAAATCTGGTACTAAGTATATATGGAACAAAGAAATGTTCTCAGGCATGGAGTGGGGTTTCCCCCCTTATGTTAATGATATGGAAATTAAGTAATACTTAATGTATTAAGATGTGCAAATTAAATTGAAGTTTCTAAGCCAAATCCTTAACTGGGATGACTCAAATGTAGTTCAGACTTAAATAACACCAAATTAACAATATGAAATACCAGGGATTAAAAACAATTACAGTAAGAAGGAAGAAATTACTTAGCTATGACATTTCCCTGGCTAAACAAAATATCAGGTTTCAGTTATTTTAGCAATAGCAAGGCTTCAAGTAGCAGTCAGCAGGACACTTCTGAAAATGACAGTATTTCCTATTCTCCTCCTGCCTGAAAGAGCCTTCTTGTCTTGATGTTTTGTTTCCTCTTCTCTCACTTCAAACCCCAGCCTGAAATATATGTGCTATCTATAGGGTTTTGTTTAGACTTCATCAAGGAAAGTTGGATAAAGGCTTTTCTGACCACCCTGAGGCTGGAATTCCTTTCTATATTCCTGTCTTGATATTCTAGTACAAGTCTGTGGACACTTCCTACTTAAAAACTCCTGTTACACATAACACTGACATCCCCCTTCATTTCTCACAGATAGCAGCTAACAATATACTCTGAGCCTATTTCAACCCAATGAAAGAGAGGGTAAGAAATCTTCATAAAGTCATCAGAATATTTATTTAGGAACTGGAAAATCCAGATCAAAAAGCTTAACTACATTATAAAACTTGGACTTATCAAACCTTTCAGCAGGACAGTATCCCATTGGAAACCACAAGACAAGTCGTTCTCAATCTTCCCTTGGGAACTTCTTCTTCTTTGCATAAAAAAATTAGAAATAATTTGCTGTTAGGTTGAGATGGATCCTTGGAATTCAAAAATTAATTTAAGTCCTTGAGGAAATTAACATTTGTTTCTTAAAAGTAGTAAGAAGGCTGGGGAGGGCCAGGAGAGACAGGGAGCTCTCCAAAGGCATTGACCTCAGGCCTGCCCTCTCTGGTAGCCTTTCCCATCTCCTAGAGGTTTTGCCATTTCTGCATGCTGAATTACAAACCCATTTTTAGGTAAATATAAGATGCAAGGATTGGGTGACAGAATTCATAATCTTTTCTCTGCATCGTGAACTCATCTAGCCCTCTGGGTATGCAAAGTTAGGAATTATGGAGGCTAGTACAGCAGCAACAGAAGTCCCCTTGAGAATCTATGCTCAATGCCTCAGTCCTATGTTGCCTGAAGAAGGGCAAGGGTCAGGTTATTCTACAGAACAAAGCATAAGAAAAACAATCTGGTTTTTTTGCCATGTACATCACCACTGCCTGAGTCAAGAAGCAAATTATACTCTCTAATTGCAGGTTGTCAGAAGCAAGTATGCTTCCCAGTTCAGTGTAATGAGGAACGGTAGTGACTAACTGATCTCACATCCAAAAACATGACTTACTGTCTCCTTTTTCTGACTTTGAGAAGACTGAAAAGCTTGTGTCTTATTAATACGGCACACATTTTTAGAAGTACATATTTTTCCAGAATAGGTCTAGATTAGATTTCAAGACAGCCATAAATCTACATTAGAAAATACCTTGAAAAAAAGCTGAGGTTTGTTTCTACAAAATGCTTTTGTGAAATGCTTAGCAATTATGCAGCAAATTTTTCTAAGGCCAAAATCAAATCTAATCTAATCAAAAACAATTCATTGGAATTTCCTGGAGGAAAAGATAGGCAGCTGATCCACTTACATGACATCTTTACTCTTTCTAGGATTTTCAGAAGTATGGATGTAACGTAGCGATGCTCCCACTCCAGAGTTCTTGAAAAAGCCATTTATAATAAAATTTTAATAAGCACATTGATTACTTAGGAACCTAAATTCCCATTTTGAAAGTGAGGTAGGCACTGGCAAGCTCAACTGTTCCAAAAATGTAAGTGACTCAACACCATAATTCCCCAATTCTCATGCACATAACCAATGTGAATTAAGCTTTTTATCTTTTAAGGAACAGAATTATTGCAAATGGCAACTACTTTTTTTTCTACTGATATTCAAGCAAATAAAGAGACTATGTATACCATCTCCAGAATCTATTTTTATGTCTGAATCCAAAATTATTCCATCTCGAAGGTGGTTAAGCGCAGTTTTTTCAATCTTCCAATTTGAGCAAGGTGGCTTCCACAGCTGTGTGCACTTTGTAGTAGACTGCTCAAAGTGCACCAAAACCAAACTAGAAAATACAACTGCTTATGGTGGAAATGTTTATATTAAGAAATATTTTTAGGCAAATACTTTAAAGAGTTATTTCCACCAGAAGGGATTACCAAAAAAGAGAGAAGGTGGCAATACATGTGTTTGCACCTCTTGCTAGCTGGGAAACAGAAAGAAAATTTTAGTTTCTTTCTACAGACCCATTCTAGGTAGTCTGCCAAAATCTTAGCACAAAAGCCCCATTCCCCTTCTGCCAGCTAAGGGGGCTGCAAGGGAAACAGTGCACCCAAACCCGTATTTCCTTCCCTTGCTCTCCTGGGTTAAAAAAGGTGAAATTTGCAGCTTCCTCAGCCTCAACATGGAGCTGCCTGTTGAGGACTTGCCTTTCAATTTTGCTTTTTTCTTGCATCCAGAAATACCTTCAGTGCCTTAATGTGTCAAAAGGACTTTTTAAATTACCCAGACATTTTCTAACATTCAGCAATCTGCTGGGTTTTGGAAATGACTATTTATTTGAGCACAGATTTTCCATTCTTTTAATTTTTGCACAATAGGAGCCTAATTATATTAATAGTCCTCTGCCTCTAAAGTCTGTAACTCATTTCAGAGACTTGGGCATCTCCATCTGTGCCAAGTCGCTAAGAACTTATTATTCAAAAAGAAAAAAACCAATACCCTAAAGCACGACATTAAAGGATCTAGTAGATCTGTAAGGATCTACTTGAGACAATGACAGAAATACATTGGCTCACAGAAACCAACTTGGTTCTATGAAATCTCATTTTGTTTCCAGACAGTATCCAATACTTTGTCTGAAAGAACTGCACTCATCTAACCTACGCATACATTTATCACACATACACTGTGATGAACTCATACCAGCATTCTGGTATAGTTATATTTAGTTATATAGCCATTAGCAACCTGAATTTGGAAGATGGAAATTTAGGATACAATGTCTGCAAACTCAACAAGATCACTCAAAGCACTAAGTTACTTAAGGGGAAAAAACACCCACAGTATGGGACTTTACACTTCTAAATAAATGTTATTGAAAAATACTCCTGACAGCAAGAAGGGAAGGGGTAGGGGAAGAAATGATTGTCAGTAGTGTATTTTAAATCAATAAGCTGATGCAGTATTGGAATTTGGTGATGTTTGTGCCCTTTCTGACAATTAAGTGCTTGCCTGTGCTTGCTTTCCCTGATGCTAGTCTGTAATCTTCACTGTTGCAATATTTCAGGCTGCTGATGAAACAGCCTGAGGAAGACTGGACATACTTCTTTGAAATACACAGCAGTATTTCTCAAAAATGAACCAAAAAAACTTTGAAAGAACTCTCCTACAGAACCAAAACCAAGAGAAAACTATGTGTGTTACAAGGCTAAATAGATTTTGACATCTGGGAAATGCTCAGTTCGGATTAAAATGGAGGGCTAAAAAATAATCAAGTACAGACAAGAGTCCATGTACACATTGGTTCCCTCAACTAAAAGTATTTGTCCTTTATTGTTTTATTCCCCCTAATTTGTATCAAGCTTATACAATGGCAGGACAACTAGCCATAGTTCTTTGCTGTGGTCTATATTAGGAGGCATCACATTCATTTCTTTGCAGGAAATCACTTGGTGAAAGTGCACATTAAAGTTTTTCTGTCTCACATGAAAGGCTGAAGGTTGGGGTAACAGAAATTGATGATGATCTCAGACTGGTGATTTCATGGCAAGGAGACAAACAGGAGGTCTTCTGTAGCATCATGCTACCAGAAAATTAAGAAATTCTTTCCCACACGGTTTTGCTGATATTTTATTATTGATGAATAACTCTGTGAATAACCTTTGTGCGAAAGACAGAGCATTGCACTTACAATGCCTGTAATGAAAAGCAATCCCAACTAAAGCTGATTTCATTTATAGGTAACACAGGAAAAAAATGGAGCAGGAACCTAAACCTCTCCTTTGCTATATATGGAACTTTCTTGCCAAGGATAGTGCTATAGAATTTTTTCCCTCGTTCTGCCTTTGCCACACCCGTGAAAGATTTCTGCCAGCATGTAGCAATCACTACAACCTTGGAAAAGAGATGATGAAACAAACCTGCAGTGACAGCCGATAGCTGGAACCAATGATTTAGGCCTGCATTCCTGGCCATAAAGTATTTGAAAAGGAAGCCTTCATATATTTTAGTAATTTTTATACTTACTTAAGCAAAAGAAGCTTGACGTTTCAAGCCCTGTGACCCTTATCCCAGAGCTGGATGCAGCACTCCAGGTGGGTGTCACATGAGCTGGGTAGATGAGGAGAATCCCCTCCCTCACCCTGTTGCCCACACTGCTTTGGACACAGCCCAGGACATGGCTGGCTTCTGGGGCTGCAAGGGCAGATGGGTGGTCATGTCCAGCCTCTCATCCACCAGCACCCTCAAGTCCCTCTCAGAAGGACTGTCTATTATGTCACACTAAG
Source organism: Edolisoma coerulescens (assembly GCA_013397115.1). NCBI lineage: Eukaryota > Metazoa > Chordata > Aves > Passeriformes > Campephagidae > Edolisoma > Edolisoma coerulescens. The sequence goes on along the minus strand of VWZW01000227.1, from coordinate 306,384 downwards.
CACAAGGCAATCTCACCTCACAGCCAAGGCGCTGGCATTCCCTGGTGCAAGTATTAATAACCAAGGCCACCAGCAGCACTGCTCACAGCTCTCCTGGAAACAGCTCCTGTTCTATAAATGATGGTCAGCGTTCACTCCTCGGGTAGAACCATCTCCCTTCTCATCTGAGAAATGTGACAAGATTAGAGGGTTTCTATTAGAATTAGAATTTTTCATCATCCTTGAGCCACCTCAGGCCTTTAAAATATTTTAAAACAAAAAGGAATGTTTAGTTTTACCCTGCAAAGGGTATTTAATTAGGAAAAAAGATTCTCAAAAACTGTTGTGAAGCACTGCCATAGCCTGCCTGCCCAGGGAAGCAGCGGAGTCACCAGCCGTGGAGGTATTTACCAGGCTAATGGCTGGACTGGATTCTTTCAGAGGACTTTCCAAGCTGAAGGACTCCGTGGCAGTGGCAGCCTGAGCTGGACGTGTCCCATAGGAACACCCCCCACCATGGTGTCCCAGGGACGGTGCCCCACAGGAACAGCGCCCTCACGGTGTCCCAGGCAGGACCGTGCCCCACAGGAACAGCGCCCTCACGGTGTCCCAGGCAGGACCGTGCCCCACAGAAACGCCGCCCTCAC
>VWZW01000227.1:290631-305236 GCA_013397115.1 Edolisoma coerulescens | reverse complement strand
GGCAGGACCGTGCCCCACAGGAACAGCGCCCTCACAGTGTCCCAGGGACGGCGCAGCGCTCCTGCCGCCCCAGAGCGAGGCCCTTCCCGCCACGGAGCGCGGGCTGATGGCGTCCCCTGCCGGCTCAGCCCTCACGGTGGCCCACCCACCGTCAAACAGCAGTAAACTCACCGAGATGCTTTCGGTGTTCTCGCTTTATACGTTGTGCTGGTTTCGGCTGCGATAGACTTAATTTTCTTCCTAGTGGCTGTAGAGGGCTGTGTTTTGGATTCAGTATGAGGGTAATGCTAATAACACACTGATGTTTTGATTGTTGCTAAGTAGGGCCTAATGTAAGTCAAGGGCTTCTCAGCATCTCATCTCTTCACAAGCAGCCAGGACAGAGCACAGCCAGGACAGCTGACCAGAACTGGCCAAGGGGATATTTCACACCATGCCCACTATATAAACTGGGGAGTTACCTGAAAGTGGGGTTGATTGTGGTTTTGGGAGGGGTTTGGCATCGATCAGCAGGTGGTGAGTAATGCTATTGTGCATCACTTGTTTTTCTTCAGTTTTATCTCTCTCTCTCCCCCATCCCCCTTTAATCACTATTTTTACTATTATTATTATTACATTATACATTATATTTTACTTTGCTTCAGTTATTAAAGTGAACCAACCGGTTGCACTGGTTTTTTTTCCCAATTCTGCTCATCCCAGCGGGGTTGGGGGGAGGAGTGGGTGAGAGCTCTGTGGTACTTTGTTGCCAGCTGGAGTTAAACCACACCATCTACGCACAGTTTCCTGTGTCCGTGGTCACTGTGTGTTTTCCAGTGGCTCTCAGAGCAGCGTGTCCATCACCACGTGCACGACCACAGGTGCCAGTGCCAACCACAGCAGTGTTCACCCAGCCACAGGAGAGCTGGGTCAGCACCACGCTCACCCACACTCCTGCAAATGGTGTTTCCTTGCTCGAGTGTTTTGCTTGCAAGGAGAGGAGTTTAAGTAACATCTGTTCCGTTTGCATGGCTACGGCCAGGGTGCCCGACGGGGATCCTTGGCAGCCAGCCCAGTCCTACCATGCCATCCAAGAGCAGGGCACTGGGGCAGCCCCAGCCCTGGGCATCGGGCACCTCCACAGGGATGGGGATGGGGATAGGCTGAGGCCGGGCTGGGACATGGAATCATAGAATAGCTTGGGTTGGATGGGACCTTAAAACTCCTCACACTCCTCTCATTCTAACCCCCTGCCATGGGAGGGACACCTTCCACTAGACCAGGTTGCTCCAAGCCCCATTCAATCTCACCTTGAGCACTTCCAGGGATGGAGCATCCACAACTCCTCTGGACAACCTGTGCCAGGGTTTCATCACCCTCATTGTTAAAAAATGCACCATTTCTAGGCTGCTCTGGTGCCCAACCAAGCCCAAAAATGAACATCTCGTAATCAGAAGATTTTAGCACTTGTTATCTCATCCACAAATTTATATTGAAAACATGTTTTAGTAGTCACACATAAAACTGTCAGTTTGTTTCCACTGCAGACATAATTTTTTTTAAAAAATGAACAAATAAAAGCATGATTACAGGGTATAACTATGCAATTGGGACTTCAGAAATAGTCCCTCAATTAGTTTATTTAGGATAATATAAAGCACCTAAGAAATAATACAGTAAAACAAATATTTAAGTCACTGGAAGGTTTGAATTTTGGCAGGACTGCTCTCCCTTATTCTAAAAAGAACAGGACAAATTTCCCAAAATGTTTAATGTCAGTACTTGCAGTTCTTCTTTCACAACAGCAGGAGAAAAAAAAAATTGTCTAATGCCCAAAAATGACATCTGTGAAAAAGAATCTGTGCTAACAAGAATTAAAAGAACATCTAATATAATTTATTCACAGAAATGCCCTTAATAGACTAAATTTGCATCGTAAAATTCTTTTCTACCCACTTTATATAATAAAGAAAATTTCGTTATTGATACTAGTGTTAAACCACCTTTGCGTAGTACAGTAAATCAGACTCATGCTATGCTCAGCAGATGGACACATTTCTGCTGCGTGTAGGGACTCTATCAGTTTGCCATCTGGGAACATCTTATCAGCACATTCATCCTTGCCATCTGATTTTAATTTAAGAGCATCACTATCAGCAGTTAGATTTAAAAGGTTGAGAAAGCAATCAGATTACCAGAACACTCTTTTGTTATACAGCCCATCTCAGATAGCCCTTGCCACAGATTTGAGACTGGTGCTGCAGGCAGAGAGCAACAGAGTGAATTCAAGTAGCAGTCATCTTCCCAGAACAGCATTTGGAATATCACTTGAGAAGGCACATAGCAGAATCAACCAAATTAACATTTTCATTATTATTGACGTTACAAGATATATTACTCCCTCTTCAATTTAAAAAGATTCCCTGGGGAAATTTTTAAGGGGTGCTTACTTTATTGGTTGTTATTGAGTAGGACCATTTGACAGCTTGTAGGGAACGTCTGAATAACAAAAGCCTTGATAGAAAGAGATCAAGAGACCCCTGGTGACTGATCCCTGATCCGGATGGCATTGATTTGATTTTAGCATGATGCATTTAGTTTCCATTGTTAAAAGAATATAGCAGATCAATTTATAGAATGAATAGTAACTGTAGAGCTGTGACAGAACCTAGAGCCCTACACTGCACACAGCTCTCGTTCCAGTAAGCAATTAATTTCAGCAAGATTACTATGTACAGCTGGATTACTCTGAGAAGGAAGCACTAGGGCTGAACCCCACAACTTCTACACTTCATATTCACAGAATCACTAATATATCACAGTGGCTGTGAGGTGAGGAGAGAAGGAAAGATGAAAAGGAAGATTTCTATCACCTTTAAACTCATGAATAACCTTCTTCCAGTGAAAAGAAACCAGGGAACATTCTTGTGTAAGCAGGATGTAGAAACAACAGAAGCATTCTGGAAAATACAAACACAGGGTGAATTAGAGTCAGGTAGTTATGCAATCTAAGAGGTAGTCTTGGTATTAAAATACAGAACACAAGGCTAGCTAAAAAGTAACAAAATACAAGGTTAAGCACTGATAAGACTGAATCTATTTCTTGCTGAGAAAAACGGAGTCTAGGACAATGGAGACAGGAAAGACCGTAAGTTTAATAAGTTGACCCAGACACTAGAGCATTTATATAGCTATGTACAGGCATCAGCTTCCTTTAATATGCCGATAAACAGAAATTTTAGAAAAGCAAAAGTGCATCAAGTTTTACGGGATTACATCAGCAGCAGCATTTGCTAATTGCCATAACCCTTAAATCTCTCATTTAGATGTAGTCAGCAGTTGAAAGTTGTATTGCTGCTGACAAAATGGCTTTCCCTTTCCAAAGGAAGTGTTGGTGAATACTCCTGTTACACCAAGAAACACGTAATGGAGGGACATTATGTACTTAGAGGTGTTTGCATCCATCGTATCTGAAGCTTAAACTAAAAGTTGAAAATGTTTTTAAAAGGCCTCAAATATGTCCCAAAGAAAAGCCTCAAAAAGAGTTTCAATTTCAGATGAAACTCTCTCTGCTGGCAGGGAAGCAACTATACATATTTTAGACTGAGAACTGCACTAAGATACTTTTCTACTATGGTTCCAAAAATTCCCTGTTCTCATGTATTTATTTTCCTCTCCCTAGCTCCATGACAAATATATAGTTATGGCAACCTCGTTGATCATCTCTACTATTCCAACGTGCAGCCACTGAGAACCTAATATATTACCATGTGAAGGAAGCAAGGAGTTTTAATTCAGTCTGTAAGCATTCCAGGGCATATCAAACCTGAATTGTTGAATCCTAGATTTTATCTGTGTCTTAATGTGAATTGACCATTAACCCCACATCTGTGCTACATACTGGGCTTTGACAAAAATGTATGCCAGGCAAATATGCACATTATACAAACCAAAGGAAGACTGAAATCTCTTTCTCCAAGCACACAAAGGTTATTCAGCAGGAATAGCATTTCTCTCACTGTTTTTTGACTCATCCACACTTTGCTGTGTACAGCTACTGTAATTATACCTAACCCTCTCTGTGTTACATATGCTAATGTAATTTTCTGTAGTGTGCTGTAGTCATCCATAATTCACCTCTGCCATTCTAACAGAAACCTTTATGCCTGTGGGGGCTGAAAAACACAGTTGGTTTTCCAATATAACAGATGGATGCCCAAACCGGTGGATTAGAGTCACTTTCCTTAATCCTGACTCTGTTGTCAACAAGTCTGTAGAACAAAAGATGTTTAATAGCAAGAGATTCCATGGGTAGGAGATATTCTCATGCAATAGCTCTAACTCATCCTTTCTGCTGATCTGGCATTTCTCTGTTGCCAGGTTAATATCCTTGTCATTGCCTTACATAATTAACCTTGTGCCAATTCTCTCTTGTTTTGGTCAGAATAGAAGCAATCATTTTTATAGAACAAAAAACATCTCAAGAATAGTGAACTTCTCACTAAAAGAATCAACTTCAAATGATTAACATCAGCTCTTGAAAATACATTTGGGCTCTCAGTCTGGATGATATGTTTGTGAGTCCAGGTCTGAATCCAATAAGTCGGTAACTGTGAATGTCTAAATGGTGGATAAAACACACACAAAAATATTGCTGGATGTTCCCCAAATGAGACCTTTTGAGTCTTTCTAACTAGTCTGTGTCCAGGAGGAACAAATCAACAGAGGTCCATGAGGTACGGCTGTGCAACTCCATCCCTTCCACACTGCTGTGTGCTGGGAGAGCCAGAAACAAGGCACAAATACTTCTTGGAAAGCATTTAACAATGGAGGAAAGGAAGAACACACTTCCTCACATTAAGTCAAATCAAAATACCATGTTCCAGACCCTATCCATAGATGACTGAACCTAGCAAATTGGATGGTCATTTTATGGCGAGCTGCAGCCATGGGTATCGTACGGCAAGAAGTATCCTGCAGCCAAGGAGCAGCACCTAAGATGAGCATCACTGAAAGAATGATTGATTGCAAGCAAAGAAGAAAGAAATCACATAGGACAGCATCTTCTTCTGGGGACAGTATTCTTCTTTGTGCTTTTTAAACCCAAGACAAAACCTCTGGGAATGTCAGAAGCTAATTTAAAAGAAATGAAAATGATTTCTAACTTGTCATATCAAACCCTTACAGAAAAGTATCTCTATTCATTGTGTAATGCCTGTAATGCCTAAAGATCTTCTCAATTATATTTGTTTTCCAGTTGATTCTCCTCATCTAAGAAAGAAATGCATTGCTATCTAAAAAGAAATGCTTCTGACAAGTTTTTTTCTGTTTTTCAATGTCATTATAACAGTAACAAAAAATCTTGAGCCATTAACTTCAGTGCAAATTTTGTCTGAAAATGGGCAAACTGAACATTTTAGGATTAGGTCCATAGGATTTACACCACCATTAGATTCAAATGGATGAATATTTTTTCCCTCTGAATGATATAGTAATACTTCCAAAGGGACTATGCTAAGACTGAAGGATGACAGGATCAGCAACAACCCACAGCAGTCTGATGCTGAAATATTTTATATATTCAAATGTTAAATGCCAAATACTTGCAGACAAAGAGACGGGTGCATTCAAAGGTGACATAAAATTCTTCCTGCTCCCCAGGGGTAAATGCTGGACACCAGGAGACTGCTGTGACAGCACCTATCCCCTGAACCATCAATCTCAGTTTCAGAAAGCAGGAAATCTAGTTTTGCTAGGATGGAAAAAGGGAGAATATGTGGCTCTGCAGGAAAAGCAGAAGGCCAGAAGCAGGAAAAACCCTTTACTGTTACCATGCCCTCATCTCCTTGAGGGAAAAGCATTGAAATTCCAAGAAGAGGAAAATATATTCCGAGCTGGCTGGGAAGAGAATGATAAACAAACATAAGGGTAGGAGGGAAGGCCCATTAGGGGAGGAATGAGGCTGTGCGGCCACGTTACCAGGATGCTCTCAGCAGCTCTGCCAGGCCAGCTGCTTGTGGGGGGCACGAGAGCCTGGATGCAGAAAGCCCAGGGTCTTGTGCTACGCCCTGACCACAGCAGGAACACACAAAAGTGGTCAGGAACGCAGCTTCCACTCGAGGGGCTTCCCCCAGGCCGGTGGGAGACACGCCAGCGGAGATAAAGGCGAAGAGGAGCGATCTGCTGCTTGGGTTCCAGAGAGTTTAATCTTCTGAAGGTGCAGCAGCAGCGAGGCAGGATACCAGGAAGTGACAAGCATTTTATACTGGGACATAGGGAGGCGGGTGAGGGGTATAATCCAATAGAGAAAGGGAACATGGGAGGGATCAACAGGAAACCAGCCAGTGAGGATGGAACAGGGGAGGGATTACAGACACCCAACGGGGAACTGAGGGCAGGGCTGCAGGGAGGCTGTGGGAACTCGCAATCCACGATGCAACAGAGGAGTAGAAGGAAAGGTGATACCAGGATCCAGTGGAAAGGGAAGGGATCTGGAGGTACGTAAGAAGAGCTAGGCAGCACCAGTGGGATGAGAAGAGAGAACAGAAGTGAAGAAGGCTCTGGGAAGTTGAGTTATGTGCCAGAGGAATTCTTGGTAAAAAAAAGTTTGGGAGTCACTGACATAAAACACTATACATGATATGGTAGCAAACCTACATGAATTATTACTCAGATTATAGATAATTTCAGTCTATGTAGATGTGTGAGACTGTAAAAGAAAATGAACAAAATAAACCTTGTAAAGTGTGAAGTAGAGAGAGAATTTGTTTTTCTCAGATCATATTTTTAAATACAGAGAGGAACACATCTTCATTCTGAAATATTAAGAAAAACAATTAAGAAAAAAACAGTCTCAATTAAAGAAAACTTTTGGATAGTATCTTGTTCTGTGGTCTGTCTTTCCTGTCACTTTTCCTTGTTTCAATTACACTTTCAATATCTAAATGTGTATTTTAGATGTATATGTTAACAAAGCCTAGCTATTAAGTGTGCCCATCACACATAAGAATCACTACCCTGCCAGCTCTGGTATCTAAGTCTCGTTCAGGCTCTGTACTGAAAGATATTTTTATGTAAGCCTCTTGCCATCAGAACAAAAGTGTTACTTCTGGTCATGTCGACAACACAGCAGGACAGTTGGAAGGTAGTCTAGAAGCAAAGCTGCTAAAGACCAAGGCTTACTAGACCACATCAAAGCAGTGCCTTTTGAATTCACAAGACTGAAAAATTAGAAAAGAATTAGCAGTAGAATAGGTTAGGTTTTTGTATCTGAGTGACATTAAATTGTACATGTAGATCAGGCTTTAGGATAAGAAGGTACAAATGTAGGAAGGAAAGAAAAACTAACTTAAGGTCAGGTTACTCTAACCGGAGTTAAATACATCACTATTATGGACTGTAACATTAAGGCAATTGTGATCCCTTTCCTCTTCATGGTTCCTGCTGGTTATTTTGCATTTTGAAACAGCAAAACAGGGCCCTAGCCAAGCCATTTGTTTGGATTTGGCTCAGATACGTCTATACCCTGCTGAACCAACTTATTTCACTGGCAAATTGATAGCATCTTGAAACGTATCACTGGAAATAATTTGTTGCACAAAGACAAGCTCACTTGGCCAAGTTCACAACATGGAATAAAATTGAGGACAGTCTCTGCACATTTTTCTTACAACTCACCCCAGACCCTATTTCCTGACACAGTCCTTGCCTGCTAGATAAGCAACTGCTGAGGTGTATAGTGTAAAAACACAGAGCAATACTCCTGTTTTTATCATTGAAACTTGAACTGATAGATTATCACTGGACTGTTTCAATCAAATTAATTATAAGTATTGACAATGGGAACTGCTCTGGAAGAATAGTTGATGACAATGCTTGTCCTATCACTTTTTGGGCCTGTTTTTTTATCTGTTTTAAAACCAGTCAGTGTTAGGAATCCACACAGGTAAAGTTTCAAACCCAGCTGCTCACACAGCATGCAGTCATGGTCACTGCACTTGATGTACCACATTATCACAGTGAGGAACATAACTTTGTGTCAAGAGTTTCTTGTGAGAGAAAAGCAATAGAAAGAATTACAGAATTCCAAGCTCTAAAAACAATGAATGACACCAACAAGAAAAAAATTACTGGAAGAATACAGGAGACATGTGAAATGGGTTTCTCAAAATGTAAAAAAAGTGCCCATGAAACAGCATAGGACACTGACCGTGCTTCAGGAAAGGACTGTATTAAAGTTGCTGGTCTTTGGAGGAGGAAGCTCTCGTGTATGATTTAGTAAGATGTACCACAGTAAAACAATACTAATAATCAATTCTCCACTGTTTGATAAGAGTGCTAAAAGGATCAGTGTTAAGAAAGATTGATTAAAGCACGTGCTGCAACTGCTGTTGAGCCTGAAAACATACGCAGTTGCACTGTGTTAGAGAATATGAGCCCCAATCTAGCAGCAAAGCAGGATCTTTCAAATTATGTCAGAACAAAGATTATCAGATGTCTGTAAAAAGCATTGTAGCAGAAGAAGAATAAAATATTTGAAATGTAAGTTCTGTGGCATGCAGATAGAAAAACAATGATGCACTCACAGACCATTAGCATTTATTAAGGGCTGTAGTATGGAGATACTAAAACACAGTCAGAAATACTATTTTAAAATAACATGAATGTTCATAAATACAAGGTAAAGAGAAATGCTCTGCCTGTTTCAGCTTTCATTTGAGCATGACAGGAAATGTGTTGGGAGGATATCAATTTTACAAATAGAAACAGAGGGATGAAGCTTAAGAACTTCACTACTTTGTGAAAGTACAAAGGAAATGAAGAAAAAAAGGCAAAATTAGGCAGGCCATGGCAAAGTTAGCTGACTCAGATGGTGCCTTGCTCGTTAATGATTGATAAGAGCTGCAATTACTGACAGTTCTAAAAATGTCATTCTATTTTAGTTCTCAATGTGTCAGACTCAGGAAAATGAAATCACTTCAGAAGCCACAGACTTATTACTGAAGGGTCAATTTTTATGAAACTTTTCCTCAGAAGTTTTAGCAAAGGCATTAAGTAAGCCTACTCCATTAACTTGAGTCAGACAAGTTTTAGGGGAACATCAGGCTAAGATCTATTGTACTTAGAGACACTAAGAGACACAAGGCTTTGCTTCTATTTCCAAAGATCGCTTGGAAATCAAAATGTAAATTGCCTTGAATATTCATGTAATTCAAGACTTCTATCAAAACATACAGATGTGCTTTGAACTGAAAAATGAAGTAGCATCATTTGCCTTAATTAATGTAGGAATGACTCAGAAAATCCAGGGTTATCCCTCCTATGTAATGTCACATTGACTCCTCTAATGCACCCTTTAGAACAGATGGGGCAAGGGATGAGTGAATTCAGAGCCAGAATCAGCCCACTGCACTAGCTAATCTTGATGCTATAGCTTCTTCAGTAACCCACGGAAGAGTATGAAGGAAAATATGATCACTGACTCCTTGTGCAATTGACTGGTTTTAAAAGCCCCGCCAAAAAGTGCTGTCTGCTTAATGCTAGCTCATTTCTTGATCCATGCACAGTTTAAAATTGTGAAGCCCAGACTATGTGTCTGAGAAACTGAGAACAATGAGAAAACTGAGGTTTGATCCAAGAAAATGAAAGGTTATTCTAGACTTAAAGGCCTAGCTTGGGAAAAATCCCTACAGGAGTTCTTGGAAAATAGACCTACTAACATACTTGCAGTACCACAATTTGTGTACCAGATTACATAAATATCACTTTCTCTCCTTTACAACACATTGGGCTATTAACAAGTACCTGTCTATTCATCTTGTATGTTTGGAGATAAGGATAAACCCAGTAATCTCAAGCATTTGACAGGTACACCAATACCAGCTATTTTAGCAGACTGACGTACCTGAAGATATAACCCAAAGGAAATGATCCAAAAATATAGGATAAGTAATGAATTCAACAATCAGGAAAAATCTTCAACAATTAACACAGTAAGACTTGAGGATTTCAGAATTTCAGAAATTACACAATTAGTAACTACCATGTTATCTTTTTGCCTCTTTTCACATTTGAACTGGTGTGAAACAGTAGAACTTTTAAAATGAGAGAAACAAAAAATGACAAATGAGACTCTTCCTCATTTATTACGCACTTGAATGGATATCCAAGAAGGAATAGTTAGAAGGCCCAACTAGTTTGTCTTCTGCTGAACAATACAATTTACAATTCATGAGAAGAACATGGACAGTAGCAACGATCTCAAGAAAAGTGGTTTGACTTTTATTAGAGAGACATAGCTCCTGTAATGTATTCAGCAACTTGACAGGAAAGGAGAATTAAGATTGGGAGAGGTAGCCACTGGAAAAAATGTTCAAATAGCAAATTGGCTCTACAGATATTACAGAATTATGTGCTGGTCTATTAGTGTTACACTTTGGCTTTCCTACCTGAAGTCAGAGGTAAACAGCAAAAAAAGAAATTTTATTGATGGCACTGGTAGGCCTCTTTGAAAGGAGATGAATCACCTTGCATTTTGAGGGCTCTTAGGTAGTCCCCTGAAATTTTAAATATATTTCCCAGCCGATAAACATTGTAATTTAACATTACATTTTTCTTATTTATTGCTTCTATTCTTTTTCACTCTGTTCCTCACAGACTCTGCTTTTTCCTGTTTAGAACGAGTGCATAAATTATTAGATTATATTGATTTCATCCTACTATTCATACTTCTGATCTTAAAGTAGTGATTTTTAGATAGTTTATTTTTTTATTTGTCACCTTACTTTTTGCTCAATACTTACAATTCTGTTTGATGTGGCTGAGGGTGCTTGTGTGTTTCGTGGCTCCTGCTGCTCCTGCATGCTTATCACGTTTGCAGAGTTCACACAACTGATCTGTATGCCCAGGCTGAGCTGTGTACGGGATGGACAGGCCAGCTGGGGCAGCCATGACAACTCTGCATAAGGGTTCCCCTGGGTGGGGAAATAAGTGCTGCATTACTCAGACAGGATCTGGGATAGGGATCAACTATGGCTAGGGACTGGGGAAAGGCTGGAAACCATACAGTCACTGTACCTCACACAGTTGCGTGGAGAAATTGTGAAAATGAGAAGGAAAATGAAGGGCTGCACCAACCAAGAGCTGCCACTCCTCAGTTCTATTAGAACTAGAAACAAGACTGTACTGAGTACTACTGGATCAAGGCTGACATCATCCACTATTTAATTTACTTCCTATGCTGCCTTCTAGCATATATCAGCATTTGGACATCCACTGGGGTACAGGCCAGCATAGGCCAGACAACAGCCCCTTGAAGCATGCAGCGGTGTAGTGAGATGGTATCAGCCAGTGCACAGCCCCAGGAAGCTGGGAAAACCTGTCTGGGTAGGGCTGGTTATTGCAGAAACATCTTAGTCACTTCCCTTTTTCCCTGTGACCATCCCACAGGATTCCCTGAGACAGACAGCCCTACACACCTTCATCTTGCTTGCTCTTAGAAATGCTATTTTTCTCCGTGTAGCTAATCTCCATATAAAATTGCACTTTTTTTTCCTGGCCCGTCTATCCCCACTAATTTCTGATCAGAAGTGCTACTTGTAAACCTATGCCTAGACCACTCTGAAAGACAGAGGCCTTTGCAGCTTCACCTCTGCTTTTGCAATGGGACTGATGGAAAAAAAGGTCAAAATTGGAAGCTGCATTAAGTTGTAAAGAATGAAAACCTTCAGCCAAAGCATTGGAGCCAAACTGCAGAGTCTACTCAAGAAGATGAGCTGAAAAGAGAGATGTGGCTTGATAATTTGATATCCAAGAAGCCAACATGGAAAGGATGCTTCCTTCATTTAAGTTGTTTATAGGAGTGCTATATATGTGCACTGCAATGAATGGAAGCTTTGAAAACCAAATATAGGTCTATCAAATATACAGAATTTAACAGTCGTTTATAACAGCAAATGTGAAATATTTTCTTAAAGCTCTTATTATAACAATTGCTATAACTATCATCTCCTCATGGAGAATGTTATAAACAGCAGAGAAGAACAGGGTCACTCAATACTGCCCTTGTGAACAGACAATCACTTGTACAATTATTTCTATTATTGTCACCAGCCTGCCAGCTACATAAGTTGTGCTTGAATACTGCAAATAGTAACTTACTAATATGCATACTGAGGGGTTTACCTTTTTCTAGACTTTTTTACAAAGAAGCCAATCTCTTGATATTATTTAATACACTTTTAAATAAAATATGTAATCAAGGACAGTTTAAAATGGGAATTTATGAGAGATGCACAAGTCATTAAAAGCTGTGTACAAGAAATTGTGGTTAAGAAAAATTTACTTGTAATGACAGAATCTTTGTGTGTATCTCATATGTAACTGCAGATTTTTCATTCTCTTGTACTTCTATGGAATCTTTGTAATTCAATTCTGCTTTACTCTCTAAGGTGATTACTGCACACTGAACTGATTTTGTTAATATTTTTGCTAGAGCTGCTGAGCTCCCTGCATCATTTCAGTGCTCTGGCTTTCACATATCGGCCTCATTTACTCACTCTACAATCCTCTGTGTAAAAAAAAATGTAATTTGACTTTATTTTATCCCTTTATCACGTTGGGATAATCAACAGACAACAGATAAAAACCAAAATAAAGCATGAGGTGTCAGCATCCCTATTGTCACAGGAGAAAAGACTATCACCACCAGAGGGCAATAAACCCTGAGAAACCAAATTGACTATAAAAGGACAAGAGAAAATATTGATGATTTCACCAGAAGGACACAGGAATTTACTAAGATGATGCAATTTCTTATCTTAACATTGCCATTTAAGTGCCAGAACTGACGGAGTGGCTTTTTCCCAACCCCACCCTATTCGGTAATCTGTTCTGTGAGTGTACCTATCAGTACATAACCCATCACAATTAAACACGGAACTTCACTCATGTAGTTTAGGAGTAGTTTAGCAAAATCAATGGAACGATGTCCATGGCGACATGACGAGAGTGAAGTATCAAGCCTCACACTCTGTTAGTGAACAGATTTTGTACATATTCAACTATCCTTAAGAATCTCTCTACCAGCAAGAAAGAGATTAATTCTCTCTACTCCCCAAAACACATCAAAGTAGTAGTTTCTTGTACTGTTGTTTTATTTTTGTTTTGGGGGGGTTTGGGGGGATGGGGGGGTGGTTTGGTTTTGGTTTGGGTTTTTTTTTTTGGGGGGGGGGGGGTTGTTGTTTCTTTGAATTATCGCTTTAAGAAGGCTTTGGTGGCAGCTGTAAACCAGGCACTCCAGTTAAAGAGTGTAACTGCGAGATTACAGAACTAAAATGTCTGCCTGTTCCCAAAAGTAGATGCAGGCTTCTGTTAAGGTTTCCTTGCTCTCCAGCAGCTCCCTCCGAGCCGCTGCTGCTCACGCAGAGGGCACAGAGCGGTGCCCTCGTCTCAGCCTTTGCTCCTCCCGTGGTCAGCGCGGCGGGGACGCGGCTGGGCTGAGCTGGGACCACGCCCGTGCGCTTTCCTTGGCCTGGGGACAGTGCAAACCGAGTACTTGGCTTTAGCTCTGCTATTGTCAGTGTGTAGTAACTCTGGCCAAGAAAAACACGTATCTGTAAAGTCATCTGTTTGTTTAGACACCGTACGTGTTTATGGCTGTCTGCACTGCATTCTGCAATTTCAGCTGGCTGAAAAGTGATGACGTAGAAAAAAAATGCAGTGACTAATGATGCATACTTTGTAAAACTTTTTGCTTCCTTTGAGAAATGTTGGCACTCTGCCGCCTCTCACCACAGCTCTTTATGACACTCCCTTTCCTTTTCCTGATGGCTTTAGGGCTGTGTGGTAGCAGGCACAAAGAATCAGCTGTCTCTCAATACACAAATCGACACACCCATCAGCAAGCCTTGCTGTACTTCTGAGCCCCTGACCATGGTGTTCAAGCAGCTGGGTCTCCCTGAGGAACTGTGTGTAACAGGAAGAAAGAATCAGATCTCAAACAGCCACTGAGTAATGTGCAGGAAGATTTTGTGGAGCACAGACTGAAACACTGACAAGCTGGGATCTCCTTCGGGCTTTCTCTTTTGACAATGGCTATTAAATTCTTTTCTTTGTAGTGGCAACCTCCACAGGCGAGCACACGGTACCTCATCCATCCCTGTCTCCTGCCTGGTTGGCTGCTCCCTCCCCACACCTACGGCAGCCCGCTGGCTGGTGTGGCAGCCTGACATCAGGAGAGGCTGATCCCCTTCACTCACAGTAGCTGTCCTGTGATCTCCCACACTTCAGACGTGTTGAAACTTTAACTGATGTTATTGCCTAGGTGTGTTGGTTTTGCATGGCCTGGCTTTTGGTAGCAGGGGGGCCACAGAGGGGGCCAGAGAGGCCCCCTTCTGTGAGAAGCTGCTGGAAGCTTCCACCATGTCCAGCAGAGCCAATCCCTGATGGCTCTGAAGATGGACATGCTGCTGGCCAAGCCTGGCCCAGTTAGAGATGATGGTAATGCCTCTGTGATAACAAATTTAAGAAAAAAATCAAAGCAAAGTGGTGGTGCAGTTTGAATTCGATCTAGAAAAGAGGAGGAGGTGAGAACATGTGAGGGAAACTGCTTGGAGACACCAAGGTC
>VWZW01000227.1:214762-290321 GCA_013397115.1 Edolisoma coerulescens | reverse complement strand
TGTCCATCTTCAGAGCCATCAGGGATTGGCTCTGCTGGACATGGTGGAAGCTTCCAGCAGCTTCTCACAGCAGCCACCTCTGTGGCCCCCCTGGTACTAGGCCATGCAAAACCAACACACTGGGATACAGAAACTGTGCTCCCTATGCATTAAAAAAAATCCACAGCACACCACACCCCCAAAAACAACAACAAANGTGTTTTCTCCCAGTCCTTATCTCAACTCATGAAGCCTTCATTAAATTATTTTCTCTCCTCTGCCCAGCTGGGGCAGGGGAGGGTGAGCGAGTGCCTGTTGTGGGTGCCTGGCATTTGCCCAGTGTCAAATAATGACAGCTTTTTGCGAGAGGTAGCAGGATCAATGCCTGCATTCTCCACCAAAAAACTGTCGTGGTTTGNAAACCCCCCACCAAACCCAAAAAAATAACTGAATGGCAGTTTGGGCTATTATAATGATATATTTGGGTACCTAACTTCATCTAAGTCCCAGTTTATGTTTCTAAGCCTGTTTGGTATCAGGCCTTACAGGTGTCCAAATGATTCATTTCTTTCCAAATTACACTATTACTTATATTCTAAAGAGCTAATTGAAAGATAGGGAAATAAATAAGTTAGCTCTTCAACTAGAAATCCTCAACAGCCTTTAACTGGTTAACAAAGCATACTCCTGAAAATATGGGAGGCAGCAACATTAATTTCTGGGATGCAGTCCACGTATGCTGAAATCTCACAACACAGCAAACACATCCATGGGGTTGTTCAGGCATCAGCAGAGAAAGCAGGCTGAGAAGGCTGGGAAGGAGACACTTCCCTTTTTGCTTCTGTCTGTTTCAAACTCATGTTTCAGTCTTTCTGACTTGTGTTCACAGTCTGATTTGAAAACTTACTAAATCTCTGAATATATATATAAAAAACTTGTTAAAGACCTTCTGAGACTGTAACGTATATATGTCATACATAGCAGAGGGAGTCCTGAAAGCATAAGTTATTTGAACAACTTACAGGTGGGTCCTCAAGTGGTAAATGCAAAGGCTGTATAAAACAGATTCTTTCCCACAGGACTGATAAAAATGAATTTTTTTTAGAGCATCTAACTGATAGATGCAAAAGCTCCATTTTCCACGTGATTTAAGACTCAGGTTATATTTTCAAAGATGCTTCAGTGCCAAAAGTTTTAGACAATCCTCTAAGTGGAATTTTAAAAGCTGGCATCTCAGATTGTAAGTTAGGATTTCTTTTGAACAGCCTTGGGGTATCTACCTGAGACAACAGGCACTGAGATATCTTTGAAATCTTGTCCTCCAATCCTAACAATTTTCTGTGTTTAAATAATATTTTTTTTAAATATGAAGGCCTAAAAGTCAGTTGCATGGTTTGGAAAAGGCCAATCAATGGAAAGGAAGACTTTATAAGGGCTACAAACTACCTGCTGTCCTTTAGCACAAACACAGGATTACCCTTTGCCACCATATATACTAAGAATATTCACTGCTAGCAATTTTGGTGATGCTTGCTACCTTTACCCACAGCCTTCTAGATATTTTATTATTTTTTGGTTTATGTATGCACTGTATTAATAATAGTGTTTGAACACTAAAACCAGAAATATTATGGTGTACCTGGCTACTGTATTAATATTTTAGGAATAAAATGGTCCTGCCATTGTGTGGTTCCCCATCTCTTCCTTTATTTTGGCCTTACCTGTAGCTTGAAGTGATTTGTGGAACTGAAAGCCCCCCAAAAACCCAAACCAACAAAATGATAATTTGGTTTAATAGGTTGACATAAGTCATGCATCACCTCATCAGCATTCCTTATTCAGAATGAAACTGGAAGGTGGGAGGGAAAAAAGGTGTGTGCCCTTGGAAAGAAGTGTGGTCCTAGATCACTTGGGCAAACTGTGAAACCACGGAGTCCGACAATGGCTGGTTCAACTCTGAATATGCAAGAAACTTCAATGCTGGGTATTGCATAGACCTCCTGTGCGCATCCACAGATACCTCACTCTGGAAGAGCATCCTTCTGTTCCATCCCTACCACAGCCCACTGTGTAATTTGCACAAAGTCAGTGCCTCGACACACTATCAGCCTGTGCAATTACAGGGGTCAGTAAAATCTTTGGCATTCTGGCTGAGGTGCTTAGCTTTAGGTATGGCCGGGTTTGCCGCTGGATGGAGCTGGGAAACACAAGCGTGTAATTAGAAGGAAAACTGAGCAATGACCGTGGCAGTTCTTGCTGCTTCTGGCTCTTGTTGAATAGCAACTCTAATTGCATCTTCTGTGGGCATAAAAGCATTTATCCAAGATATGAAGTGCTAGGAGGAAATTAAAGGCTTAGAAGTACAGCTCTTAAATGGAGCCTTGTGACCTGGTGCACTGTATGCAGTCACAAGCTGTTTCAGGGCACCTTTTGGTGTGCCAAGCCCATCCTCTTTGTTCCCACCATCCTGTATTGTGACATTAAAACCCTGACTAAACATTTTAGGCTTTGGAGAGCAACCAGACACATTTTTCGGTCTTGCTCCTGACTAAAAGTATACTTCTTGAAGCAGTTATGCTGCACAAATAAAGGCTTAGTTCTGTATATAGATCTGAAAACTCAGCAACTCAACTGACTGACTTGATTAACTTTTTATTAAGAATTCCATGAATTCTTATTGGTCATGAAAGCGGTGTCGTGTTACAGTTGCCTAAACTCCCTGTCAGGTTGGTGTGTAAAATGGCTACTCAGATAGTAAAAGATGAATATACAAAAAGTTAATTTGAAAGAAAGCCTCAGTCTATATTAATGAACCAAAAAATATATTAAATACATGTGCTGAACAAAGACTGTTGGAAACTGTCTCAGATGACTGAAGGTCAGAAGCTAGGGCTGTTAGAGGCATGGCAATGATAGCCGCTCCAGGAGCAGGGACAGCAGCTGTGAATAGAGCCTCATGAGTTAAATTTCTTCACAGTAGCTTTTATGGGGCTAAGTTTTGGGTTTGTGATAAGAACAGTGTTGATAACGGAGGGCTGTTTTAGATATTGCCGAGCAAGCAGTGCTTGCGCAGCGTCCAGGTCCGTTCCGCTCCTGTGGGTGCACAAGCAGCTTGGGAGGGGACACAGCCGGGACAGCTGAGCCCATATCACGCATATCATGGACCCCGCTCCCAGGCACACTGCCTAATTTTTGAGGTCGTCCCGTACAGGGCCAGCCCATCCCGCGACCCGCTGCCCTTACCGCGGGGGGCGCGGCCCCGCTCGGGCCCCGGGGAGCGCGCCCGCCCCGCCGTGCGGCGCCGCTCCGCCTCCGCGGGCAGTGCGCATGCATGGCGCGGCCGCCCGGCCCCTGAGTCACCGCTCCGCTGCGCTGCACGGCCGCTCCCCGGCAGCGGCGGAAAGGCGGCCACCATGAACCGCTTGGGGAAGAAAGCGAATGAGACCCTCATCGAGATGGCTCTGTCGGCGGACGGTAGGAGCGGGCGGAAAGGGGGGATCGCGGCTCTGTTCCGCCGGGGCCCCCCGGGGCACGGTAGCGCTTCCTGCCCAGCGGTGGCTCGGGGCCCGTGGAAGAGGCGCGGGTGGGAAGCAGCGGAGGCGAGCGTGGTGTGGGGTGTTTGGGGGGCTCTGATTCCTCCCCAGGGCCTGCAGGCCGGCGTCTGTGAGATGGGGCTGACCCATGATGGGTGAATCCTGACCCCTCCTGCATCGAGCTTTTAATCCCTTGGCTTCCACTTGAGAAGAGCAAAACGACTTTTCCGTGAGCGTGATCAAACTATGATTAGATCTTTATAATTCCCAAATAACCTTGAAAATGGAGGTTCTCACATCAGCACCCTGCCAAGAGCAAAAGCTAGAGAACCCGCTTGATTTTTATCTCAAAAGACGCAGCAGATGCAAAGGTCCCTCTGCCGGACAGAAACTTTCAGCCTCTCCCGGAGCACCAGCTGGGATCGGGCGCTGGCTCCCGGCAGCGGAGGCTGCCCGCACAGCAAGGCTCGGAGCAGGGCGGGTCACCTCGCTTCGGAAGGTGTGAGCAGCCTTCTCCCCCCTTGCACTGTCGCGGATGCGCTGGCATCCCTCACCTTTGGGTAGACCCTGCGGCAGGGGATGTGCGGCCAGTGGATTTGTGTCGGGGCCTTGCTTTTTTTTGCTATAGCCAACTTGCAGTTTCCCCTTCGCGTCAGTATGGCATGTCCTTACTTATAATAAATGTGGTCATATTAGTATTTTGTAAAAATAACATGACGCAAGTGTGTGTTTATCAGCACCTCACCTGGCAACGTGAATCAACAGTCAGATGTAAGAGAGCATGCTGATATTTTCAGAATGAAACTGTATAGATATTTTTTTTAAAAAGGAAAATGCTGACGTAGAAAAATTTCTTTTTTGAGAATAATGCTTTGCCATCAGTCCTAGAAGTTAAAATCTTAAAGCAGGAAAGAACCACTAAGTCCCTGTATTGGCTTCTCAGGTTATATGTTCCTCCTCACCGCTTGACTACACTGTCTCTGTTAGAAAAACATGTATAATGCCATTTTAAACACCTCGAGCACTAGTGGCAAATAATGATTTTCAAAATATTTGGCAGTCTTGTTTCAGAGAGGTATGATGGCAATATTGACTGTAAAATTGTCCAAAAGAAGCTCTTTATAGTGACAGCAAGGAGGGGTGTCCAGCCGTGGGGAGGCAGATGTCCGCAGCAAGTGTCAGACGAAGGTTTGCCCTCTCTGGGAAGGTCTGGTGGAGCTGGCAGGCTTCTTGGGAACTGGAGCAGATGGATATTACAGCCTCTTGGCCAGAGATCCTATTCCAAAGGGGATGTGAGAGACCTGAGTCATCGCCCATCCCACTGCCTGGGAGCAATGAAAAGTGCTAGGACTGAGCTGCTCTCTCCGTGGGTTGTTCTTCTGAAGTACCTCGAGACTAAAAAATATTTACAGAACACACAAAATATTCCCATTTAGGGAATGATTCTATGAAATCAGATTTGTAAACTTCATTCCAAAGTATTCAGTTTTCCCATGAGCCTTGTGGGTTTTTTATAGTTGTAAATAGAGAATATAAGGAGATTTGAGGGGTTTCAGTGTCCAAGGATGGTTTAGAAGGATTTGCCATACAGTAGCATGTAACTCTCCATACAAAATCATATTCTAATTCAGTTCAATTTTGTTAACTAGCCACTTTTCTAAAACAGAAGCAAATTGAATATGGTGGTGAAGTGAGTAGGCTTTTTAGAGTTTCTGTTAATTTGTTGCCCAAAAGTCTCTCAAGGTTAAAAAACCCCCAAAACCTTCCTTAAATTAGTGTTTAGAAAAGTTAACGGTATGCATATGCTGCCAGCAGGACTTCTTGTAGATCTAAACATATGCTTTGTGCCTTTAAGGAAAAGCCTCCTAAGGCTCTGTATGTCTGATATGCAAGGCCTGTGTAAGTTAATAGGAACAAGGCAGGAGAGAAAACATCTGCTACTTGTTTTCCTTAAAGACATGTTTGTATTTGGATAGTACGTGTTTATTTAATTCTGGTTTACTACTGCTTTTCATTAAACTTGAATGCTGGGCAACAGGTTATGGGGATGCAGAACTCTCTACCGGCAGCAGAAAGTTTAACTTGCCTGTTTAGAGCCTGTGTGCCAAAACTTACCTTGAAGGAAGCTTTCTTGCTTCCTGCTGAATTACGTCTGTGTGAGGTAAAAAATTCCATTTTTGTGTGTGTAATTTTGCTTTCTGTTGGAAGGTGTGTGTCATTTACCTCAAATATCAAAGTTTAAGAAAACTGAATTTGCAAAATTGGGATGTAAATACCAGAGGAAGAAGACTGCAATATGTTGCTAGGATTATTTATGTCTACGTTCACTTTCCGTATCTTTTTTTTTTCCCAGCATGTTAATGGTACAGTAGCTGTGTTATGGGTTATATCCCAAGCCTGCCAGTCTTCTGGAAGCTTGCTGTTAGCTCCATGCCATGATTTGAAGTATGCTGCCTTTATACACACGGCTCCTCTTCCAAAACTTCCAGGAGCCTGGTTTGCACTCAAAACGCTCGAAGTGATCTAAATTCAGATGCTTACTTTGGTTGTCATCTTGCTTGTGTTCCCTCTGAGAAAAGTAGAAAAACATCAGGGAAAGCTGATGGCGTGACTTGCAAACTGCTTGTGCCTGTGCCTTGGCATCTTGCAATACCTCAGCATTCAGGGCCAAATACTGCTGTCAGTTAATAAAACGATACTTCACTTATTTGATCAGAATTCAGACCAGTAACATAAAATACAGGCCTCCGGTCAAGACTACGTCTGTCTCCAATTACTGTCACAATGTATGTAGTAATTTCTGATCTATTTGTGGAAACGTTGAATGGGATATCATGTTCCCACAGGGCTAAACCAAAGGGTTTGTTAAGAGGAAAGCTGTTTGAAAGTTTATTCCTAGGTAATGAAATAAATGCTGCAAGAAATTTAGATACAGTTCATAATATAAAAGGCAGGGGAGAAAATACTCTCTTAGACCAACCAATGTCTGGTTTCTGAGTGGAATTTCTTTACTGGCTACCGTGAGTCACTGCGTGGGCACAGTGTAAATACAGGCTGGTTATTGGAAGCTAAACCTCTTTGTAACAGAAAACTCCTGTTTGTAGTAGGAAAACCTGCTTTTGGGAACTCATCCCAACAACTTGCATCATATCACTGTATAGCTGTGGTGCTTGTAATGCAAAAATGAAAACATCAAGCCCATTCCACTGCAGCTGTTAAATATGGATTTTTCTCCAAAGTTTGTGTGAGTTTAAAAAAAAAATTGCTCTTGGGCAACATTTTCATTTTAGGTGAGAACCCTGCATATGGGATTAAATTCACTCTCTGCAGTTCAGTGAGTAGCAAAGGAGGATTTAAGTCCCCTGCATGCCATTTAAACCCAGTAGCAATTATGTGGGATATTCAGGCCACATTTTGGGAAGCTGGGAAATACAGCTGGATTCATAGAATCGTTAAGGTTGGAAAAGACCTCTAAGATCCCTCAGGTGCAGAACTGAGTGATGGCCCTGCCATCACAGGTGAAAGCATTTTAGTGTCTTTGTAACAAATGACTCACAATTTCACCTCTTTGCTCAGAAAATGAAAGAAAATGCTCTGCAGTTGTCTCACCGTCACAACAATTCCTGGAGGAATGGTTTGGCTCAGCTGGGGGACAGAGGTTCTGGATTGTGAATGCCAAATAAACACCAAGAAAGCCACCAGCATCTCTTCTGATGTAAGGCAGAGTGATGTTCTCTCAATGATTCCCTCTCCAGTTAAGGTCAACTAAGGCAGTGCCTGGTGTGCTGTGCTGTTCTGAGGTGTTCCCTACAGAAATAAACTGATAAGTGTATTATAAAATGGAAGTACACTTAAACCTCTGTGTACAAAGGCTGAATAATTACTGTGATACAAGGAAACCCTAGGATAAGATAAAAGGGCACTGATGAAAATGTGCTTTTAAAGTCGTGCTTGAGAACTGTTGGCATATAACTTGTAAAAAAAACCCCAAAGAACAAGCAAACAAAACCACCAAGAAACCAAATACCACTGTCTACATGTTTAGTATCTTTAAACCAAGGAGTTACATATGCATGTGGAGGAGATAAATAGTCATCTAACCTAAATATGTCATCAAGAAGGTATAGGTAACATAAAAACGTGATCAGATGCTAAGAGGCAAAGTAATAGTGTAGTGAACTTTTGCACTAGTTTTTTATTGTGATCTGGGGATTGAACCAAAGAGCAGTGTAATTACCAGGTTGTATTTTCTTATCTAGCAGTAATTTTATTATATTTGGTGATAGCTTTCCACGTGCATGTGTGTATAAATGCAGAAGGGGGAAGGGAGGTTCTTGCCTTGTATTGCTAGGGATAGTTCTTGCAATTATAACATAGTTATGGAAAGATTTACAGTTATTTGTCAGGAATTATTTATAGATTAAACACTGTGTGTGTGGTTACACATTGTGTAACACTGTGTATTTTGTTGTAACAATTATAACATTTTGTGTTAGATTAAACACTGTATGGGAGGAGCTGAGTCTATTGGGATTTGTTTACTTGGATTATACTATATAATTGTGTGTTTTTCATCGAAACCTAAAGCTGTTAAAGCTGTGGTGTTCATGCCTTTGTTCTCCAGTGGCTCTCAGCGAGGACCAGTAGACATGGTGAAGTTCCAAACATGTTTATTTAGGAAGTGAGTATATCTTTGCATGAAGTGCTGTCTTCTAACTGGAGATCCCAAGGGATTTGCGTCTTCTTTGCTAGGCTCACAAGGATAAATATGAAATTTGAGGCCTTTGGCAAGACAGCAGCCCCAGCAAACCATGTGTGGGCAGGACTCAAGATGCAGATGGTTGTCCTTTCATTTTCTGCACTAGCCCTGAATTAGAAAGGCCCCTGTAGTTTGCTATTCAAAGGAGTTGTCTTGATTGTTGGGTAGGAAATCAGAAAGTATGTGTTTGCGCAATTTATAGTGTACTAGAAATATACCATGCCAACAAGTAATGGCTAGCAGATGTGGTTTTCAGGCCACTTGGTTCTTCAAACCACTTTGCCTACTTCAGTTCTGTTAATTGACTGGTGCTTGCATAAAAAACTTTAAACAGTGGAAGCCACGGTCCATTGCCCTGATCATTTTCTTGATTGATAGGAACAGTTTCTCTTTGGGATCAGTATAGGAATTCCAAAGTTATTTCATCATTTTTAAAGTAATTTGGACGAAAATGCCAGTTCTTGCAATTCTTGTAAATCTTGCAAATCTTGCATTTGTTTATAAAACGTCTTCTTATACTGGTATATTTTTATGTTGTTTAATGTGAGAAAATTAAATACTTGGTGAATACACTAGCAAAATTTCCAGTGATGCATTTCATTGGAAGCATAACCAAAAAACTATTGAGTGAGGTAGAGCATAAAGGACCAGAAGGAACAAAAATTTACGGATTAAATTTGCCATCCGAAATGAAATATCTGGATAACATGGAACTGAGGAATACCACCAGAGGACAGTAAATTCGAGGTGTTTTTTTAAAATATATATTGCTAGATTTGCATCGTTAGTTTGCTGGTTTATGTATCCCTTTTCATTTACAACATCTATAGAAGATGGCTCATACAAGGGTAGGAATGTAATGTGTATGTGCAGAATGAATAGTGCATTGGGCCCTCCACTACTTTTGGACACTTGTGTATTGCAAATGCAGAAAGCAAGTGGACACTCTGTTGCCTAGGTGTTTGCATCAGTGATTTCAGTGGAAGGTGGAGAAATGCATTAATGCATGATGCTGTGAGATGTTCAGTGTATCTCTGGGCACACTAGGAAAGTAAGTCTGTGCCTAACACTTCTTGAAGTGCTCGTGGTTCCATTGGGCTGTGGTGAAAAACAATCCCGCAGTTCCTCTTTCTTCATCTAATCTTGAAGGAGAGGTGAGAGCACCTGGCACTTTCATGGATGTGCAAGGCCATTGCTGGAGCTGTTTGCCTGCCTCTGCAGTCAGATAGTGCTGATGAAATCTGGCCCTGAATGTATAGATGCTCTTAAAGGCAAACAAGCACTGCCCTAGTGCTTCATGAGTTGTCAGAACTCCTGCAGTCTGGTGTTCTACCACCCTGTTCTGCTGAGGTTTATTTGTCCTTCTAGTCCCCCTTACTTGCATGCATGTAAATGCTGTGCAGTTTAAAAATACCTGACTTTATCCAACTATTCCTAGTCTGAGCTTTCTTTTTTAACTGAGTTTGAACGTATTAATCAGTTTATGTGTGTCATTCTGCAGAATGATGATACCTGGAAGATCTGAGTGCTCATAGCATGCTTTAAGTCTTGTTTGTGCTGGTACATAAAATACAGTGATGGTTGTTGCCTGAATTGCATTAAAATGCCATTCAAATTCTGTATTACAACACTATGCTTGTGGGGTTTTTTGCTAAAACCAGATTTGCACAACTTCTCTTTTTATGTAATGTATTCCCTTTTTTACTATCCCAGTGGCTTTTTATCAAAAGGGGAGGTGGTTTTGTGGTCCTTTAAAAGGGAGGCAGCTGAGGGTAAATGTCCCATTCTGATTTAAAATACCCAGTTACTATCCTAGAGATTAGGACTAGGACTTCATGTCTTTTCCAAAAGCTAAAAGAGATTTTCTTACTGTTAGGAGCAGATTTCCGCATATGTATGCCTATATAAAAGAGTTATTTTTCTTTTACTTCTGGTGTGTTGATAAATACCTGTTCTCTGGAAGTGCTTGTTTAATAATAAAACACATGAAGAAAATTATAATGTCAATGGAGCAGCCTATACTTGAATGCAATCTTCTTCTTTTTAATTGACTAATAAAATTCTTCTAAAATATTCCAGATAGACTTTCTTGGATTCACTAAGAATATTTTCATTGTTAAATAGTTTTAAATTTTTAGGAGCATCTCTGTGTATGCATGAATCACCACTTCAGACATTATCTTAAGATTGAAACTTTGGCTCAGCAGCACAGTTATTACTCTTCAGACAATGCCAGCTGGAGTAATAACCTTATTTTGGCTTCTCAGAAATCAGCTAGGTGGGTCTCCAGTTCCCCATGGCTACTCTGTCATCGAGCTCTGGAGGATATGGTCAGTATGTGCATAAGTTTAGTTGATAAGTCATTGTAAAGCTGCTTTTCTTAGATATGGAAGCACTTGCAATAGTCTTTATGATGCTGTCTTGGAAGGAGTGACTCATTTCTCTTTTCTGTCAGCCAGGCCAGGTGATCAAATAATGGCAGGGGGTTTATTAAGATGGTAACTCCAAGACATCTAGGAATAACATTTTCTTTCATAGCATGTTAAAGATGAATATTGTGAATTTTCTTCATAGTACAAAGTAGCTACTTCATAACAACTGCTGTGGACATTTCAGGATTTGCTAGGGTTTTGGTTGGTTTATTTGTTTTTGTTTTACCTGGACCATCAAAATTTTGCTCTAGGGATAGGCATGTGTATAAACTAATACCCCAGTGTGTCAGACATATGCAGAACAGTGTCAATGGTCTGAAAGCTCTTTGCTTGGTTTTGTTGGCTGAAAAGGATGCTGTTACTAAGAAAATTGTGGAAATAATTGAAAGCAGTATTTTGGAAACAATACTGAAACAGCAGAATCAGTACTAATACTGTCTTACAGCTGCTCAGTAAATAGCATTACTTACTTTGGAGTAGCTCTATCTGAGGTCATAGGTGTGCAAATGCAGATTATTTTCTAGTTTTAGTAGCAAAACAAAAATTTTGATCCCTAGAAATGTCTCTTCACCTGCCACCTGATTTTAGAAGCACGTAATATGTAAACGTTTTTACTGGTATAAACAATCTGTCAAGAGCTGTACTTGGTGCAGATGAATCAGGCTTGTAGAAGTTGGAAGAAAGAAAAACTTAAAAGCCTTCTCTTACTCTGTTTTCTGAGGCAGAGTTGCTCTGAACTGTGCCAGACTGCAGCATCTGCACACCAGCTGTAGCGTGCCCAGCTGTACCTCAAGTGCAGCATCATCAGCCAAGCTTTTTTCTTTGCCATCTCCCAGCAGACTCAGACTTACTGAAGTAAAAGGATTGTCATCTTCCAGGGAAATTAAGAATTAGGTACAGTTAGAGGGACTAGAGCATCCATGGCTGCGACTGTGCTAGTAATTTAAAAAGCCAAGGATTTTTTCCTTGGCTTTCAAAGATGAGTAGCACAGTCCAGCGACGCCTGTATGGCTAAAATCCCTTCTCTCTCCCTAGCAAGGCAGACTTCTCCGTACTGCTTTGAAGGCCAGACTCCAGTGTCCTCCAGAGTGTGCTTCTTCTGCATCTGATGGAGTGCTGGAAGCTGCAACCGTTCTTCAAAGTGCACCAGTAGTTGAGTGAGAAGTCCTGTCCTTAGCTCTGTGTCCTTTTACTTGCCTAGTCGAGGCACCACTGTGCCACTGTCCGTGTGACCAGGGCATGACCTGGGACAGGTTGCATTTCTCCTGGAGAATGTGCAGCTTGTTTTTTGGCGTTGCTTATCTTGGCTGCTGCTATTATCAGCAAATAGGGTCTATGGGAGGCCTTGATTTACAATTCCATCATTACTTCCTTGCAACAGCACTGAGCACATGTCCTTTTACCTTTTCCTAACTCATCAGTTTTGCCATGTAGAAAAACAAAGTGATTCCGGCACTGTGAACAAATTTAAACTATTGTAGAATTTCTAATTGTTTAGTTACACAAGAAGCCATTTTTTATGCTTGTTACAGAAATCATAAGATTACGGTAATGAAGGTACCTTTTTTGTGAGTAAACCACTTATATTTTAAGACATGAAATCAGTCTTGATTATATTCTCCAGTCTTCAGTACTGAATGTTGATTTCTGTTGCGGACTACTGTTGTTCTGATCATTCAGGTCTGTAATTGAAGTAGAAATGGTCTGTAATTCTTAGGGGTGGCATCCCAAAAGTTTCTAAGTAGGTTGCCCTGTGGTTGGGTGTAGTTTAGGACAGCATATGTTGTCTTACACTGCAGAATTACAGGCCATATGAAGCTTGCTTATTTATGGTAACCTGCTTACTGCCAAGGCACATGTGTTTAAGGAGTTACAAACAGCTGTGTGATGAATTGTAAGGCTGTTGAAGACACCAATTACATTGGGAAAGAGGCATTTCTTTCAGCTAGGATATGTGCACTCCCATGAAGGCCAATGATTTGAAAAAATACTAAAATGATAAATTTCTGAAACAATTTAGTGAGTTTTAATAGTCAAAGAGTTGTACTGGAGTTAATTTTGAACAAAAAACATTTCAAAGAGTTTCTGCAATTTATACAAACAAAATTTATAGTAAGGGACCGCTTAGTTTAGTAAGTGTCCTTTTGTTGTTCTTGGCATGCAGATATTTCTAGATCTATTTATATACATAAAAGCATGTAGTGTTGAAGAACAAGGACATACCCTTAAATATGGAATTTTATCAGAACATTATTGTTTTACTCCCATCTTTAGAAATGAAGCAGTAATTTAATGAAGAATTTTAAGAGCATTTTCTTGGCTAGTGGAAACTACTATGGAAACTCCCTGCTGCTGCTAGGGAAAAGTGGCATCCTTGTTTGTATTGCTGAATGAGGTGCCTGGACAAAAAGGTGAATGTTGGTGTTTCATGAGGAGCCTGCGCCATGCTTTCTGTCTAGGTCACAGTCTCTGGTGTCCAGGGCTTATTCTTTTGTTTTATATAGTGGCTGTATTGTAAAGGATAGAGGAGAATTATGAAAGGGGTTCATGTTAAAGTGAATTTTACTTCTGGTTCTTACTGAAGTGTTTTTTCCTTTTAAAGATGACATTGCGATTCTCACCAAGTTCGAGCCATCGCGGTCAGAAGGTATCGTACTAACCTGTGTTTTACCTTCCTCCCTTTTGTCTGTGTCCTCTATCCTTCTTTTTTTTTTTTTCTGCTGGGAGCCTCTTGGAAATCAGACTTCAGTTAATGTGAGTCATTGGTATCACATATGAGGCAAGGCTTTTGCAATGTGATTTGCAAGTCAGTTGTTGGCTATCTGTTGGCAGCTCTTTTGGTTACAATCTCCATTCCTGGTGCTTGGTGCAGTTCTGGGATGGGGGCCTCTTTACACTTTCCTACACGATTTGGGTGTGCATTGCTTGTGCTGCTCATGTTCAGGAATCTGATTACATGTTTTACAAGGAGTGGACATACTAAGTATGTTGTACTCTTCAGTTAATGTATGTTTTGCATTCTCTTTTTACCTTCTCGTGTGCTGCTCTAGGGTTATTCAGGTTTATTTCAGTGGAACAGAGATAACAAGAGGATTTTCTTCCGCAATTTGCAAATGTAATCAGCTGTGGTACTGGGAAAATGTTTAAAATGTGGAACTCTGAATTTCACAACTACAGAGCAGATAAAATCCAG
This sequence comes from Edolisoma coerulescens, assembly GCA_013397115.1. Taxonomy (NCBI): domain Eukaryota; kingdom Metazoa; phylum Chordata; class Aves; order Passeriformes; family Campephagidae; genus Edolisoma; species Edolisoma coerulescens. The sequence continues at coordinate 276,425 of VWZW01000227.1, read as the reverse complement.
AAAAAGCCCTACACAAAGGCTGCTATAGGCCATTGAATCAGTTCAAGTTCCCTCAGCAGCATAGAAAATTTTTTGTTCCTGCTGCAGGGACAAGGTGCCAGACTGTTCCTGGCCTGGAACTGGAGAGTTGTGTGACAAAATGTTTGGGCTTTCTGCTCCTGGGCTCTGGGCTCGTACCTTTGGCCAAGTGTGCAGTAGCCACCTGCCTCCCAGGGCTTTAGGCAGCACAGGTAGCAGAGCGTGGTGGGGATGCTCCCATTCCTTATCCTGGTGTTCAGATTGTATCTACTAATACAGATTTTCCAGGTGTAGTTTGCTTTAGCAGAATAGCATGCAACAGTGTTAAATGTCTTGGCATTCAGAAACTTATTTGTTGTATTTTACATACCATTGCCTGGTTTCTCATCATATGTATAGTTAGAAATTACAGAGGCCATTTTCTGTAAGTGAACTTAAAAAGAAAAAAAAAATTGTAGAAAACAAAATGCTCTCAAGCTGTACTTAAGTAACTTATTATATATTTTTGAAGAACCAGTTTATATCCTGCCTGGATGCAATTTTGACGTCAAATATTTGCAGATTACAAAAAGAAAAGTAGGCTTGTTTTATTGGCAGAAATAGTCTAACTGTGGCTGTCTTGACAGTGGTCCAGTGTAAGTCTGTCCAGTCTTAGGCTATACTCAGCAATGCTTCCTTAATGGAAAAAGAAGTAAGATGAATCCTCTTTTCTGAAAGAAAGAGACATTATTTTTAGGCGCATGGTCTAGGTTTTGAACAGCTGCTTTCAAAACTCCTTATCCTTTTCCATTGGTGGTGGAGTGATTTAGATGCCTGATTTAAGAGACTGATCTGCCTAATCAGCAGAGAGATGGTTGTTTACAAAAACTTCTTGGAGCAGGAGCCTCACTTACGGGCTCAGAGTTGTTCTCCAGAGGAGACTGGTGACAGTGTAAGTTCAGAGGCACAAACCCAGCCAGTGTCTCGATCCAGTTTAAGATTATGAAGGTACTAAATAGGTTTTTCCCTTTAGCATTGACATTTTAGTAACAATGTCTTTGGTGAAATGACTTTTTTTTTGGGTAAGTCATGTTGGAGTGAGTAAGTATCACTACTGTCGTTAAAGTGAAGGCAGGGTTTTTGTGCGGTTTGTTTTCTCGTTGTTGTTTTAGAGCTGGGTTTTTTAGGGTTTGTTTGTTTGTTTGTTTTTTAAACAAGAAGCTTAGTAATTAAGTTCATATTACTGTTCTTGATCCTGTTGTCATATCTCCATTACATGGGCATTTGTAATCTTGAGGTTATGCATCATTGACCCCTTAGCAAAAACCACAGCCTAATTCGATTTCTAGCAAACAGTTCTGTAGGTAATTGAACTTCCATAACCGAGGCAGTGAAGCTCTGGGTGTGAGACCCTCTTAGACCTAGCAGATATCTGAGACAAGAAAGATATGTGATTGATAACAGATAACAGATTGATAATAGATTTTTTTCTGTCACAGTTAAAAATACATTTCTGTGAATGCAAGGTTACACCAAGGTTGTACATACATATGACATTTTTTCCTGTCCAAAGAACAATTCTTGAAGATTTTATGTATTATGAGTATTATTTTCCATCTTATGCTTGTTCATAGTTCCATGCTTTCAAGGTCCACATCATTTTCAGATACAACAATATTTTTAGAAAGGAATGTATTTATGTGAATCTCCTTTTCAATATTCCTTAGGGGAAGAATGCAACGGACCTTTAAGTGAAACTATTTCAACTGCAGGATCAGAAATCCCAAGCAGCTCTGAGGTAAGGTACAGTACAAATGGTGTTAGTTAATGTACTACTTGGTAGGGAGGAAGAAGAATGGTTGCTGTGAAAAAGACAATTAGTTTTCAAAACTAGTATTTCTTTTTGTTTTATACCTCCTTTTTATCCATGTAAAAATTTTCTTCCTGTATTGTTTTGAAAGAGCAAAACCATGAATATGACATGACTCTCAGTGAGTCACTAACTGGTGTTAGTGCTACAACACAGTAATGGTAGAACAGCAGTATGAGCTTAATGGTATTTCCTGTATCAGTCTTGAAATGAGAATCACACAATCTTTAAGTGTTTTGACAATTGGAAAAACCTACTGTTTCTGCACAAACCAAACTCTTTGTTTTGTGCTACATATCATATTGCTGGCTTGCTGGGGAAATCAAAACACACTAGAGTTCCACTGCTCTGGGAACCTTGTGACAGTGCAGTAAGATTCATGAGAAAGCAAATGAAGATTTGAGTTACTAGAGTACCTCATCATGTGCGATATGAAAAGCATCATCAGCTATAAATTTTTTCACAGTACCTCATTGCTTAATATTACAGTACACAATGTCTTGAAGAGGTAGCAGTGTGTGGCAAGTATTCAGTTGAGAAACTGGTTCAAAACAAATACTGAAAATACGTGCCAATCTTTACATTGGCATTTTATTTTCATTGCTATTGGCTGATTTCTTTATAGTTGTTACACGCTTAGAGGAAGATAGGAAGTTTTAGATAGGGAAAGAAGTAGCTGCTCTATTGAAGTAGAGTCTCATACTGGCCATGAGCACTGATCAGAAATGATGTCTGTTGAATTGTGTGTTGAAAAACTTCAGCTGTTCTGCTGAGCTTCTTAAAAGTAAAACATGTCCTCTACGGGCCAAATCTGGAGATGATCACGTGAACACAGAACTCAGAAGGGCTTCCTAGATTACACAGGTCTTTGTCTTCTTAGAGCATGCAGCCGTATCATCCCAATGTTTTTATAAATTTACCAGTTCCATTTTAAAACTTGTTCATATGTTCACCCTTTTCCCTTCTGAATTTGTTGTAGGAATTATAATCATCCTTTTCTCCAGGAAAATTTTCAGTGAACAGCCCTATCGAATGCTTCACTGAACAGTGGGCATCATACCATGATTTTGAGCTACTTACTAGTGTCTCTGAGTGGATAGAGATGACCTATTTTGCCAAAGCTTGGAAGAAGTCACTTCATGACTCAGGACATATGAAAAGGCAGGAAACATGGGAGAAAGAGTGCAACATGTGTCATATACGTAGAGACATGGGATTTGAACCTTGTTTGAAGGATGAAAGATTCATGATGGGGTGGGAAAGGAGGAGGCTTTGATCTTCAGCACATTCATGTCTGGGAAAAATATATCTGGTTATCCTCTCAAAAATCTCTCCTTGGTAACTTCATGCAGCCTTTTCTCTTGTTTTCTACTTACGTGTTTCCTTACATAATTATTTTTCTTCATACTTTGTTATTAAATATCACAAAGTATTGTCATATTAGCAATATCATTAAGTAGTTGATAACTTCGGGGTTTTGTTTTGTTGTTTTTATTGCTCCCTCTGAGACAGCTTGTTTGGTCTCAGTTTGTTTCTGCACATCAGCTGGTTATCTGATATTTGCTTACATTTAAGTTAGTACTTTTCTATGTTTTGCCCTATCCTACCCAATGAACCCTAACACATTGTCATTTATCTGATTTTTGCTTTCTGTGCATTAGTTGGACAGAAAGTTACAGAGTTATTCTTCTTGTCCAGTTTCACACTCTTATCAGCCATCACAGGCTTAGCTCCTGATGATTAATGTTGTAGAATTCAGGTTAAGTCTATATTTAAAAGTTTTTCTATTAATTAACTGCAATAGTAAGATAGCCCCTAATATTTATGGGATTTTTTTTCATATAATGCTAATCTTTTGTCTTCATGTGTTGTCACAGCTTCAGTTGTGTTCTGTATAAACTGGAAGAATTTCTTTACCCTCAGTTATTTGCTAGGCTGCCTTTAACATCCTTGATGCATTCCTGTAGGAATTCAGCAGGGTCTTCTATCCCATCATGGTTTCTCCTCCTTTCACCAAGGCCCCTCTGAGCTCAGGTCAATATGCTTCATTCTTGTTTTGACAGGTAGCACATTTCTCTATTTAATGATGTTACCTCTGTGATAGGTTGGTAATTTTCTTGTCACTTAACAATGTTTCTGCACTTAACAAATATGAAAATTTGGAATTCCTAAACCAATTTAAGTCAAGTAACTTTAAAACAGAAATTGAATTAATGAAAAAAACCGTTGGGAAAGAGTAAAATGAACTTACATTCAGGTCACTACTTCATTATGCTCAGGCCGTCTTTTCTTTTGGAAGAGAAAAAACACAACGTCCAGCGTGAGTATGCTTCTGTTCAGCAGCACAGAGAAAAAGCTAAGGCCTTATTGTTGCTTTAGCAACAGAGGAGGGAAAAAATAAATCTAGATTTAATATGGAGGCAGAAACATTACTCATCCATAATTCAGTGTTTTTTGGGTTTTTTTCTTTCTTTTGTAATCTGCAAAGGAATATGTGATTTGGATATAAGGAATGATGCGAGTAAAACAAAAAGTGAAGAGCAGTCTGTAGTGAAGCCTGCCAGCTTATATACAAAAGTTGGATGAAGTCCAGGACTCAAAAAGCATTGGAGCACCAATCAGTGGTGCATTTGGTCCTTCATGATTTTGCATTCTTGCCTTTTTCACCCTGGATTTTTTTTGGTTTTTTTTTAAACTGCTTCTTCTTGAGCCTCCTTATTTTTCTTATTCTTTAATCTCCCACAGGGACAAAAGAAATAGGATCACTTGGACTTCATCAGCTTTTCATATTCCAAGGCTTATAGCATAAGTCATTTCTAGATGCTTTGTCATGCAGGGAGGCAAAGAGATGTTTTTTGCAAACAGCAGACTGGAGAAGGGGGAGAAAAAAGGCTATAATGGGGATATTTTCAAATAAGGGCTGCAATGGGGACTGCTTCAAATCATGTCCTTGTTAAATCAGTAATACACAGACAGCCACTTCTCTTAGGGATGGGCAACTGTCTTAAGTGAATCCCTGTGTAGAATCTACCTGAATCAGTCTTTATGGAGTTCTTGTTCCAAGAAATACATAAATGCCTCTGAAAGTCCTTTCAAGCAAATTGGAAAGTGAAGGAAATAAAACCTGAGAATTTGTTTTCCTCTGTGCTTTCTATTTGTACAGAGAAAGCACTAGAAAAATATACAATGGTGTGTCTGCTCAGGGATTGTAATTAGTTGTTCAGGTTACTAAGTAAATGAAGATGAAACACACTGACAAAATAGAGTTCCTGTGCCTGAGAGGAAAGGAGATCACTCAATTAATTCAAGATTGGAAGAAAAGTTGAAAAATTGAATTTGTATTACATTTTTCTAATAGTAAAAGTTCGGGCCGTTCAAATGGCATAAATGTAGAATTAGTACAGCTTTTGTGCAAAATTGAATCGCTGGTTTGTAGGTTATCAACATATGTAGAGGTCCATCTATACAGAGGACTATTTGTAATTCCAGTTAGGAAGTACGAAGTAGTTTAAAGTGTTTGCATGGTATTCATGTGGACTCCACCTCCTAAAAGGCAGGTGACTGCACTGCTCTCTGAGTAAGACTGCAGGAATTGTGCCCTATTCTATCTGTAAGGAGGTAGGAATTGATTTTGCACAGATATACATGAAATTTTTGCCTTTCTGTTAATCTCACGCCAGTGAAATGCTTACTAAAAATTCCTGTTAATCCAGATTTTCCGTAATGTAACTTGATCATAAGAGAATCTGAGAGCAAGCTGTCTTTATTTAAACCAGGCTAGCAGAAGTAAATCGGCAGAGCTCCATGAAATTTATTAAAGCAATGCATTTTACCACAATTAGTGCTTTACTGATAGGTTATTATCTTTTTTTCAGAACAGCAGGTGCTGCAGGTGTTCCAAATTAATTGGTTGGGGGTTTTTTTCTGAAGAAACACCATCACAATGTGCATTACTTCTCATACTTGTTCGTTTTTCAATTCAGACTGGTGGATCTTCAAGTAGAGAAACATAAAACACCATTATTAATATTGCAAAGATGGACCAAATTGGTTTCAAAATCTAGAAAGAAGTGAAAAAAGACTTCTTCCAAGTCTAACAAAAACACATGAGGGCTATTTTGGGGAGAGCCAGAGTGCATTAAAGAGTCAGGAGAGTAGATTCCAGAGCTAAGAGGGACCAGCCCAACACTGCTGCCACCACTGCCGACCTTCTCGGTTTTCATCTCAACAAAATTGGATTATTTGAGTTGATTCTTGTTTTGCATATCACGTATTACCAACATTGGAGCCCCTTTGTGCTGTACACAGACTTTGGAATACCATGAAAAAGCAGTGTGTTTCTGTCAGAGTACTTGAAATGTGCAGAAGAAGGTGTGAGCGCCAGTTTAAAAATAGTTAATCCTAATGATTTGAGCTAATTAATTTCTGACAGTTATACTGAGCAGGGCAAGATCCCATGACTAACAGGAAAGCATTTCACAGAAAGCACAGGAATGTACAAAGGCCTCTGCCAGCTGTGTGTCTTCACCTCACAGCTCAGTGTTTCCCTAAAGGTATTAAAGTTTTGTCTCTGAGTGAAGCAGTGTGGGCAGTGAGGAGCAGTGGGTGGCTGAAGCCTGTATTTGCATCTACCCATGGAGGAGGTGGGGAGCAGTGGGTGGGGGGAGTATGGGATGGAGAGGCTGGATAAAAGCAGCTGGAAGGGTACCAGCGTGGACTGAGGGGAATGTGTGCCATGCACAGGTCAGGAGCCGTAGGGCAGCACTGAAAAGCAAGGCTGTGCTTTTGTCGATGTTGAGTTTGTACAATACTTTACATGGCAAGTATTTACAGTGTATGATTGGAGAAAAACTTTCCACTCAAGTGCCTCAGCCCTTAGTTCTCTACTAAAAGTGTGAGTTTTTCCAGTAGCATCCGTGACAGGAGGATTAGACTTCTAAACCCAGTCCAGGCTATCTTATGGTAAGAGCACAGTGCAGCTATTTATATTTGCACTGTTTCTCAGGGGGATTCCTTGCCAAAAAACAGATCGATCTTTCTGTTTATTTTACTGCATTCTGAAAAGGACATTTTTTTACTTACTTAGATAAGCAAATACCCAGAGATGGCATCATTAAGAAAGAATGTAAAGATGTGTGTGTGTCTATTACTTGATGTGTAACTGGGACAGAAATGGATCTCAGTGGTTTCTCTCAAGAAAAATTGTAATAAAAGTGAAAAATATTATTTAAAAAATAATAAACGGTACTCTATGAAAATGGGATTTGGGGTAATAAACTTTCTGAAACTTTACAACTCTAAACCAGTAAATGATACTACAATAATAAAATGCTGTTAGTATTCTGCTTCTATTGAAAGCTAATTTAATTCCACAGAGAACTATTGCATTTTCGTAATGGACAGGCACTGTTTGGTTCCACTGTTTAAATCTGTCTGTGATTTGTGTTCAAAGCACACAAAAGCAAAACAAAACAAAAGTGTGATAAGTTATTGACTAACAGAATTAGATATTGAGAAACTGCTGAGGTATTGTAAATCATTCCAATAGCAGCAGCTGATCTCAAAACCCATTGCTGCTGCAAGGCCACAGTGGTGGGCCAGGACCCCAGGGAGGTGATGGCCATATGTGTAGGATGGCTGTGCTCTGCAGGGGCCTCTGCTCTTGGTGTTTGTCATACCTGTCTGGAGTGTGGCCTGAGGATGTTGCAGCAGCCTGCACACCAACATACAGGAAAACAGTGAGCACCCAGATCTTGTACAATGAAAATCAGGGTAGGGCCTAACTAGGTGTGGATCAGAACTGGAAGCTGGGAAACGCTCACTAGTCTCATTAGGTGTAACTGCAATTACTGCTACCAATTTACCTTGTCTGCACTGTGAGATTAAGGATTTGTCTGCTTGCATTTGGTTTTGCTCAGCGTACAGTGTATAATTTCAGTTTGTATTTGAAAAATAGCCAAGTAAGGGGCAGCACATTTATTCTGAATGCAAGCACAGCCATGTATGCTGTGTACGTTTTCTCTCTTTGATATCAAAATAAATAAGAGTACCATTAACAGTTGTTCTTCATCAGTTTATAAATGTTAATCTGTACCAACTTGTTAAGACTGTATTTTTTCTAATGGAAATGATGAGGAATACTGTATAACTCTTATCAAAAATTGTAATTATTAATGCTTAAAGATCAGTATGGACCATGTAAAAGTTGGTGCTGTAGGCTAGAGACCAAGCTCCTCTGAGGAAGTAGAGGTTGGTTTAAACTCTGACTATCTCAACTCAAAATCCATCTGGCACTCAGAAGAGCTTTTCAGCAACTTAAAGCAGGAACTACACTCTTTCTTCTGAATTAGCCTTTAGTTTTAAAGCATCCTTTGCATCATCGCTAACAACATTATGTTTTTCCCGCGATGCCACTGGCAGGGCCTAAACAGCACTGAGACTACTTTACTCATCCCTGAACATCAAGTGGTAAGCAGTAAGAAATATTCATGCTTCCTTGCATGAATTTGTGTGGCGTCTTCTATTACAGTATGCCAAAACGTCCCTCACCAGAAAATTTTCCAGTTTCAAGGATGCCATCCTTCTAAAAACAATTTTTACTAGCTTATAAAAATGAATGTGGTTTTGCATTTATTCGTAGTGTTGACTTAAAAGATAAATTGAAGCAAATCAAAAGGGTAATAGACAAAATTGAAAAGTGGAGATTGGTGGAGAAAACTGGAAAGTTTGCTTTTTATCATTGTTTTGGTTTGATGGGATATAGGATGTATTCTGACTCTGGTGTTATTAACAAATGTGGGATTCCTTTTTATCATGATGGCCTGAGGGCTCTGTGAGTCAGCATGATACTTTCAAGTGCTTGAAAGAGCAAGAAACAAACACTGACATCATTTGAAAGATGTTACCTCTTTTTTTTTTATTGTAGTAAATGTTAAGGAAAGGCTCAGAATACCCACTTACTGAAATTCGCAGACAAGATAACTATATAAATTCTCAAATATATCAGAAAACTGAAAATAATCATTATTGTTTTATGGAGAAAAAGTACAAAAAGTCATTTAAAATAACCAAAGAAGTACATGCTGAGGTATATTAACATTGTCTGCTTGCTTACTTTGGGCTCTGGTGTCTTCCATTAACATGTACGCTCTCCTAGCTTACTTTTTATTTTTCTTTGTTCTGTTCTTGTCTAATATATTCTTTTTCCAGAGAGGCTTTTTATGTGCATTTATATTTCAGTGCAAATATCTTGGTGTCTTAAACTGCTTTGAAATGCATGTTTTCAAGCTTTCAGATTTTATTGTGGTTCAGAATTGAAACATGAGTGGAAGTGAAAAAAGCAGCTTGCAAGTTTTAGCCACAAGAAACACGTGGGATTTTGTGTTTCTTTGAATGGGAAAGGTTATAGTTTTGTATGCAACCTTATAGCCTGCATGAAGTATAACTGGAAATTGGGATGGGTGGTGTTAAGAGTGTTGTTAATACATGTATTTAAAGTGAGTAAGCTCTTCAGTTGCATGGATTCCTTCAAGGAAGAATAATGACGAGAACTTCATGGAAAGGGACTGATAAAATGGGAACTGAGTGCATAAACCAGAAATTTGCCATTTTGATTTTCAGAAGAGTACCTGTATATTTGTGTATGTTCTGTGAATGTATTTCCAGGAACATTTTACTTTTGGAAATACATTTATATCATTTAGATAGATATTTATAAAGTTATGTTTAAGTTCATATATATGTGTATATATATATATTCATATTTAGCATAGCAGCACTTAAGTCCATGTGTTTTTCCTGTAGCATGTTTTAATTCAGTGAAAAGGAGGAGTATATAAATATTCCATGCAAACTGAGGATCTAAGTGAAGGTGATAACTTTGTTTTTAAGCCATTGAATGTTTCCTACCCTTTCAGTTAAGGAGGCTTTATCATATTTTGATTCAGCTTTCAAAACTTATGTTTTTGTCCATTTCTGTATTCTGAAAGTTTTTGTGCTGTGGATTGCTAATTCATAAATTACCTAGTTGCATTTTAATGTAGCTCTTCAGGGTTTTTACTCTGTCTGTTTGAAGTCTAACTTGCCTGTGTGATTACCAAAGGTATGCAGTTAATAAAATAAATATTTTGTTTGAAGACTGTATCTTGTAAGCCAGAAAAATGTTACAAATCAATTTAATGTTGTAATTTCAGGTATGTTTTTTGCCTGGTAATGTAGGACTATGATAATGTAATTCCTTGATGTGCTGATGGGGATCATAAAAACCATTCCATGGTATTAATGTAACTTCTCATCTTTCCTGTTAGTCACAGCCAGAGGTGCTTCCCTGTGCTGTAACTAATGAAGCTAATGGGTTCCTCCACCTCCGATTGGTATTGGTTACTGCTTTGTTACTGAAAATGCTGCTCTAAACCACCTCCCCACAAAAATATACAAGATACAAAAGCAGAAGAGGAAGGGTGCTCAGGTCTGAACTTGCAGTCCCAGCTCTGTGGGGTTGGACACTTGGGAAACCTTGAGGTCTGAGGCATTGAATTTGGGAAGGGTGTTTCTGAACATAGGCCCTTAAGGAACTTGCAGTTTTCTGACTGAATAATAATCTGAAAAGTATTGCTCTAGGACAAGTTTCCCTGTCTTTGAAGCTTGGATGTAGAGAGGGCTGGTATATTTAGTAGCAGAATGTATGTGGAGGAAGCCTCATGCCTACAAGGTGAGAGCTGTGCTAAGTGACCTGTAAAGACACATTTCCTGTTGGGTGGATAACCAGAAATAGAAATTCCTCCAAGTCCCATAAAAACATATGAGATGAAATAATTCAGGTATAATCTGCAAAACATATTTGTTTTTTGGGTAGTGTGATACCACTAACCCATCAAGGGGTAGCTGGCCACACTGCCCAAGGCCCACTGTCAGGGTGCCAGGCTGGGCAAGTGAGGCCACAGCGCCATTTAGCACCGTGCCCGTGGCTCAGCTTCAGCCCGCAGTCACTTCTCTGAAGCACTCTCTGTGCCAGTGTTAGTGGTTGCTGCCACTTCCAGCAGCTGCTTTACTCTCTCCAGCTCACCGTGTCCCTCTGTTTGCCTTGGCCCTGGAGAAGTGTCTGGGAGGCACCTGTAGAGCAGGGCAGCCAAGGACTCCTCAGCAAGCGTTGAGCAGCACTGGCGAGGCTTGGTGGATTTGAATGTCGTGTGGGGCTGCTAGCCAGCATTTACACACTGTGCTCAAACCAGTCTGGGCAGAACCATGGGCTCTTAGAGCCTTACTTCATCTTGAGCCGTGCTTTGTTTCCTTGCTGACATCTTGGTCTCCCCTGTCACCTGTCCTTTTGAGTCAGGGTTTCCTACTGCAGGGCTTTGGATCGTGTCTGAGGTGAGGATTGCAAGTCTAGGTACTTGGACGGTTGTTTGGTTGGACGTGGTCCAGTACCCCAGCCTCTGCTGGGTGTCTAGACAGAAATCATCAAATGTAGGATAGCTATTGATGTAATGCCATGTGAATCCTGTAAGTTTGCACTTATGTAGCCACGTGAAAAGAAAATTCATCTCTCATGATAGACCATTGCAGCATTCTATTAGCACATCTGCCCGCAAGCTGTGAGGTCACTCAGTTCTCAGAGAGATGACTAGATTATTGAGGCTGGAAAGCTATTACAGGGTAACAGGAGGTCAGTATTTGTTTTTTGAACAGGTGGTTTTTGTAAACTTGCTTTGTAGTTGATGGAGTTATTCAATTTTTTGAAAGCCCTGGTAAATGCTGAATGTTTGCAGTAAGATGATTTCATAGAATCCTACAGTGAGCTTGGATTGGAAGGGACCTCTGGATGGCCAACCTCCTACTCAAGGCAGGGCTGGCTTCAAACTTAGATCAGGCTGCACAGTCCGGGCGTAGCTTAATCAGGCTGTGTGATCTCTGAGGATGGAGATTATGCAGTCACTCTGGGCAATCTGTTGTACCCATTCCCACTCAACCACAGCCTCACATCCAGTAGGAATTTCTCCTGTTGTGACTTGTGGTTCTTGCTTCTTGAGTTTTCACCATATGCCTCAGGGCTCCATCTCTTCTGTAGTTCCTTATTGGGTTTAAGTTAATTACTAAAAAGCTTCAGCTTGCTATCATGCTGTGTTGGGAAGTTTTAATTTGGTTACTTGTATTGCAGGAGGAACACACTTCAGAATATTTTCTGTGATGAGGTGTAGTGTCATTTATTAACTGCAAGTTGTCCAAGATCATTAACTGCATTAATGCAGTTCTGGAAAGAGCTATTAAGAAATAAGATGTACAAATCCATGATGTTTAATGATTCACTGATAGAATCAATGCAAATTACAAACTTTTTATATATGTTAAACTTGTAGGTGCACATGTATGCACAAACCTCTGCGAATGTGCAAGACTGATCTTGTTCTCCTTGTCAAATCCAAATGCAGCAAAATGGAAAGGAATAATTTATGGGTTTAATAAGCAGATATATCACTATCCACAATGAATAATCCTATGTACAGAAGGAGAAGGAAGTGATAAGTATTCCCCTTCTAAAAGCAGATCTGACAGTGGCTACTGCATCTTCTTATACTGATAGTCAGACCTTTAATTACTGAGGATTCTGATACTTCTTAGAAAATGACCAAATTTTGATGGCAATAAAGATAAAATACTTCTTCAATTGTAGTGAATAATCTGATTATAACTATGCAACCCAAGCAATTTGGGGTCCTCCTTCAGCAGGAGCTTTTTTTTGAAGTAAGTATTGCTTACTGTTTTATTTCTTCATCTGTATGGATTTAGTTCCCTAGAACAATTTCTGTGCTTATGAAGTCACTGTCTTTTTTAATCAGTGGCTGGGGTGGGTTTTTTTAGGGCAATTACTAACATTGTAAGTTGTTAGAATGCACTTTGGAGTTCATTAACTATAATGCTGAGTAATTACAATACTGTTGATTCTACACAGATGTTAGTGTGGTTCTATGCACTGTGTTAATTTGATTAACTTAGTATCTAACCTGTTGCAGTTTACATGTAGTCACAATTATATTTGCAAAGAAAGACCTAAACCTGTAAGTACAAAATAGAACTGAAAAATGCTTTTTCTTTTCTGCTATTGGATTCCGAGATTTTTGTGAGCCTTTTAGTCATGCAAGATGATGTGCTGCATTTGGAAGCAAAAGCATTTCTGAGGTAGCTGTCCTGATTTCAGTCGTACAAAGTCTAATTGATTTGCTGTAAATATTTCTCAAGAAGATAAACAGCAAGAAACCTTTAAAGAATTACTGAAGAGGGAAGGCAAAGAATGGATGGCAGCATTTTCAGGAAATAATTTCTTTTAGCTTTTTTTGTACTGCATTGATTTGCAACAGGGTTTTGTAACTCCCCAAGGGCTAGGATAGCTTCAGGAACACAGGAATTCTCCATAATACATGGCTGCTTCAAGTATCTGATTTCAGCAGTTACCAGTGTGTCTGATGAAGATGCATGAAGTTGTGCAACACTACAGAACAACAGGATTTTCAATTACTTTTATTTAATTTCAGCCTATTTAAAGATAAACATACGAATTATGTGGATATTATTACTTTTTTGTTTTGTCAAAACATGTCGTTTTGTCAGCTCTGGAATTACATGGTTGCCATTTGTCTTTTTATGTCCCAGTGGGTCCAACCTAACACGAGTATAACAGAAACATGCATGCACTACGCATGAGCCAGTGTTTTGGTACCTTTGCTCTACGCTCAAAACCGCTTTCTTATTGCTCTTTTAAAAATCTGCTTAAGTATCCAAATGATGGCAATTAGTCTTATAGGAATCATTATCTTAAAACATATTTTTACTGCCCAAACAGATTCCAGCCCAGCTTTGCCTTTAATAAAAAATACATGATAGTCGTATTATTTGCGAGCGCTTGTGTTTTTCTGATGGTTGGAGGCTTTTTCTGGCTTTAAAGGACATGGATTTCTTGCTCACTGCAGTTGGGGTGTATGTGCTTGAAGCAGTTGGTTCTTGGGGAGAAACAGTGGGCCTGCTAACTACTTGTTGGTTATTCCAGCAGAGTGGAAGGAAGTATAATCTGTTCCTGAAGCGACGTCTCAGGGTAAAGCAGTGATGAATGCTATTGCAGGTGGCTTGGATGGCTGCAGTAATAACATGCTTCACTGTGTGACACCTTTTGCTAACTGGGAGCAAGGTTCACAGTTACAAATAAATATTATGTGCTTTCTCAGGGAACACATGCATCCTTGCATGGTATGAGAGGGAAAAGGCAGAGACATAATCCTCTGAACTATTCTGTTTTGTTCCTACTCTTAATAAAATAAAACCCCAATTCAGCCCTATACAAATCCATTTTTGCTGATAAGTGTGGTTGAAAAAATAACGCCAACCTTCCTCAGCAGAGAGGTACATTTAAACTAGAATATTAGCTTCTATGGAGAGCACTTTGCTGTGTGTCTTGTACATGATTTGATAGAGCTGAATATTGATATGACAATAAATAATATTACCTAATAGGAGTTAACTTCCCTAGGAGAGTGGGGTTACAGTCTTTTATTTGCCTAACATTAATTACTGTGGCCTAACAGTGAAAAAGGGGGTTGTTACTAAGACATTCTGGCATGTTGGTAAATTAAATATGACTTTTAATAGATCAGTTGGAATACTAACTACGTTGATATCTTTTATTAGGAGTACTTTTTTTTCCATGAAAGTAAATACTCAATTTTGAACCATCACCCCTGTATTTTTGTGAGCTATTTTTTAATGTCATCATTGCTGGGACATATGTCTCTGTGGTGGTTGATTTAGTGAATCTTGTTATGTAGAAGAAAATGCATGGAATTGACATTTTGCTACCTGCTTCAAGTATTCACAAGTATTGCTACACTAACCTGTATATATTTATTTTTCCTGTACCAGTTATTTACATGTAATGCTTGCAGACATATGCAGTTAGTTTTGAAATTATTTAAACGAGATGTTACCCTTGTAAAAACTTGAGCAAGTATGTCTTCAGCTGTAAAGAAACTGAAGAATTGTGGCAATATGGGGAAACTTCTTTGCCTATGTTATATTTTAGAGAAACAGCAATACATGTTTTTTTATTCATATGCCTGTATCTTCTACAGATTGATAAAAGACATCAAAGCAAAGATTCTATTTTCTTCAGGGATGGTGTCAGGAGAATTGATTTTGTTCTCGCCTATGTGGATGATCTTAATAAGGAATGCGAAAAAAAGTTGGTAAGTCTGTCTTTTTGAAGTCCTCTTAATTTTTATATATAATAAGCTGAATACCAATTACTAACCCTTTCAGATCACTAGGCTCATCTGGAATAGAATTTAACTAAAAATTTTATAGCTATGTGAAAAGCAATTCCATGTATGGAAATTTGTGTGTAATTTACTGTTGTGTGTCACGACCCAATATTATTAGATTTTTGTGTCTATGTTTATTGAATTGATCACTCTTTGATACTTAGGCTGAGCAATATATTATACAATTGAGCAAAGTAATCCAAATTATTTTGCTTCTTCATTTAACAGTTCAGCTGAGACTTTGGAGAAATATTTGTAAATGCTTATATCTGTAAATACTTTCAAATGAAGGAGGATTCTTCTAAATAAGCAAAGGTCATCCAAACAAGTTTTAACAATAACTTTTTTCACACCTTTTGACTGTAGATAGAGGAGAAATACATTCGTAGCTCCAAGACTCATTGCAGTTTTCTGTTAATACTTTTGAGACTCTTTTCTTAATATACACTCTGAGTAACACAAAGACAGCATGTCCTCTTGGAGCTTTTCCCTGTGTTTGACTTAGTCTCTACATATGTGTGTTCATTCTTCTGGAAGAATATTTAAAGTGGCTTTGATAAGAGCCCTCCTATGTAACAGAGCACAAGAACAAACTTTCTCTAAAATGCCAGTTAGTGATTATCCCTGAACTTGCCAGCAAGACCCAGTTGCCTGAACGGTAATAGTAGGTCAGATGGAATCAGTTAATGACACCTGTTTGTTACAAGCTCACACTTAAACTTGAGGTCTAACTTGGCTAACATATTAATTCAAGCTATATAAAAAATCCAGTATTATAAGATGCAGTCAAGACAACAAATTTTATATAAAGCACAATATTTTTTTAAAAATCAGGGTTTCAGGGTTTTTTTCTCTGCATTCGCTTCTGCCTTCTTTCAGAGTCAGGAGAGGTTACATTTACATACTTCTCTCTCCAATATATAACTCCAAAGTTTATTCATGATGAAAAAAATTTTTAAAAGGAGAGAGACACCAAAGAAACTTCATTCTCAAATAATCATATTATTCTGAAAGATAAGGGTATCTGAAAAAAACTAATTATACCAATGCTTATGACAAAATCATTATCAAAATTACTGGTCTGTGAAGGAAAGAACAGTTACCATCTATATCTTGTCATATTAAAATATTTCGTAATTAAAAATTCAAATTTCCTTTAGAAAAATACTGCGAGATTAGGCTGTTAAAAAAAATTGCATATTGCTTTCATCCTTTTATGAAGGAAATACTGTTTTCAATAAGAACTTGCATCCAAATACAATCCACCGTAGAACACAGCCGCTGCATCTTAATCTTGTTACCTTCAGAAATCCGAGAATTTGTCATGTCTCTGTTTGATGCTTTTCCCAGATTAAGCATCTCAGTCAGCTTTGCTTGCCTAGCCACATTCCAAAGATTTTCTTGGGAGACCAGGTTATTTGATAGCTTATGGTACCCTAGGTTTATATGCAAGCATACTTTTTCAAACTCACCCTGACCCTTTGTCAGGCGGTACCCCTAGCTAGATGCTTTCTTCTCCCATGAAGAAAAATGCATTTAAAAAAGAAGGAAGAGAAGACCACTCAGTGTAAAGAGAAGGAAGATACCAATGCAAAATTTGTCAAAGCAACTCTTAAACTTTTCCATTAGTCATACTTGAATTATTTAAAATGAGGGAAGAAATTAATACTATTTAGGTAATATTTCAGGTGGGAAGGAAAATGAGTCAGATGGTCATTCTAGTCACTCACTCATATTGTGTGTCTCAGTTTCCTTCTCTCTCAGTTTCTCTTGCTTTATGGGCCATTAGGGGGTGGTAGGAATCTTCTCCAGACCAGAGTCCGTGTCCCTGGGTGTCATTACTGACTGAAGGATTCACGTGAGAAAAAGCTCAAGAGTTAGTAGCTAATACTGTATTTCTTCTTTGAGATAAAAATGTGCTTCTTAGGAAGAAACATCTCTGTTTGCAAAGGGCCTGAACATGCACATTAATTAAATGTTGTGAGATTTAATTCTGTGTGTGTCTGTTCCTTGTGGAAGAGTTTATGGCCACATGGAGGAAGGCCAGTGGCCCTGTAGATTAACTCTGTGGTCACTGGATGAACAGGCATGGAGATAGCAAATTTTTTACGCAGTTCCTGGGGCATCTGCATTGGCCCTATAATTATGTTTAGCATAGATCTTTATGCAATTAGTATGCACCTAAGTTAGTGCAGACTTTTTAGCATACAAGTACTGTGCTGTTGTCTTTATGGTAACAAGATTTAAATATTGATGAACTGCAGGCTCCGGAATTTGTCTGACATACACTGTACTTGCTCTTGTACAGTTATCATAGAAAGAAATGTTTCTTTTACGGTAGTACAATGATACAGCAAAATGGAACAGCTAAGAATAGAAGTGTTCATACAAAGAGAATAACAGTTGTGACAAAGGGTTTTGTTTCCTTGTCTCAGGGAAACAGCTTTATTCTGCATTTCTAAGAATGGGATAAATAACTTCTTTGTGTGTTTCAACATAGCCCTGATACAGATGTAAGAGGCAGTCTGTTCATCTTCTCCCTTAGTTTCATGCAGAACAACTTTTAACTTTTTTGATATTCCCAGATACATTCCAGCTTCAATGCTGTTTTGAACTTGCCTTCTATAAGCTACATGAATAAATCCAAACCACAAAGTTCTCTGAACAAAAATTAGGATTACAATTTTGTGAGACAATACTTTTTATTATTCCTTAAAGCCTCCAGCACATAAGTGGAAATATTTCACCACCGTATGAAATGTATGTGAACATGAAAATATAAATAGAATTTATAAAAATATCTAACAAAGATGTGTGACCAGGACATAGTCTTTATTGTCCATAAGTATATTTCTTCACGAGAACTACAGAGCATTAAGACTCAGGGATCTCTGTGCAAAGTTACTCACTCCTGTGTTGACTGGAAGCAAAGTCCCCCTGTCCCCAGTGGGGTACAGAGATACAGAAGGAAGTTTTATCTAGTTCCTTTCCCAGTGTTCATCATCTCAGACAGAAACTTCTGCTTTCATAGAGGCACCAGCTAGACCAGAGTTAGGTAGCCATGGGCAGCAAATATCAGATGCTTATTGCTGCTGTTAGCCCTGTTAGCAGCTGCATCCCCAGGTCTGCAGGAGTGGCTGAAAGCTGGGCTTGGTCTGAGCTGGGCACCTCTCCATGCAGCTTTGCAGAAGTTTGGCTGGTAGTTGCAGAAGGAATCACAGCACATCCTGCTGTTGGAAGGGGCCCACAGCAATCACCAAGTCCAATGAGCCAGCAGTGCCCTGGAGCCAGGAGGGCCAGCCCTGTCCTGGGGTACCTCGGGCACAGCATCGCCAGCCGGGCAAGGGAGGGGATTGTCCTGCTCTGCTCTGAGCGGGAGCAGCCTCACCTCGAGTGCTGGGGCAGTGCTGGGTGCCACAATATAAAAAAAGGCAGAGGTTGAGATACTGTCCAAAAGAGGGCCATGGGGCTGGTGATGGGCCTTGAGGGGAAGCCTTATTAGAGGCAGCTGAGGGCATTTGGTTTGTTCAGACTGGAGGAGACTGAGGGGAAACCTCATCACAGTCATACAATTTTCTTGTGAGGGAAAGAGGAGGAAGAAATACCAATCTCTTCTCTCTGAGACCAGTGACAGGACCCAAAGGCATGAGTCAAGGGAGGTTTAGGCTGGGTATTAGGAACTAAAGGTTTTTTACCCAGAGGTTGGTTGGGCACTGGAACAGGCTCCCCAGGGAAGTGGTCACAGCACCAAGCCTGGCAGAGTTCAAGAAGCATTTGGACAATGCTTTCAGGCACATGGTGTGATTCTTGGGGCGTCCTGTGCAGGGCCAGGAGTTCACAGAACCACAGAATCATAGAATATGCTGAGTTGGAAGGGACCCACCAGGAGTTGGACCTGCATTGTTACCTGTTGTTGTTACACAACACGTTTAACCTGTTGTTACCACAATCAGGCTTATTGAACTTGTGTCTCTTCCCTAGGTACCTGATCATGCAGTGTTGCATTTTCATTGGGCATAATAGTACTGCTGGACTTTGGATCTTGCTTTGTTAATCTTATTGGGATGGTTCATTACAGCCTAGCATGTGTTAGATGATAGTGTGTGCTTATCCCATATTATGTAAGATATCCACATAATTTGGTGGATGTGATGACTTACAGAGCTTCCCTCATGCCTCTTTGAGTGCAGAGTGGTGTTTATAGCTGAGTCAGAAATATATGCACCAGGTATAGCTTATTAGGTTTGGGGCAGTAAGCTTAAAATTCTAACAAGTATGCATTAAAAACAACCAGCTCTGGCCCAAGGATACATTTTGTCCATTTTAAGCCTTTGACGGTGACATGAAGAAATCCAGTATCTGGCGAGAAAAGGGGGAGCGAGTTTTTTGTCTGTGGCAGATTGATTTGCTTTTAAAAATCTTTTTCCCATTGACTGGAAAGTACAGTACATTGCACGGGTTTCAGGAGGGGGCTTATGGGAGAAGAGCAAGGTGGTAAAAAGAGCATAATTTCTATCAAAGCACTGCAGTTTATCACGCTAAGTGTATTGTAAGGAAAGATAAGTATAAGTTGGGGCCAGACCCTTTTGTTCTGTCTGTTCCTGAGCTGCACAGCTGGACAGAAGCTGTCTGGTGGCACAGAACCTTCTGAGCTGACTTGCTTGGCTCTCTTCTTGTTTGCTGGAGGAAGAATACGCACCAGTGTGCTTTGTTAGGAGAAAAGGTAATCCAGAGTAGCATGTAGCTTTGGGTACTAGGCTGGAATGTCAGCTTTTCTATAGCATTTTAACATGCATTCTTACATCACCTTTTAGCTGTGTTGTTCTCTTACCTGATTATCATGTCAGCAAACCAGAGTTCTCTGGCTTGTTTATACAGGTGCATTTAGGCAGGTTTGTAGGAAAAATAGTGCATGGAATTGCTTTTGCCCCCAGCATGAGCTCAGGAATTATATTTGCAAGTTTGTATAGTCCACTGTCTAATTTAATATCTAGTAATATTTGGCAAAATTGGGTGTGACACATGAAAATAAGAGGCCACTAACACAGGAAAACACATCAGTACATCTTAGGGTACATTTGAGGCCTATTCTTCAGTCTGTATTCATTTGTCTGAGTAGTTTATGCAAACTGAAATGCAAAAATGGCAGTCTGCTCCTTACAGACATGAAGGAAAATAAAACTGGCTGAAAATGATGGTGTTTTGGGTTTTTTTAAAATATGTTTGAAAACTGTCATTTAAGACTTTTCAATAGAAGAAATATTAGACAGCGTGGCAGGGTTTAGCCAGAAATAAATTTGTGGTCTAGCTTGTGCATTTTAAAGAGAGTAGGGCTCAATATTTGGCTTAATTTATTGTTACTCTGGCAGTTCTTCAGCAAATTTTATATAATTAAGAGGAAATTAATGCAATCTCTCAATAGGAGCAAAAATTATACAGAGAAGGAGAGGAAGAAAATGTTCTTACCTAAAGACACCACCTAGGAATTACTTTGCAAAATACAGAGTTCAAGAAGAATATCAAGCTCACACAGGTCATGCAGCCACCACACACTGCCACGGGCAGCTTTGTTATCTCTGCATGAAGTCCATGCTGACTTTATGCAAGCTAAGCACATGGTGATTTGCTGGTCTTATCTAGTTTTATAGTGGTGTTTGTGAAATACTGTTTGAATTGTCTGTAATCAGTACCTGAATATCTGTATCAGGCGTAACTGTGTAACTGGTAAATAGATGAGGCTGTGAGCAATCAGTCTTCCACGTGCTTCCAGAATTTTTCTTTTCGTCATTCTCTTGGAAACACAGCTAAACTTGAACAGACACACACCCCACACACCAGCCTCCTGAAGCCAGAAGGGCTCAAGACACAAGACATCAGTTGCTTCTCTGATGATGCAGATAGCGCAGAACAAGCTTTTTCCTACCCAGTAGGTGTCCTGTGGGTAGCCAGTGCAATTCCTGATGTGTTCCCATCACAAAGCTGGCCCTGACTTGAAAGTGGCCTGGTATGCATCGGCTGGTTTTTGTCTGCTTGCTTTTAGAAGGTCACATAGCATTGAGGGGTTGTCATCAGGGCAGCTGAGAGAAGTGAAACCCAGTGAGTCATCGGTGAGTGATCAATGAGTTGCTAACTTCATCAGTTACTAAAGTGTCTTTGTTTCTCTTCAGGAAAGGAGAAAAGAATTTGAGAGCAACCTGCAAAAGGCTGGTTTGGAGCTAGAAACAGAAGACAAGAAGGTAAAAAAAAAAAAAAAAAGAAAAATTAGGACCGAAAGAATAGACTTGGAAATTAATAAACCACTTTGTTTCTTTGAGAAAAATTATAAATTATGCTCGTAGGTTTCAGTGGAGGGTGACTTATTTTGGAGGAACAAGATTAATATGTTTATTTGAGTCCTTTTTCCAGATACGTTGATAGGAATTGTGGAAGCAGAATAATTTTGATTCAAGAGGAAGCTTTTGCTCTCATAAAGAAAAGAAAGCCTTTGCTTTCATAACAAGAAGGCAAAATAGCTGTGATTTGGTTTAAATCCACATAAATGGGAAGTATGCTTACAGCTGATTTTAATCCCACCTAACAATGAGTAACAAGTTTGGAAAGCAATGAATGGATAAGTTATGCCCACTGGATGTTCTAGTTATGAAGAAGGACCCTGGTGTAACAATTTGAGGATGTTTGATTAGGGGTACTGTTTGGTGTAATAACTGGAGAACATGGGATTTTGACTGATGCAGTCTGTGTGCCAGAGGCTGAGTTGATTAAAATAGCTCTTGATGAAGTTCAGACTGTAACATCCATAGGTGGGGAATTCATTGAGCAATGTTAAAAACCCTTCTGATTGCCAGCTTCTGCTGGGAATGCAGAGCAACACTAGAAGAACATACGTGTTATGTGAGGCCTGTGACAAGATTATTCTTCGTGTTTCCAGTGTAATGAGAATTTTCAGGCTTCAGTGTATGGCATTAATATAGCTTGAAAAGCCTTTGTGAGCTTTTAGTAGTGCAAAGATTATTTTTATGAACAGCCAACCACTCAGATGAGCTTTTCAGTTAAATATATACATATATATACACGCACACACACAGAGGAAGTCCTTCTATTCCCCCCCTCCTTCTTTTTTAAAAATCCTTGAAAAATATGTAAAAGACCATACATTTTGTATAAAAAATATTCCCATGAATCTTGTAATAAAACACAGTTTGGTCTGATGTCTGATTTAACTTTTCTGGGGCAGGAATCTGAAGATGGCAAGATTTTTTTTGTGAAGATCCATGCGCCGTGGGAGGTTCTGATCACATATGCAGAAGTGCTGAACATTAAAGTTCCTATCAAGGAAAATGACATTCCCTCCATGGTGGAGAACCCCCTGGACTGTGTGCTTTTCCCACTCAAGCTGCCCGAGAAGGTGATGCACCCTGAACCGGATTATTTCACGGCACCATTCAGCAAAGACAAGCAGGAGCTGTACCTCATTAATGATGAGAGCACTTTCTTCTCACCGTCCATGAGAAACAGAATAGTACGTATGTGAATTTGGCTACTTATGTTTACACGTAGATTTACACGGCCCCATCAGAATATTCATGCAAGGAAGGAGTGAGTATAGAAACTGTGGTGACTGAGGTAGGTATGGAGAGGCCTGGGTACCTGTGCATCTTGCTGAGAAATATATTATTTGTTGGAACAGATCTTCTCGATGTCTACAAGGAAATTGTGCCCTCAATGTTCTTATATGGGATAAGGCCTTCTGGAGAAATACTTCTTGCTTTTGCATGTTGTTCCTGCAGATTATACACAGTGCACATCCATTATAGGTTTCTATTAAACGGCCTTAAAATAGGAAAGGTCTGAAATTCTCGTCCTTGAATCTCAGGTTAATTATATTCTTACACGTTGCCCATATGGAACAGAAGAAGGGAAGAAAAAATTTGGGATTAAGAGACTGCTAAACAATGGCACCTATACAGCTGCATACCCTCTTCATGATGTAAGTATTTTAGCTGTCTGCTTCCTTGAGCATTTCCCAGTGTTTGCACTCTTTTACCTACTGTGACATTTACTGTTCCAGGAGATATGAAAATATACTCAAACCTTTCAATTTGTCCCAGTAATTGATTCTGGTTTATAACACACAAGACATACCTGTCAGCCCTACTGTTTGGCTTTTATGTGCTGAAATGTTTCTTCCTGTGGATGAGTTTTTAGAATATGTGTCAGTCACATCATTTCTTTAGAGACTAATTCCATCATAGCCCTGTAATGTCGATGACATGGACCATGCAGTAGTACCTTAGATTATAACAAGGGATGAATACCTACAGTAGATGGATACATTCAGCAGTGTGTGTCTGTAGGGTGTGTACACACACATTCTGTAGTTACACAGTAGTGCACACTACCTGCAGTTAGAGAAAAACTCTTGGGACCATACCATTTTTGGGCTGAAGTCAGATGAGCTGCCTGAACCCTGCAGTTCACTGTGGAATGGTCACTTGTTGGTCTCCCAGTGAGCTTTGGGGAACGAATACTGGAAATGTGGTAAGGATAGTACATACTGTGTTTAGTTTTGCTGTAAGGTCAGTTTTTAGTATGAGACATGCAGATTTAGTCCTGAAATTCCATGGAGAAAGCAAGAGAGAGATGAGTTACAGTGTTTTACGTGGATTTTTTTCCCTTTAAATTTCTTTTCTTCCTAAATGTTGTGTTTAATTTGTTGTTTAAATCTTAAATTCTCTCCTTGTTTTTAATGTTTATTTCAGATGTCACAATGCTTTAGTAAACTTAACTTGCTTATTTACATCTCTGAATTCTACCGTAAGACATTTTTAAATACTGTGTATAGATTTATATTTTTAAGTGTTTGAATTTTTTTTTCCTTAGAAAATAAAAATAAATGAGTGAATGGACATTCTTTAGGTTTTCAGGAGGAAAGTTTGGCTGATTAGGATCTAGAATGCTAGTCTAGGCTGGGAAGTACTTTATACTGTCGGGACTACCAAAACCACAGACAATTAAAAGCAAGCATCTCTTCTATACAACTACAACCAACTATAAATGCTAAGAAATCTTACGAAAAAATTCTGAAACTTGTGAGACAGACTCAAAAATCTTTGTCTAAAATTAATTATTTAAGCTTTCAGAATATTTTCAAAATGCAAGCTTTAGGTTGCTTAAATTTCTGTTGGTTGCTTTTGATTCAGAAACCAATTTTCATGCTTTTTTTTGTGATGGAGAGACAGTCAGAAAAAAGGAAAACCAAGATCACAAACTGAATAATTGACATAGCCAAATATTTCTAGAAGCAGAGTTCTGTGGCAAAAAATAAAATTACAAAACCTGTCAGAAACTGTGGTTATTTCGCGCTGTTTAATTTCTAGGAAAGTGATGAAGCCCCAAAATTTTCTTAGTATTTGACAGTTGAGATACCTGTTAATGACAAACACCACAAGCTTAAGAGGGATGCATCATCATTACTGTCTGTCTCTTTCAATGTAGTATTTGAGCCTGTCGATGAGGTATTTTCCCCTTGCTCTGATTTGCTCACAGTGCCAGTACTGGAAGAAGGCAAACGACCCAAACTGTGACAGTGAGAGGTACACGCTCTACATGGAGTGGGCCCGTTTCTTGCGCTTCTACAAAGAGCAGCCTTTGGACCTTATCAGGTAAAATACTGCCTGGGGGTTGTTGTTCCTTGGTTTTCACTGTAATACAGTGTATATTCATTTGTAACTTGATCCTGCTAGGAAATTTTTACCACTTTTAAGATCCAGTGAGAACTGGGTATTAATTGGGCACAATGTCCTGGGAGGACATGACGCAGCTTTTACTGACGACTGGAAAAATGCTTTTTCTCAAATCAAGCCTCTTTCCGTCTAGCCAGTCCTCCTGGGGTCAGGTGTATTACAGATAATTCAGCTGTAAGAAACACATACGTAGAATATCTCAGATTCTTTAATCAATCTCTGCAAAAAAAATTGTTAAGGATTTATTTGAAGTGTTGAAATTTCAACACAGACTTGAAAAAATACTGATAAAATCAGTTTGGAAGCTTGATTCTTAGTTCTAACCCCAAGTTTAAACTCACGTAAGATCTCTTTGATTCAGCTGATATGATACAACAGAATGTTGCTTTGTTCACAGGTTACAGTTCCCTGTTTGTAACACAAGTGGTTGTATTTCTGTGAATTACCCATTTGTTTGAACCATGTGGTCAGAACTGTTGTGCTGTTTCTTTTGTTTAACTCCTTGGAAAAATCAGAGAGTAAATCTTCACTTACACTATCCTGTAGAAAAGAGAAAGAGTGACTTTAAAGTTAGACTTTCTGCTAGGAGGAAAAAAGGGGCAAAAGAGGCCATATATCCTGATCATTCACCTTGTTCATGTAGCTTGAGTAACTTCTCATGGCCAGCTTCAGACCTCATTTTCCACAGTACTTCAATGCATTTACTCTTCCATTAAAAGAGAATTTTACCAAGTATTTCACTTTTACTCTGGCCAGTTTGCTCTATTACAGTTTTAAATTTTGCTTTGTGTTCCTGCTAATTGCATTTTTTTTGTATTCAGAAAGTACTATGGTGAGAAGATTGGAATCTATTTTGCCTGGCTAGGATTTTACACCGAGATGTTATTCCTTGCAGCAGTTGTTGGCTTAATCTGTTTTCTTTATGGCTTGTTTACAATGGATGAAAATATGAGCAGGTGAGTATAATGTTGAAAATCTCCTGGGCAAAAGCTAAGCAATGTGAAAATTTTATTCTTGCAAAAAAAAATTTAGTCTTGTTACTCAATAGGTAACAAGCTTTTAAAGCTTGTCAGAGCAGACAAATTTGTTCTTCAGCTGTCTTTATTGACTGAAAAGGTGGTGGACCACTAATGCAGGACTTGTGACTATCAATTAGTAAGACTCAACTTGTGGGTGAAAAGCAATATTTTGTTGGCCACCGCTTTCTGTATTGGAGAACCTACAATATGTGAAGTCCTAAGAGTACCCCTTAGGTACTCTCAGAATTGTTTAAGTGGTTATTGTTGCCTTAAGCTTGTCTATTTAATCTGTCTTGCAGAGCAGTCTGACCTTTCTGTGTAGGTCATCATTTGTACTAACCAAAAGCATGAGTAAAACAGATCAGCAGAGTTCTCCTATCAAAGAGGGATCCAGTATCTTAGAAGCCATAGTTTGTTTTCTTTTTTTTAAATAAGCACAGTATTTGTTTTATCAGAAGTCCAAAGATTTATTGTATTCAGGGATTGGGGGTGGGGAGAGGAAAAGAGGGTTGTCTTCATTGCTCACTGTTTTCTATAGGAAGGCTTCCATAAAATTATGAGTTTAAACTGTAAAAGATGAGTAACAGGTTAAAATTCTCACCTATTCTGTTGAATAATGTAATTTTGAGACTTTGAGATTTTAGCTAGGTTAAGAATTCATCTGGGTATACTGCTATACATATTGAGATTTCTCTGGATACTAAAGGACTATCAAAGGATTGTAAACTTCACCCACTGTCATTAAATTGAAGTAGCAAATTTTACTGCAGGTATCAAAGCTGAAGTGGTATCTCTGCTTTTAGAAAAGGTGTTTTGATGTCGTTGTTAAGGTGATGAGAAATAACACGGTTTATATCTTGCCCAAAAGCAGTGCATGTGCAGTACAGCTCCTGACAGACTCCTGGGTCATTGCTGGTGGAGCCAAAAAGCCCACACCAAGGGAATTGTTAATTCTACAACTTGCAGCAGCTGCTTCATTCTTGGCTTGCCCTGACCAGCCACTGGTTAACACCAGTGAATGTGACAAGATGTGGCATCTTTGCTGTGGAGCTGCAAATGTTGAGCTTTGAACATATGAAGCTCCTATTTTTTTTTTTTTTTAATAAATTTCATATAACAGCTTTTAAAGTGCTGTGGAATGTTTTCCTCTTTAGCAAAGAAATCTGTGACCCTGCAATTGGAGGAGAGATCATCATGTGCCCGCTTTGTGACCGAGAGTGTGAATACTGGAGACTAAACACCACCTGTGAGTCCTCACAGGTCTGTATCTGGTTCTGCAGCCAGTTGTCATTTTTGTTCCTCCTGAAAACTGTCTTGGTACTGACCTATTCCTGGGTATTCTGTTGCAGTATTCCCATTTGTTTGACAACGTGGCAACTCTTTTTTTTGCCATTTTCATGGGCATATGGGGTGAGTACATTTGATAAGTTTTATGTCAAGCAATAAGGAGATCTTGGCCAAGCTGCTCAGGGACACTGGAAGAAGTGGGAAGAAGGGGAATAAAAGTTTCACCTTAGTACCCTGCCTCAGATGCAAAAGTGATGAAAGAGTGAAAATAATTTAAAGTTACAGAGGAATTAAGACTTAAAAAAAACCCCAAGAAAATCCAGCAGGCATCTAGGATACCATAAGAATGTCATGAGCATTGTGTACTCTTAACTGCTAACATTTGATTCTTTCCTTTGTAACCAGAGGGATCCAACCTTATGCAGCCCATGTAAGAGTCCCCTCTGCACATCATCAGTGTTGCTCTGAGCGAGTGGGGAGGGAGCTTTTGTGTCCTGTCCCTGGATGGTGGTCCATCACTGCCACTCTGTTAGCTGTACTTTTGGGATGAAAAGATTCGTTGGGTTCTACTCCAGTAAACTTCATGCATTGTAGTATGTTTTGATGATGTAGAAATGGGTGGATTTCTGGCCTCTATAATCATAGTTTCCCACCAGTGATACTTCTTCAGACTGTTAAGATTGTATTGTGTTGAATACATGTTCTTTTCTTCAACTCTGTGAAGGTTTATGAATTCAGGATAGCATAGTTATTGTTTCTTATTTCCTTAAATTCATTTCTCTTGTTGCATACTGTTTGTATGAAATATCATAATTAAATCTTCAACTTGTATATAGATATTTCATTAACTCACAAATATTCTTGTGTGCTCATACAAAACCTGTGTATTTGTTACCGAATAAGATTTTTGTTGTATGGCTGTTTTACTAAACTTTTCTTGATTTCTAAGAACGAGCATTTGCGTGACATGGATTAGTCATTCAGGAAGTACCAGCCAAAGAGTTTAGAACTGGAGAAGATAAGCTTTCCTGTGTTTTGTCTAAGCAATAAAACCTCTCCAGTTCAAATAAGAACAATCAGATTACAAAATGTTTACATTTTAAAGTAGTTTATAAAGGGCTCTTAAAATGTTATGTAGTATTATAAATTTCATAGTTGTTTATATATGAAATCAGTTCCCTCTAGAGCCTTAAAAAATTCTTAAGCCAGCCTGTTGATCATATGAAAATCATCAGACATTCACTGTCTTTAAAATGACCATGATATCAAATTAGCATCAAAAGGCAACAGAAATCTTTGAACATAGTACTTAAAAGATGTTCTTCTTATTTGTTGTAATAGTTGTTTATATGTCAGAGGTTTATACACAGCAATTACTTGAATTATCAAGTTCTTTTCTTAATTCCGTGTTACTTTTTGCATATGCAGAGTAGTTAAACTGTAATTGAACGTGGTCATCATAACCATGGAAAAACCCATATCTTGTCTTGGCATCTTCCTTGTCATCCACTTCTGGAATTCAATTAGCTAATAAATCACTGGATCCATATTGTGATCTTATCTGTGATAAGTATAGGAGGAATTAAGACTTATATCTATGTTATCTATCTTATCTATCTCCTACTATCTTATAGATAAGATAGTAGGTAGTCAGTAAAAATAGGTGAGTCACACTGTAAGGATAAATAACAAACCACAGGAAGGAAGCCAGTGCAGATGTTTAACTTGGTTCATGAACTTGTTCACTTCTTCCTTGACTCTATTTTAACATTTGCAAATTGTAGTTACACTTTTCTTGGAGTTTTGGAAGAGGCGGCAAGCTAGACTGAAATATGAATGGGATTTGGTTGATTTTGAAGAGGAGCAGCAACAGCTCCAGCTGAGGCCTGAGTACGAGGCAAAATGTACCCAAAAGAAGAGGAATCCCATAACTCAGGTAATGAACATGCTGTGTTGACATGTGTGCAAGTTCAGTTGCATGCTGAAAGTTTCTTAACATGGAAATTGATATATTAAATCAGGAAAATAAAGGCAAAGTTTATGTCTTTGACACCATTTTTACAGCATCTTTCACATTTCAGGGTAGCAGTCTCTGAAACCTTCATGCCTTTAAAACCACTCTTTCTGATCCCTACACAACATATGATGAAGCAGTCACCGTGATCTAAAATAATAAGTTGGTCTAGCTGTGGTTTTGCTTCTGATACACAACCACTTTGTTTGGGGAGCACCAGAGGGATGAAGGTTGCCGAAGTCCTTTCTCTGAAATCTAATTGAGATACAATTAGTGACCCTATTTAACTCTGTTAAACACTCGATATAAATATTAGATGTTAATTGTTTTCATTTAAATTTATTTTAGGTAGGAGTTATTTGAGAAATTTAGGGATCAGCTGGTTGCATTGCAACACAACATCTACCACACCCATTTGATGTATTTTTAAATCATCTTTTCCCTTTCATAGAATTGCATATAAATAGCTTGTTGTCGCTAGTCCTAAGTATACTTAGATAACACAGTCTTCAGAAAAGAAATAGAAGCTTAGCCAGAATGTGGGAGGAGTCTTTGTTCTATAAACAGTAGCCCTGTCTTTCAGGGCTTGTCTCCTTAATCATAAGGAAATACATATGCTAATCTTGTTTCTCATGAGAGAGGGTTTTTCCCCTTCCAGCATTAATTCTGCTGTTGTAACTGGTGCTGTGTGCATTGCACAGAGCTCTCTGATAACAGTGAGTGCGCTGTGTAAGAGTGTAGCTCTGCTGAAGTATTAATTTCTGCATGTTCAGGAAAACACGTTCAGGTAAATTAATTTCCATTAGTTCACTCTACTAATTGAAAACAGTGCCTCCCAGTTATGTGTGATGCTGGTTTGCATCCCTGTGTACGCTCAGGCTCAAAACCTCTCCTCTTCCGTGGCTGCGCAGGGCCTGAACCCTGTCAGGCTGGGTGGTTGTGCTGCAGCTCAGGGACAGAGCAGGAGGAGCCCTTTCCAGCAGGCAGGTGCTGGCCCCTGTGTGCTCTGCAAGAGAGAGTGATCATGTTTGGCACAGGGCAATAATGGGCTGGCTGGTTGGCAGTGGTTGTGTACAGCATGGACCAAAACCTGTAGCCGGGTGAGGTGAATCAGCAGTACCAGAGCACAGCCAAAAACTTAGGTGTGCTTGTATAGCTGTCCTGAAGGAGAGATTGTTCTCTCTCTAAATTAATCCAGGTCGCTTAGGTGAGATAGGGTTTTTTGAACTTTATTTAGGAAATAGAAATGGACTGTAATACACTTATCTCAGTGAGAGATGCTGCACTCCTCTGTACTTTCTAAGTATGCATTAACAATTGCCATAAAAATTCAACGACTATACAAGCCTTTATTTTATGACACTTCAATTTACTGTCTCAGTGGTTTTTCAGAGGCTTTTTTGCAGTAGGGTTTATCAGTGATCCTTATCAGTACCCAATTATAGGCTAACCTGTACAGGTAATAGTAGTGTAATTTCCTCCTATTAGAGCGTGTGCTATACTGAACACGTGAAAGGACAGTGCTTTCAAATAAGTTAATTTTGCAGGAACCAATAAGGTTATGTGGATACAGGACAATGACTTTCTTGTGTCCCACAGCTGATTTTGCTTCATTCAGAAAATTATTTCATCATTATTCATGACTCAAAGTTCGAAGTGCACTGAAACCGAAATTGCCGATCTTGAAGCTATCATTAATTTGTTTATGGTGCTAAACTGTCTAACTAGATCATAGCTAAAATCTGGGTTTGCTGATCACAGTAGAGTTCTAATTTACATAAATAATGAAGCATTTGATTCAAACTTAGGCCCTGTTATTGCACATTACTGCCTACATTACATTTGGGATTGCACCCATCTAGTACTCAGTGCCACTTTGTTCAAGAGGAGTGTAAGCATTCTACAGGTGCCTTGTCCCAGAGATTTATCAAATTCAGGTTATTTTTCACTAGATCTTCTTCCACTAGTTCTTAAATAGAAGATTCTGTCATAAAACATGTACTCTGATATTTTAGGAACTAGAATTGGTTTCAAAAACTTTATATCAGCATTGAAAATTGTTCATGTGTTGTCTGGGGATACTGGCATGGCTAAGACTCAGTTGCCTGGTGCTGCCACAAAGCTTGGCAGCTACATTCATAGCTGTTTCTTCAACTGAAAAAACAAATAAAATTGAAGGAGTGGAGAAGAGCACTCTCTGACTGGCACATCCAAATGCCAAATTTTAAGGAATCTCAGCATGAAGCATTTATAAAATTTGAGTCCAGTTGTGGACTCAGAGCTGTTTGACAGCTAACCTAGCATTACAGTAATAGTTGTGGCTTGCTCATCTCAGGAAGTTGGTCTTTTTCCTTTAGCTACTGATTGATTTTGCAAAAGTTTAACCATTCTTTCCAGGTACTGCCTTTACTTGTAGCAGTTTTATGGCCACTTCTGTCCTGATCTTTTTGCCCGCCCGCCCCCCTCCCCCTGCACACTCAAAATTGTGTCCTGTCTGCCATTGTAGAGGGGCAGGGTTCTGGATGGTTTCCCTTGGATGTGAGCACTTTTCACACAGCTGGTGAGAGCTCAGTGTGCTGCTTGATGCTGGAATAAGATGTGGGAATAAAATGAGCTGTGCTGTACTTGACTGTTTCAGGAGATGGAGCCTTATTTGCCTTTAACTAGCCAGGCTGTGAGATTCTGCATCTCGGGAGCTACAGTGTTGTTCTGGGTGAGCATCTTTTTGAATCATCATTTTACCATATGTCAGAGATGCTGATCATTACTAATCATCCCATTAACACAAATTGGTTTTAATCATGATGTTAACACATGCTTTTATTATTGTCCTTCAGATTTCATGCTGTCATTTGAAGTGTACTTACATTCTGATAATTTTTTTTTTTTTAAAAAGACACTGGAAATCTGTCATTAATTAGTAATTTGATTGGACATTTTAGCATGGGGATAACTTTCTCTGTGACTTATTTGATGTTAGCAGACATTCCGAAAAAATTGTAGTGAAGGCAAACAAAAAAAATAATTCACAACAATGAATGCAGAGTGAGTTTCGGAGCGGACAGTTCAATCTAGCACGTCCTTTCCATCTCCTATCTATACTCTTCTGCACTTCCTCAGATATTGGTATTATATTGTCTGCTTTTCTTATGTTAACAAAATAATTTTGTTGGTTTTAATGTATATAATATACCAAAGTATTTTGCCTGTGTACTTTGCATTTCAGTGCTGCTGCACTCATACCCACAAAGAATAGAATTTTAAAAATATAAAGCACAATGTTTTACATCTTGTTTTTAAAGCTGCGTCCATATAGCTTCCACATATAGCTATACTAAGCTATAAGCTAAGATATGTTTCAAATCTCCCTCATTTCCTCAGGTGTCCCTGATCATAGCCAGCATGATAGCTGTGATAGTGTATCGCCTTGCAGTGTATGCTGCCTTCGCCAGCCTCATGGAGAACACTCAGACCCTGCAGCCCATCAGCGGGTTACTGACCCCTCAGCTGGCAACTTCAGTCACAGCCTCTTGCCTCAATTTTGTCGTCATCATGATACTGAATTTCTTCTATGAGAGAATAGCCATCTGGATTACTGATATGGGTAAGCTGGGGTACTTATTTGAAGGCAAAACTTTGAAGGAATCATTGAAGATTCCATTGAACGCCATCAAGGTGTTCTGTGCTGTTCTCAACTCAGGTGCAGTGGGAGCTCTGTAGCTTGCAGTGGCTTGCAGCAATGATTCAGGTGTATCCATGGCCATACTGAACATTTTCCCTGCATTTCAGTAGTTCTCATAACCTAGTTTCTTGTCATATAATGCTTGCTTGTATTAAAACTAGCAATCACAGACCTGAACATAGTTAAAAATCACCTTATATTATGTTAGAGTCACCAAAGCAAGATCAGACTGTCTTGAATTAGCAGTATTTCAGTTAGAAATCCTGTAATTATATTCTAAAAAATAAATCACAGCCATCTATACAAGAAAAAAAGACTAAATAATCATGACTCTTAGTCTGGGGGAAGAGACAGGATGGGATAGTACATTTTGCAGGTTTTTTTCTGAGCGTTGTTTCCCTTCACTCTGGCTGTACAGATTTGGAGTTACAGAGATGGAAGGCAGAGGTTGAGCAGGATGAGAAGCTGTGCCCAAGCTGTGTTATTGTGGCAGTAGCCATTGATAGCAGTAACCTCGCTCCAGAGCTGGAGGCCCAGGAAGAATGACTACTTTTGTCATATATTTTATGTTTGACGTTTGCTTGCATGCTGGAAATATCCTTCCTGAGAGGCCTTCTTACATATATGATTTTTTATTTCATTTTATTTGTCCTTAATGATTTAGAGAAGAAGTCCCTGCAGGTGTTTTTTAGAAAGAAATAATTGCATAATATATTCAGCTTGGGGAGGAGAGCTAAAAATATTAGGTACTTGCAGTTTGTGCAGTTGTCATAAAAACAGTTGGTTGACCTTTTTTTTGTGAGATCTTGCAAGTCGAGTCAAGAATTGAAAGGTGTTTCTTGCAGAAACTTAAAGGAGTGTTGCATTTGGTTTATTTTGATTTATCATGGGCCATCTCTTGTCTCTGAGATCTGTATTACCTATCTCTCTTGACCAAATCAGAAACAGAACGAGTAATAACTAAACTTGTCCCTAACAAACACAGAAACAAACAGAAAATCATTATTTTTTAATCTTTCTTTCTTGAGGAGCAAGAAGGCTCAGCAGTGTTATTTTGATAGTCTGCAAGTGTGGATGATGCATTTCTCAAGTGTCAGCACTGCCTGGGGTTATGGGGTACAGGGGGAACATAACAGTTCCCTGGTGTGGGTGGGACTGCTGCTCTCCGCGGGCGGCCGAGGCGGCTGCGCCTGGCCCGGGCTGTCAGGAGTGTCTGCCCAGGCTTCATTCACTCTTGAACTCCTTGAAATGCTTAGGCCAGGTTTGGTGTTCAGACAAGCAGGTATAACCTGCCTCTGGTGCTCTGAACGTTGCGTGCCTCACATCAATATTTTGACAGCTTAATGAAAATAAAAATATTTTAGGGAGCTGCAAGCTAGGCAGACTGCCTCACCTGAGTGCTGCCTCCTCTTTCCTACTCCAGTGTCAGGTTCTCAGTAAATACCTCATGTTCTTCTGGCATGCAAACTTACACCAAGCTTGGAAACGTCAGTTTACTCAGTTATATAAAACAACTTTACAATAAGGCAGATGTGTTCATCATGTTTGCCAGGTCCTGACCAATTCAGAGGGACTTGAATGTTTGTGGTGTATTTTCTTATGCTACTTCCCTTGAATTGGTTATATGTTATCATTTGACAGGACATTTGACAATAATATGCTTAGGGTTTCCTGCTGCCTTTAAAAATATAAATGTGATAGACAATGAGCAGCAAAAGGCAGCAAAATCCTAAGCAAAGGTTTGGTGATGTTCAGTAGTTCCAAGATGCCTGTACTCTTCCTACTCTTCTTCCCATTATGAGCCTCATCTT
Source organism: Edolisoma coerulescens (assembly GCA_013397115.1). Classification (NCBI taxonomy): domain Eukaryota; kingdom Metazoa; phylum Chordata; class Aves; order Passeriformes; family Campephagidae; genus Edolisoma; species Edolisoma coerulescens. The sequence continues at coordinate 241,698 of VWZW01000227.1, read as the reverse complement.
TCAGAGGCACATGGGCCATCCAGTTCCTGCTGATTTTAATGATAGGCACATACAGCATGTTGGGACAAAAATACTGTAACATAGTTCTCTACCACAAGGAAAAAAAATAACCTTGTGTGTTGCCAACAGTGAAATCTTCATACTACGGGAGATCGTGCTAGTTTGAGATTCATCTTGGATCTCCTAAAATAGTGTAACATTTGGGAATGGACAAGTGCTAATGGACAGTACAAAGAAGGGGAAATTAAATTTTATGAAAGTTTTAAATACGAATTTCCTCTGCCTGCTTGCATCAAACGTTGCGTTGTAAAATAAGGGTAGGGTGTCTGAAAGCAGGAACTCCATCTGCTGAAATGTTTGTAGGTGTTCTTCTTTTCCTTTTTTTTCCTTTAAGGTCACTGTGCATGATGAATATTTGTGAATCTGTGTCCTTTTAAAGGGAATAAAGGAACATAAAATTATCGTTTTCTGGTTTCACAGAGATCCCCAGAACTCATATGGAGTATGAGAACAGGCTCACTATGAAAATGTTTTTGTTCCAGTTTGTCAACTACTATTCATCCTGCTTCTACGTGGCCTTCTTCAAAGGGAAGTTTGTTGGTTACCCAGGTGCCTACACATACATGTTTAATCGCTGGCGAAATGAAGAGGTAGGATTTTCTTAATTAAGGTGGATTGTTCCCTTCAGCCTGCACGGTCGTAAATTTCCAACTGCAGGCTTGGTCTGAACTGAGCTGGACCCCAGCTGGCTATCTTGAAGCTGATGCTGAGGCTTCCAGTGACTCTTCCTGCTGTTGCTAGATAGGGAAACACCAGCAGTGAAAATCTGTCAGTCACAAGAGTGAAAAATCATGAAGTTTTTCTTGGTCACAGTTCTCCTGAAATATCAGTGGGTCTCACCATGGGTCTTAAAAAAAAAAGTCTGGTGCTGAGAGCTCACTGAGTGTGAAAGATTTACCTTGCTGAGGCTGAGGGGTGTGTGCTGCAGGCAGGTTCTGCTGAAGCGTCCCTGAGTTACTCTGTCTTCAAATGATTCTTATGTTGTGCTGTGTGTTTCTTCTGAAACTTTAAACAGCGAAAGCCCTTCTCTAACAGCCTTCCTGAGAGGGTAGCTTAGCTGGCAGTCCATGTGGAAATTAAGTATTGTCCTTACAAGTTTTAAGGTCTCCTTTCTTGCATTTATACAGTAGTAGAATATAGTTTATCTGGGTGACACCCATTATTCATGTCCATTAACATCCAGTTTGTCTCCACCAGTGCGATCCTGCGGGCTGTTTGATAGAACTGACGACGCAGCTCACCATAGTCATGGCTGGCAAACAGATCTGGGGAAATATCCAAGAGGCTATTGTTCCGTAAGTTCTCTCTGACACTGAGATGCCCATCTGATAGCCAGAGGAAATTCTTGGCAGGAGTGATTGCCATATGAGGAAGATAAGAAGAACTCTATAAATTAAGCACAAATTCTGACACGTAGACTCATTTCATAGAGGCTTTCAGCCTCTTTTGTGAAAGCCATGCTTGTAAAAGCATGTTGTATTAAGGAGCTTGCTCAGAGAAGGGGAGACTTCACAGAATATCTGAGTTGGAAGGGACCAACAAGGATTGAGTCCAGCTCTTAAGTGAATGGCCCGTACAGGAACTGAACCCACAAGTTTGGTGTTATTAGCACCATGTTCTAACCAAGTGCACCAATCTGATCTGCTTTGCTCTCATTGTTAATTTTTTTCTGCATATTCAGCTGGATTTGTAACTGGTGGGGTCGTCGGAAAGCCAGAAATAATCCTGAAAATTTATACAGTCGCTGGGAGCAAGACCATGATCTGCAAATATTTGGAGCCTTAGGCCTGTTCTATGAATATTTAGAAATGGGTAAGTTTAAAATTACACATTTGGAATTGAGGACAGGACACCTTGTACTGACACTTTCAAAGGAACATTTTCTCGATTAATTGTTGTGGGTTGATGCCACCACTTTCATCTGCATAACAGTGGATGATTAACTGCTGGAAATCATTAAGTAGGTCAGCCCAATTGAAAAAAAAAGCTGTCTTTGCATCTTTAACTGCTGGGAATTTCACAGAAACACTGCAAAGACTTTTTGTTTTCCTCATTTGAATGGGGAACATTATTCTCAGTGCAGCCAGCTGCCTCAGTGTCTGTTCTTTTCTTGTTCCAAAGCATATTCTTGGCTGATGTCAGTGGAAATTTTAAGTATGGGATGAGTGCCAAATATGCTGTAAGGATGGATACTGCAGACATGAGATCTACAAACTGGCTAGAGGAGAATCCCTTCAGCTTTAGTCTTGCTCTGATCAGTGCTTCCATTCAGTCTGTTAGACCAGCAGAGGGAGTGTGGGCAAGGGAATACTGGTTTTCAAAGGTAACGTGAACATGTCAGCATATAACAGTAGTTTACAAAACCTGAGAAACTGAAACTAAAACTGAAGCTAAGTTGAATCTAAAGGACACTTTAAAGAAGTTCATATTTGGCTATTACAATGATACATTTTGTTGAAAAAATGAACCTTTGTATTGTTTTATTTCTGCAGAAATAATTTTAAGTGTTCTAGGGATGCTTAGAGTTATCAGTTTAATTTGATACAGGGCTGTGGTCTTGTGGAATTAATACACTCGGAACAATCACTGGTGCAGCCATGTCCTTGCTGTTTCAGAATCAGAACTGAACCACTATGCTCCAGTATTGTCCCAGAGCTGCTAAGCTAGTAGGAATTTTGTTGCTTCCCTAAGGTGAAGAACTTACCACTGAAATCATGGAAGAGTGAATGACTGGTGTATGGAATTTATATTTATCCACTACTTAAACCAGACAAAATGTTCTGTTTCCTTTATTTGAAATACAGTGGCACTATTGGCTGTGCACTGAGAATTGCCACATTCTGTACTGAGATACTTAATTTTGGTAACAACTGAAAGGATCATTTGTGTATTTCATTTGCAATTCTTAAACTAATGTCAAGACTCCCCAATGGAACTATTGCATATAGAATTGGTATGAATGTTTTGATCAAATCAGTAACAATAGGTGGAGGTAAGGTTGTGAGGTGTGTAGTTGATAAGTAAAAGAAGAACGAGATTGTTCTGTACAAACTGCAAGAGAACAAACTTGGCCTAATAATAATTGAGACATTTGATGGATGAATCCATCCCAATTCCCCTACAGTTACACACCATTCGTACGAGAACTGCAGCACCCTGAAAGGATTTGTATCCAGCACTGCTGGCAGCATCATTTCACAGGGCCCAAATGCCCCTTCCTATGAGTGCTGCTGAATGGCAGCCTGAAGGGACTGGAGAAGTCTTGGGGCTGGGGCTGATTGTCACTTAACTCAGGCCAGGGCTGAAGATGACTTGGGTAGCCTGGCAGAAGTTTGCTAGTAGTAGGCCCTCGTCATTCTGAGGACACTTTTGGAAGGGGAGATTTTGACACTTTATTTTCCTTCCTTGCAGTCATTCAGTTTGGATTCATTACTCTCTTCGTGGCATCCTTTCCCCTGGCTCCCCTTCTTGCTCTGATGAATAATATCCTGGAAATTCGAGTAGACTCATGGAAATTAACCACTCAGTACAGAAGACCTGTGGCTGCAAAAGCACATAGCATAGGAGTGTGGCAGGAAATCCTGAATGGGATGGCCATCCTGTCTGTTGTCACTAATGTAAGTATGTTAACTGTGCTGCATCAACACTGATTCTTCCATGTACTCAAAATGTGAAGAATTAAAAACCGGCTGATGCTTATTCTCCTTCATCAACACTGTATCATGTTAACCTACAAAGATACCATCAAACCATTTGAGTGGTGTGGCTTGTCTGTATATAGGCAGTGTGCAGCTCCAGATCCACATTTTATTGGCCATAATCTTTCATTCAGTTGTCTGTGCTTTCCAGCCTTTTGGCATGAGCCAGTGTGAAGCTTAATCTGCTGAAGCACATTGGTTGCCCAGAGGGAACTGGAGGGGACAGGAAAGGTGGATGAATCCTGTGGGTCAGATGCATTTTTGTCCCTGTCACTATGAGGCCTGTTCTGTGGGAATTCTGCTCTCATTCAGCTGCTTCTGGATGCCTCTGTGGGAGCAGTGGCTCCAAGTATTTTTTATAAACTGGTAACTAAATGCTATGCCAGTATTTCATTGGAAGCATACTGTAAAGCAGACTACTGAGCAAAAGAGATGCCTCTTTTTAGTGTGTCTTAGGCAACAAACCCACATGCAGGTACTGCCAACATAGCAAGGTACTTCAGCACCTTAAGTATCTCAGGCTTCCAGGCAAAGTGTGTGGAGGCTGCGCTCCGCATCTTTTACCAAGGTGAAGTGCCCTAATCATGCTTTTCACCCTTTCTTAAAAGATTCTGGGTGATGCCAGAGTCACAGAACCACAACCCCTTCATAAATCTGCTCACAAATTTTGTGTGCCACTTTCTTAATTTCTTTTTCCAATTTCTTTTCAGGCTTTTATTGTTGCATTCACATCAGATATGATCCCTCGTTTAGTTTACTACTATGCTTATTCTGAAAATGAAGACTCACCCATGTCTGGATACATAAACAACAGTTTGTCAGTGTTTCTAATCTCAGATTTTCCTGAGAGAAATGAACCTAAAGAGAATCCAGAACACTTTGCCATATGCAGGTTGGTATAATAATAAATATTTTATCACTTTGTTTAGAATACAGCATAAAAAATCAATGCAGATCTAAGTAGTCCATTAGAAAATAAATTATGTCATTCTCATCATTCTAAAGTGTGAGAGGTAGTATTTAGGCTATTAACAAGGTAATGCTTCAGGTGGTAAGAGATCAAGCCAATAACAAAAACAATCACCTCAAAACAAAATCACCAGTAAGAGTCTCATTGCTAATATGCATTTTGCTTTTTCTTCATTGGATTTTTTGTTTACTTAATTACACTATTGATTTTTGAGTGAGGAAAGAAATTTATGTCCCTAAAGTTGCAAACTTCAGCCTGTATTTTCAAAGATTTTTAGGCTGCGTAAGTGGACAAGGAAGCAGAATAAAAGGGATGTTTAGATTCCAAAGCTGAAAATGAGATATGGTATTTAAAATCAATCCTTATTTTGCTTGATCGGACCAAGAATCAGACCTATCCTGCTTTCATTTAAAAAGTAGTCCTTTCTTGCTAGCAGAAGCATTGGAGGTTTTAGAATAATTGGAAAAGAACTTTGGAAATGGTAAAAGAAAAATATTGATTTGATGAAAAAAATCTCAAAGCAAATGAAAAAAAAACCCAAACCACCCACCCCAGCACTTCTGGAAGCAGCTACATTTATTTGGTGGTGCAGAACATGTACTAAAGTCTGTCCTTTAATGAAACCCTGCACCTGTCCAGTCCGTAATCTGTTCATGTCTGTCACGTTTATTCAATCTGTGTCCATTACCCTGTGATACACCCCCATCACTCTGTCCTGTATTATTTGATCATTGCCTGAAAAACAAGTAACCTGTGTACCAAATTTCACGTCACACATCCTCATCTCTGCTCTGTTGCTGTGTATGTGAGGGTGTTTAAGGAAACACAAAGATAGAAACAAATTGAGAGGCAACCTTTTTCTGAAAAAGGAAACAGACCATTTAAAACAAGAAAAGGTTCCTTAAGTGACCCCTGGACTTGCTTGTAAGTGTCACTAAGCTTGTAGTCTGTCCCAGGCTGACTGTGACATTTCACCTTTGCATGTCTGTCATTCCAACAGGTACAGAGACTATCGATATCCTCCAGATCATGAGAGGAAATACTTACACACTATGCAGTTCTGGCACATTCTTGCTGCAAAACTGGCCTTTATAATTATTATGGAGGTATGTTCCCTACAAAATTTCCTTCTGACATTGGTACCTTGTGATTCTCTGGATAGTTACTAATGTTACAGACAATAGAATTGCTGGGAGTATAAAATAATTTTTTCCCTAGGTAATATCAAGTACTCATGTCCTAAATGATAACTGTTACTGGGCCTTTTAACTTCAGTGAGCTCAGAGTAGGAACAGTGGAAACGGCTGAGGAGACTGCTAATGTTGATCAAAATAATCAGCAAAAGAAAAAAGGTCTTTATGCCAGTGTAAGAGATGAAAGCCACCAGGACTAACACTTCCACTTGTCTTGCTTTCATTAAAGAGCTGTATGTGAGATGACTGTATTCAAAATCCAGACAGCATTTTGCAGTGATGTATATTGGTTAAAAACAGCTAAATCAATAGTTTGGGTAACTGGCACTTCAGTGTTAAGCCACTGCTTTGCAAGTTATGAAGGGAAAAGGGAGCAGTTAAAGTGCTCTTCTCGTTGCTTTTCCTGCTGTGTTTCATCAGCTCTCAATAGCTAAGTGTTATCAGCACAGCTGTGTGAACTTTCTAACAAACCACACAGAGGAGTTAAAAAGTGATGGTTAAGATTCAGGCCCTGACACTTTTCTCATGGGTTTGCTAAGTCATTAATGGTTTGGAATTAAAATTTCTGTATAAGAGGATGTGTTTTAATCTTCATGCACATCTTAGATTACACATTAATTTGGTATGTATTGTTCCAGGACAGCCAAATGAAACATATTCTGTTTGTGAACAAAAAGTGACCTATTTGGTGTCAGATAAAGCAAGAAGTGTTTCATTTGGTAATGAGTTGTGACTTTTTTTTTTTTTAGCATGTTGTATTCATCGTCAAATTCTTTGTAGCATGGATGATTCCTGATGTTCCTGCAGATGTGAAAGCCAAAATAAAACGTGAAAAGTATTTAACACAAAAAATCCTACATGAGTATGAACTTGAAAAACTGAAGGAGAGACTGTGCCAAGGTGATAAACGAGCCACAGAGAAAGAGTTCATCGCCACGGAAGGGAGAATGGAACTATCCAGAGCAATGTAGCCAAAAACTCAACTGTTTGGGATTTAGCTTGTTTTAGCTTTTTTTTTATCTGTGATTTGCTCAGTATGCATCATGTTGAAAGCTGCAGGAGAGTTCAAACCTTCTCTTTCAGTCCAAAGATTTTAGACTTTTCTTTAAAAGTTTTACTGAGCTTTCAAGGTTTAGGAAATCTACTTAACTGTATGATTTCGGCACTGGTTTTTATTTACCCGTGACTTTGAATAGTAAATGTAATCTTGTAATCCTAGGATTTGGACTCCTGGTATAGGGACTGTTAACCTCAAAGGGCTCAGAGGACATGGTAAGGTCATTTACCACCAAGCCCCCTCCCTGTTGCTAATTGCAGCGTTACAGGCTGTATCCCAGTTGATTGAAAAGGATACCACAGAGGACCACTGCTGTGGAAAATGCTGAGAATTATTATTTTTATTATGTGGTCATATAAATAGAACACTCCTGATACAAGGGTTGAGGTTTGGGGCTTTTTTTTATATTCACTATGTCTTACGAAACATTGGTTTGAACTTCTATATGCTTTGTAGAAGGAATTGATTTTTAAACATATATTGGCTTAATTCCATTTGGAATTATTTACAGGCACAGAATTCAGTTAATACATACTAGTGAAGGGAAAAAAAAAGCCATAATTTATTTTCATAAAGATAAAAGTTACCGAAGAGTTTGCTCTTTAAATGAAGATATTGTGGAATCACCTAATTGCAGTGAGTTTTGAAAAGATGTACATGATTTGAAGAATAACAGTTATTTAATTTCTCATTCTCAAAAACTACCATCGGAAGATTATGTTTGACATTGGTTTTGGCCAAAGCTGCTCCTTTATTTATTTCTTTGTTTGGATTCTCAGTGAATGCCAGCAAAGGGCTAAAGCTGTGTGTCTGTCCTCAATACATACCAGGGAGTGTGCCTGCACTCCATGGCAGTGGATTGGGAGCTGGACCACCATACCACTTGATCTAGCTGAATGGTTTGATCTTGGATTTTTATCCAAAAGATTTTAAGCATGCCAAATAATCTATGTTTATGCTGTTACTGTCCTTATACGTACTAGCCTGAGGCTTGGGGGTTGTTCTTTTTTTTTTTCATTTTGAATCTTTGGGAAGGATTTTTTTTTTCTCTGTTTTTTTAGGTGGCTTTTCTACAAAGTTACTGAGTTTATAAATATATAATAACTATTTGTGCAAAGTAGCTTCCAGCTGTTTAAGAATGTGCCCTCATTTTCTAGTTTGAAGCAGGTAGGCATCTTCATGATTTTGCTGTATATTTGAAACATATCAACGCTTCCATGCTTAGTGCCTTGTTTCTTTGCATTTGGCAAAAGGTGTGAAAATGATCTCTGCAGGGCAGTGCCTATTTTCAAAATGTGCTTGCAGGCATCAGGATACTGTGAACCTGCAGACAGAGCTGTTCAGTGTTACCAAACCATGCCTGCCTTGGCACACTTCTGTTTGAGTGCCATGTGGACTGTTCAAGAGCAGTTCATGCCTAGACTGCAGATTGTCGTAGCACCGGATCATTGAGTTCTCTCATGCTGAATACACAAGGTAGACAAGATTAGAAAATTTTGCTCTATTTGCACTTTGAAAGTTATACTTCCTCGCAAGTATACACATAAAAATTGAGATTTGTATTCCATATCAGCTGAATGATGTCCTGTTTACTAGTGCCACAACTTAGGGTATTTTGTTTCAGCTAACCTTGCCTGTGTCTTGGAGTACTTGGCAAGTAACCCTAATGTTGTAACAGGTTTAAATCAATGTCCTGAGTGGAGCTGTTGTTATTAGCAAAAGGATTTCATATTAAGTGCCTACCTCGAGCACACATCACACGGTTTGGCTGCCAGTCAAGGAGTTGATACAGATGTACATTTCTCGTTACTGTAAGTTATTCACCTTCATTCTCTAAGGTTGCTTGATCAATCAAGCATGTTGGCAATTCACATTCAGGATGAACTGATCGTGTTCTTGAATATTCAGATATATTTGAAGTCGTGGATCTGTTGGAGGAATGCATGTGTAAATAACTTAGATTTGCTGCTTAATGTGTAAGCCAAAGAAGAGTATCAGCCATCAGTTGTAATCACATATCAAACACCACAATTTGCACAATGAAAGCACTGTGCTGCATCTTGCACATATACTGTTAATTAAACTGCTTAATTTAGATGTCGTGGGTTTGTTACTGTTTGCAGTGCAAACAGTTGCTTCAAACAGAAAGGTGATGAGATGCAAAAGGATATTTCTGTGCAAAATGTACAATCTGATTGAAGTGGAAAACAGATTTGGAAATTCAGTGTTAGACGTACTATTTCTGCTTATGGAAGATTAGTTCCTTCAAGTAATAGCGTCCTAATATACTAACCTTGAAAAGATATCAGCAAAATAGGTGTGTTGTGAATGAACAATGGTATTTAAAAGCAAGATGAAGGAAAATAAGGAAATACATTTGTTTGGGATTCAGCATTGATATGCAGAAGCCCTGCATGCAGACCCTGAATTTGAATTGATGTTTTGATTCCTACTTTGAGCTTCTTTTAAACTTATTTTTTAAGATCACTTGCTATTTAATGCAGTACAAACAGGTGTTTTGTATATGTTGTATCATACAATATAAAGTGGAAAAAACCCTGGGATCAGCTTATTTAGAAAGAAATGTGTTTGTATCTTAAAAATATGTCATTACCCTTCATAGCATTACTTCTTCATATACAGAAACTGTTGAAAAGAGAATCTGTTGACATACTAAAAGCTAATGTCACATAAAAAAATTAATCTTAACAACTTTTTACATAATAGTTTGCCTTTACTTGCCATTAACCTGTATTTTGACTAAAGGTATCAGTATGGTTGGGTTTATAATGGTTCACATAAGTTTGCTGAAGTGTTCTTCAAAAATGACAAAAGTAAGGAAGGCCTGGTCAGTTTGGAGATGTGCTGATTCTTACTGTTGGAATATTTCATTTTGATGTGATTCAGTATCTAAAAGTGCCCTTTAACCAAAGTGAATAAAGTTCTGTGTTGCAATTACTGCAATTTAAGCAACAATAGATTGCCTCATTAGAATTAGTTACACAAAACAAAATTGACCTTTCAGGTGTAATACAATCAGGGATTTTTTTTTTGTTGCAATTAAAATTTAGGTTTTGTACCTTGGGAAGATTTAGTGTGGTATGTTCTAAGCAAAGGACTGCAAAAGAAGAATTCTACTATGAGACACTATACTGTTTTTTCTAGAAAATTTTCTTACTATGCTTTTACTTTTTTATGTAATGCTGTCAGTTTGAGGCAACAGAATGGAGTGAAAATAGATGGAGTTTCTGACTATTCTACATGTACCACTTGTTTGACTTGTACTGTCGTGTAATCCGAGTGGCGTTTTTGTCTGCTAAGTATGTTGCTGATATATATGATACACTAATGTTGGAATAAATTTTTTAAACATTCTGCTGACATTTAATATGCACATTTAATAAGATCTAAATCTAGCAAATAAAGCTGCATTCGTTTTTAATGTGCTGTCAACTTGTGTGTGAAAATTCCAAGAATTGAGAGGAGCTGAAGTACTAAAAGTCAAATGCCTGGAGAGCCTCCTGGAGAAAAGTATTCATACAGATTTCTGCAACTCATGTATGTAATGCTCATACAGATCCATTTTCAGCTGGGCTGCTTTTCCCTGCGTTGTCTGGATACAGTTTTTGTTCCTGCCATGCCAGGACCTGAGGTGACTTCTCAAGTTCTCAGTCACACATGCAGTTTCCACGCGCAGCACAAGTGGTTCACATACGTGCACTTTAAATAGCTTTCAGTACCTATACTGGAAAAGATGGCAGAGCTGAAGCTTTCCCAAGGGACTGGTAAAGTCTTACTATACATATTTTAATCTTTCTTAAAACTCACTTCTGGGACCGGTGAAGGGCTTTGGATTAAATCACAGGGAATCTGGGTTGAAGTTTATGACTTGCTCTCAATAGATGTTTTTGTCTCAGCATGTCACCTCTCCTGTTGTACCACATTGTCAGGACTCTGGGAACAGGGTCACCTGCCAGACTTGGTAGGTCATTTCCTCTGTAACTTTGAAATGATGAACTAAGATACATGCAATTTAAGCAAATTAAAGAAAGGAGATAAATAAAAGAATCTTCTCTATATTAAAAAAGGAGAGAAGAAAAAAAACCAAGCAAGGTGTAATTATATATTATGGTACCACCACTGTGCTCTTTACTGAGGTGAGATAGGGTACTTAATTCAGTATGAAAATGAAAACTAAAGCATTAAAATGGAGAAGAAATTGGAAGCAAAGGAAAGAGGAGGGTGGAAAAAAAAGATGAAGGAAGGTGCTGTTGATATGCAGGATATAGGGGATATTTATGTATTAAGTTGGGAGTTTTCAGATGCATTCAAGCTTTGCTCTTGGAGGCTAAACCTTGCCTCCACCGAGGCCTGTGCTAAATGGGTAATTTAAATTTTAAGTTTAATTTGGGGTACAATGTCATCCAAAGCCAATTATATTTTATAAAAAAGAGTAGCACAGTAGGTTGTGAGAAGACATTCACAAGTTCTGGTACAAATCTGGCTCTACGCATGATTAGAAATTGTAGCTACCATTCAAAAGTCTTAATTCCTTCATTAAACTTGTGCAGTAAATGAAGAGATGCACCAAAATTCAGTGGTTCTACTTTCTGAATCAGAAAAAAATCTGTATCATCTACCCAGATTAAAGAGTCTGTCTAAAAACAAGTTAATGTTTATTCTATACGAAGAAAAAAAAATATAGGGAGCACTGAAATAGAAGAAATTTTTCCAACATTTGCATCTCAAATGGTGTTAAATATGTTGTCTTACAGGAATAGAAAAATAAGTTATCCATTCACCAGTGGATTAGTGGGAAAGAACAGCAAGATGTGGGAGAAACAGTATGCCAGCATCTGAAGTCTGCAATTTGTTTGAGATGTGTAGGCTCTGAAACTAATAAAATCTTGTCTAATATTCCTCAAAATGTTCAAAATTAATAGAAAAACAATGTTTCTGAAAATACTGTCTTAAATGTTTAGGACACACTGCTGGGAGACACAGGGGAGGGGTCAGGGGTCCTCACATCTGGTGTGGAAAAGGGATTGAATCCAGAGAGGGTAAAGGGAGCCCTCACAAAGGACTTATTTAAAAAACCTTCCTTCCCTAAACAGATGGAAAGAAGTAAAGGGAAAAAAAGAGGATGATCATTACCATATGAAGGATAACAAAATTATTTCCAGACTATATGAATTACTGTGTAACCTCATTAAGCCACAGCTACTTTTTCTTGTCTGTCTGCCTTTTTAAGGGTGGTCACAACAATTCTTGCCTTGGCATCCTTAAAAAGGAGTAGCTAAATTAAATCTCATTCTGGTTTTAAATAATCAGTTGTCTTAACACAACACTTACATCATTCAGATGCAACTCAGGAAGGGTTTTTTTTAAGCAAGTACTGAGAAATCTGCTGGGAGATCATGAGTAGGATGTGAAATTCAGCAGCCATATCAATTTTTGGAAGGTGCATACGCACATTCCCCTGCAATAATTAGTGACTATGCTTTCTCAGTCAGAAATGAGTCAATCTGAGCCATTTGATAAGGGTAGGATTCTTTTGAATTATTCTTTTCAATTCCTCAACAAACCAGTGCTGTTAGCTTGTCAGAAATATTTGTATTTAAATTACTGACTGACCTCTCTTGGCCCTTGGGTGTTCAAAGCATCCAACACTATTCAGCATTTCAGTTTTGGTACTGAAAGGTGCAGAGGCCATAGTAACTGCATCTGTCATCAAGAGGCATTAAATAAATGAACCTTGTTGTTATGTTGGCCCTTCCTTAACCACAGTAGGTTTGGAACACTTGATGTTGTGGGTCTGTCTGGCCCACACCATCCTCAGCAATGAAAAGCTGCAAAGGTAGAAAAGCTCTAGCTCAGATGGCCCCTAGATCCCTGCACCTCCCATGCTGGTGGCTTTTACTCATTTTTCTCAGCTAGTGCTTGGTGAAATGTAATACAAATAGTGCTGGAATGTTCCAGCTCTGCATGTTCAATAGCTCTTTTAATAGGTTTTTCAAAAAAGGAATACAAATACTCCAGACAGAAGGTTTTAGGTGGGAAAACTGATAGGAAGGCAGGATTCCCTGCCATATTATCTCTTCACAACAGACAGTTTTGCTGTCAGATTATCTCAAATAAACATTTCTGCTGACAGTAGCCTGTTACTAGTGCCAGCAAACAGTGATGCTTACAGGTAAGCCTGTTCTCTGGTGGTGGCATCTATATCTTATTCTTCAGATAAAATTCTGGCTCTATCTATTCTGATAGTAAATTGTACTATTTTTTTAATGTGGGCAAGATTTCAACATCTCTGTAACAAAGATCCAGGTAAAAAACCAAATAGCTGAAATACATGGGCCAAGAGATTTATATACAGCTCACCACAAAATCTGTTCATTTTAATCTGTTAATTTTTTAATCTAGAGTTCATGCTGCTCTAAGCAAGCCACCAGTGCATTGCAATCAGGAAGGATTCCCTGCTTTCCCCTTTCACGTAGGATTGCTTGCCTCTGTGTCCATGACAGCTTTTTAGCTTCCTCAGAAGCAGCACAGGAGACAATGTAGCAGAAAAATCTCATATTTTGAGTAAGTAAACACATCTTATGTGTTTTATGGTAAGCAATAAGTGCTTTTTCATTGGGTTTTTGTTTGCATTTATGTGGAAATAGCAAATGATTCTGTGGCTGCAACCCTCCTGTCACAGTGACTCGTGTTTTAATTAAAAGATGCCACAGTATATTGAGTCACTAGGTATCAACATCCAACCTTTTCATCAACCTATAGTACTCTCTGTGGGACTGGTAAAAAGATGATGATCTAGTTAATGGGGTCACTGTTGTGATTAGAACTGAGGGAGGTGACATGGGTAGAGGAAATCAAAGCAGAAAAAGAGCCTGCTTCATACTTTTGCTGTAAGTTCAGAGTGCTGGGGTTACATGCTGAACATGTGGAGGGAACTGAAAATAGGAAGGAACACTGAAGCCAATAATTACTTTGCCTTCTGAAGGAGGAAGGTGAATAAACAGAAGTGTAAGGCTTCATGAACTGGAGAAGACAGAAAAGCTGAGGCACCAGACAGGCTTGAAGCCAGCGCTTGTAGAGAAATTTTTAATATTCAGGTGTGTAAAAGAAGCCTTTGAATGTAAAGGCTTGTCTGTCAGCAGGTCTCCCCTGCCTAGGAGAGGGGAACCTGTTGTATTAGCAGTTAATACAGGAACTGGAAGGGGCATCTGAGAGGTCGATTCTATGGAGAAGGGAAAAGCAGGATTTTCTTTGCTTTTGCGCCTGGAAGAAATTAACTGCAAAGAAATCCTCTGGAGTGTTTGCTTCGTTTTCAGTGGTGGACAAACTCTGCTTCAAACGTCTACCCGGAGTAACCAGAGACTTCACTGTGCACAGAGCAGCCCCCCCTTCCTCCTGTGTGCACACCACTCATCCCTGATTGCCACCTATGTGTCACTGCAGGGACCGAGCTCATTCCTGGGCACAAAGACAGTCACAGGAGCAAGGCTTTTCCACAGAGCTTAGGTGTCTGATGAGGATGGGGCAAATACTGAGCAAGGGAACTTAAGTTTCAGCTGTGGTGAGAACAAATACAACTTCGTGTAAGGCTACACGATAAGCTTCTTCATTCTGCAATTAATGCCAATTGTTTAGTGCGTATTGGGCATAGAAATGCACAAAATTCACAGTCATTCTGAAACTTTATGATTAAGCCTCCAACCTGGAAAAGGGTTGATACTGTTTAGCATAAGAAGAGAGTGATACCATTGTCTTTGTCATGTTCCTTGTCACATTTTAAAGCATGCTGGAACAGCATCTTGACCTGGAGGTGATCTGAAAGGGCCAACCTGAAGCAGTAGGTAGGAATTTCTCTGTTGATTTTGTCTTTGATCAGACCACAGCGATTTGTCAGTAAAATGTCAAACACCTAAAATAATGAAGACAGTCCCACCATAAATCTGTTGTCAGAACAGGCAATAACGGTACAGGCAATCACAAGACGTTCATGTTAACTGTAAGGCAGAGAGGAGACATCTGTCAAAGTGGCAACATTATGCTTTATGGCTCTGCATTTGGATGAAAAACAGAGGCAGATTTCGGTGGAAATGCAGGTGGCATCTTGGACACTGTTCACAGGACTCTCCTTCCAGGGACTTTTTCTTCATCCCATCTGTGGGGCTGACTGAACATCTCTTGTTATCTGGATTTCTTCCTCCAGGGGAAACGCTGGAATCCAGAGTAGGATTTTCCCTTGCAGCCTGGTCTTAGCTGAAACCTTCCCTTTCAGATGGCCTTTGGAGCCAGCTGCACTGTGTCTTCCGAGATTTTTTGCAAGATCACCACATTTCTCACTCCAGTAACACCTGTTTTGTCATATGTGGAGGTTGTGGGTCACTATCTGGCCCTGATACACCTTGAGGCTGTTAGACAGTGATGGGTGATGATTTGCCTCCCCATGTGGACTATGACTACCCTGACCAGTTTCTTCCAACCCAAACTATTCCATGATGTTACAAAATCCATAGCAAGGCCACATCATCTTCTCAAGACAGGATATAACCATACATGTAGGAAACATACTGACACTCATATTCTGGACCCCTAATTTGGGCAGCTACAGGGATCATGTTAAATGGCTTCAAGACTGCAATAGTCAACTTCCAACCCTGGATATTCTATTCTTTCAAACGAAACAAGGTAAGCAATGAACAAAGCTGGCAGAAAAATTAAAACCTCTACAAAAAATTATGCTCTCAGAATTTTTTTAAATTCTTCTCTGTCAAGATTTATTACTTTTATAGCTTTAATACAGCCCAAGAAATATTAAAAATCCCAGTGAAAAGAGTTAGCACATTTTGACCCACCATTTCTGCAAATGAAATAATTCCCTTAGTTTTGTTTCCTGGTTGTAAACAAAATTTTTCTAAAGTAGAATTTTTCGTTAAAAACAAACATCTATATTAACAGATTTTAAACTGAAAAAAGCTTTAAATCATAGGAAGTTTTCTAAATGGTTATTAAGCGTGTTTGGGGAATATTTTAAAATATTAAGAATAGAAGCTTTCATTATTTTTTGTTATCATGAAAGGGAAAAAGTGTACTACTACTTGCAATTCTCAGTCTTTCATCCTGTTCTGCAAGACTGAGTTACCAGTTACCACACTCAAGTTGCACTTCAGATACTTGCATGTGTGAGTTGTGTGACCGTAGTATCAGACAGATTATATTGTGAACACAGTCATATTATAATATATATAATACAATATATGATATGATGATATGATACGATATGATAAATATAATATAACCTACTCATATTACCTGGAGAATCAAACTCAGACTGATTTGTAAATAAAAATCCTGAGAAGTATCAGGTATTTGAACACTTTCAAGAACAAAAAGTTACTGCTCATGCTCAGTTTGCTCAGTCTTCTGTCCCAATGCACAAAGAACTTCTGAACCTGATTTGTCTACTAACAAAAGAGCGGCTGGTAACAAAAAATGGAGTTACACTTTGGTCAAGTATTTATTAAGGGTATTAGAATTGGGCCCCAGTGTTTAGCAATATTATCAACTGTTTAGTATTGCTTTGATTTTGAAGATTATGTTTTCCTATTTATGTCCCTATAACCTTCTGTGAAATAGCAAAGATTAAAATAAGAAAAAGCACAGAGAAGGTGATACAGCTGACCTGTATGTCTGCCAATCCACTTGTGCTGAGAAAGGGACATTCCTTCAAATGCTTGGCTCTGTAAACTGCTTGTCGTCCTGCAGGGAAACAGGGTAGGTGAAGCATGGAGTATTTTGAAAAAACAGCAATACATATGTGAAAGAGAAATTGCCTTCAGCCCCCTCAAAAAGGCTTAGTGAGGGCCTGCTCTCAGGCTGATAACCTGCCTGTGGTATGGAAAAGGAATTCCAGAACATGAATAGCTGTGAGATTTCCTGCCAAAATGCTAGCACTCATGAGAAAGTCCTGTTGTATTTAAAGTCATATTCCTTGAGATTAGGTTCAACTGGAGAAACTTGGGCTGGTTTGCTGTGCTATCTGACCGCCTCTGTGCCCCAGATGGATTTAAGAGGGAATCCTCCTCTCTCTTTCCCTCACTGACCACATTTTTCCATCTCGCTCAGGCTGTGTGACTGGTCACCCATCCTTTCAGTGAAGAAGGATTAATGAGGATCATTTTGAAATCTATTAGAAGTGCAGGGCAGCTTTTGAAAGACAAGCAATCAATTTATGAAGCCTTTTGGAGAACACTACACAAGGTACAAGGCATGAGTGAAGGAAAGATGTTCATGTAGATGGGGAAAGCATGTGCTGGGTGAAGCACTTGGGTGTAGTGTTAACCAGCTGCCAAAGTACCTCTCAATGATTTATGATGTGTCCTGATGATGGAGCACACACTGATCAGAGAGTGATTAATATTATTGTCATAAATGGAAAGGAATGGGCAACCTGCCAAGGAAATTTGTCTGTGAAAGCAGAAGACCAATGCACCAGGAATGACTCAGTAACATGAGACTGATTTAAAGCATGGATTCAGTGGAGATTTTTATTAAAGATAAGATTCCTCCAGGGAAAAGGGTTTTCATAAGACAGGGAGGCCTCAGAGTAAAGTATTTGGAAGGGAAGAGGACATGACAGACAGAATGGATTTTTAGGGACTACTTGCTTTCCAGCCATTCAATTTGGGGATATGTATTTATTTCAGAGCTTTGATTATTATATGATTATTACTAACAGAAAGCCAAAATAGTATGAAGCCTGTTATTGTAAAGGTGCTAAATCTATCCTTTGTAATGCTTCTGATGTGTTCAGTGCTTCAGAAGCCAGAAGATACCCACAATAAAAAGGGAATTTATAACATCATGGTAGGTGTGAATTGTGGATGAATTACTAGACACACCAATACGAAACAAAACGAGGGACAACTAGTACCTAAAAATCAGTCTATTGAGATAAGGAGAAAAAAAATGGTATGCACAAAAAAACCATTCAGATCACTGTAACAAAATTTAGGTCCTTCTTTCTGGAAATAGCAACAGTGATTTTATTGGTATTATGTAGGAAGTAAGACATACAGTGTGGAAATACAGGAAAACATTGAGTGAGAGAACAAGAAAACAAACAACTAAATTTAACAAGTTAGGTGTTGCAGACATTAATTACCTGGCTGCAGTCCCCAGGGCATGAGCTCTGGACATCTGGCAAAGAGCAACAAAACTGTGCTTGCAGCCTCCCTTTTCTTACATATTTATTCATATCTCAGTCTTGATCTTTGCTTGGCTGTAGCATAATGGACATTTTTCATGGATAAAGCAGGCCTAATAGCTAAGAAATACCTCAACAGGGCTTCAGAACAAACAAATGGTAAGACAATTTTTTGAGAAACTGGCATTACTTCTGAAAGGAGAGCATAGAGGATGTGAAAATTGTATGGAATCTTTCTCAGCTGGTAGAATGCCATGGGCACATTTAAACTAGTTCCATACAGATGGGCAAATCCTGAATTCCTTTCTGAATATTATGCAGAGATATGCCTCTTGCTCTACTACATAGGAATACAGTCCAAGCAGAGACTTTGGCATTTGTCTCTTTCCTCCTTCCAGCTGTTATTTTTTCTAATAGATTGAGAAGTTTCTGTAGCACTAAAACAGAATAAATAGCATTGTCTTATAAGAGCTTTCTATCTACACTTTAGTATTTGGCTTTGGCAAACAGAGTGGGATCCCTAGATCATACACCACAGCATACAGAGAGAGCACTAATGGTAGTACTGATCACTTCTCAGAGCACACAGGGATAGCACTCGTGGTACTACTGATCACTTCTCCAGCTCTGGAAAGAAAAAAAGCCAGTAAAGAAGTGCCCACAGAAGAGTGCCCTCTGGGTAGAAAAGAGAAGCAATCAGCAAACCTTTGCCCCAAGGGGAGTCATAAAGTGCCTCAACTACAGAACGAGTTGTAATAATCAGATGTAATTCAGTAAAAGTCCATGGCAAAGGCTCAGCAGATGTCCACTATTAAGATGAGGGCTGTTGGAAAGAAAACCGAAAGACACAAATGCTTGTCCTGGCTTTCAGGATGAAAATGTCAGCTTAAGAGACAGACAAGGAAACCCTGAGCCTGGTAAGGGAAGAGGGTTCAGCACAAGTCTTTTGAACTGTTTGAACCTCCAAGTCTTGCAAATAGGCCACTAAATATGCAATTAAAATTCACCTCCCCCATAGAAGAAACCCTGGAATAGCTAAAGACATCAGAACTGGTCACACAGAGACTGAGTCACACAAAAATGAATAGACTTCCTCCAGGGGAATCAGTTAGTCGATCTACCAGATCTGTAATGATTTATTTATAACAAACAATAAGAGAAAATAGATGTAAAATATTTACACTTAAATACCAGATTATAAAACGAAATGCTTATGAAATCCGAGCTCAATGGTAACATTTAGAAAAGGTGTCTGAATCAAGAACTTGATATTTTTAGTTACATTTAGAGATCACAGGTATTTTTTAAATGGGTAGGTTGAGTGCTTTGGCCTGAAGTAATCTATCTATGTGATATCCTGAACTTCCCCCCTCCCCTGTGGAACACAACTCAATCACCATTGAGGTCATTGGCAGTGCCCTAAAATAAAGCAGATATTTTCCTGTCATCTTAATTTAAGTGCTGCTCTAATATTTCTGGGGGAGAAGGAACATCTTATGTATTCCACATATCAACAAGAATAGCATTTCTGTCTTTTGATTCCCTTAAAATGTTTTACAGTCTTTGGTTTTCCTTTGCATCTTGCTGTAAGAATAAGAACACTTGGACTTTTCTACCTTCAAACCCATGGCCATGTTCTCCAAAGAAAGTATCTAGTGCTTCTGAAGTATTTATAAAAGAGGCAAGACCTTGTGGTTTAGAGAAGGCACACACATTGTCCCTCAAAAGATACAGCAATATCAAACATAGCTTCTGATATTAATGAAACATGAGGTCAACACAACCAACAGCATCTAACACTGATGGGTTCAGTCCTACTTTCTAACAAAATGAGACTTACACTTCTTTGTGTGTGTGTGTGTTCATTTCCTTTCATAATCACTTTTGAACCCATTTTGGCCCAATTTGGCAGAAACATAAATGTGCCAGAATCATGAATTCCCTACAATTTTCAGAAAAATAATTTACCAAAAGCAGTGTTGTAAAGGAAAATAAAAGAGGCACAATAAGGAAGAAGGAAAAGGCATGTTGATGACGTGGCAAAAACTAATTATGCTGACAGGAAAGCATTGGAGAAAATGCAAGGGAGGACCTGAGTTCTCATAGATCCTGACCAGGATCCTGATGTAAGGAAAGGACAGCAGAAAACCGGGGTTACTGAGGACAGGAAGCTTCAGGGAGTCAGGTGCATTCATTAACAGCTGGACTCGATTACCTCAGAAGTCTTTTCCAAGCTTTATGATTCTATGTTTCTGTGCTCACAGTACAAGCAATGTTTGATTTTATTTTATGAATACAATGATGGGAGTATTTTTATTAAAATATTAGTCATTTGAAGACATGCTAGCATTGTTTTCTTGGGTTAGTGTTATCTGACGCAGATGTAAATGTGTGACGTAAGAAACCTGCGCAGATTTCATATTTTCCTGTTTTGGATCCGTATTGGAGACAGTGCTTTTTATGCTAATTCCAGGGAAATCCAAGAGATTAAATTAATTACATTCAGTTTTGAATTCATGTGATGGTTGTCAGCTTGTCAAGAAATGAAACTAAAGAAGAAAATACGGGATGAATGAAAGTCTCCCTCAGATGCAAAGCACGGTTCTTTCTTGGGGAAAGCACGATAGACTCCACTAATGCCAAACATCAACTAAACACATTCTTCCTCCTTATTTACTTTTTGCTACAGCTATACTCATTGTCTCAATATCCTTCTACAGGGAAAAGTTGTGGTTTAGCACTTGAAAATACCCAAGTGTCCACAAGTAAACTATATTTGTGGCTATATATTCTAATTACAGTTATATGTACGTCTTTCTCCTTAGAGAAACAACTTCACATGTAAAAGAATCTACGTTCATTCTTCCTACACACCATTTAATGTATTTTGAGTTAATTTAGTCTATTGAAAAATCAATATTTATCTTAAAGAAGGATAACCAAAAAAAAATTGAGGCACATCAAAACTGAGTGAAAATTTTAAATTGTAATAACAGTCTCAGACCCAACATGGTAGTCCAGAGCCTGCTCCACTACCTCAGATGTCAGTTTGCTGTTGTACTAAGCACCATTATTTTCCAAATATCTATTATGAGTTCTGTTGAGCTGTTTTCTCCCACCAGGAACAGTTTCCTGATCAAATGATTATCTGATGTTACTTTTGGTATCTCTTTAAGTGTTCTTCTAGCCAGTGAAAGCATATAGTAGATTTAAGACCTGTTCAGATCTGGGCAACTTGTGATCTGAATCAATGGAAATTCCTCCCCAAACTTCTCTTAATAAATTTTAAAATAATGCTAAGAAACAAGTCAACAGAAAATAAAGGACTACTGCAGCCTTATAAAATCTGCTTCTGATTTTCTAATCCTTGAGATAAAAAGTCACCATAATACAGTCTTCAATTTCTACATTTCTCATGAGGTTTCTCATGCAGTGGAAAGAGACCTGTCATTAAGACCAAACTGACTCTTGCATAAAAACCTTTTCTAAGCTGTTAAACAACCCAGTGATGGTCATCCTGGAATAATAATGGAATGACAGATTAATGATACAAAAAAATCGTTAATCATCACAGTAATAAAAGATAGGATAATGTTCTGCAGTGACAAATCCTTGGCTCAATTTTGTTGTGGGTGACTGCATCCCACTCACCAAGTGTTGCATAGTTGTCTTGGGCACTGAGAGAATTGTTACTGTGTCTGAGCCCCAGAGGTAGGTGCATTTCTGTGGTGTAACATGACAGATGGCTTCCAGTCCTTTGGGATCCTTTGCATGTAACTCATGGAACAGTACTGGAATTCGAAGGAACAGATGTTCCTGTAATATGTGGGACGAATATAAGCATCTCTATTTACTTTTAAGATAAATGTATTCAATGCTGTTAAATTTCTCCACAGATATCCCAGAAAAAAAAATTAAAAGTAGTACCATTGCTTTCACAATTCAAAAGGTATTTGCTACTGGGTGGATTTTTATTAGTTTGTTGGGGGTTTTTTAACAATCTATCTGCTAGTACTAAAAATGAACTAGATTTTAGACAGGAAAGGTAGGATGGAGGAAATAAATTAATCTTTTTGTAACATAGCAGAAAAATTTCCAGACATGGAGTAGTCCTATATAGTAACTGCAAATCATCTAGTGATTATTTTTTTCATTGTGAAATCTGCAATACCAATAGAACATAAAAATTGGCTGCAATTCTAGTCCTTTACCTAGTCATTTTACCACTAGAGGGCTGAAAGAACAGCTTCAACATGAGCTAGATTATTTGAAAATTAGGCTCTATTAGAATGAACACTAAGAATTTACATGCTTAGAAACAAGATATTCCTACATTAAAAACCAAGCAAACAAAACCCTGGAGTTTGGAGCATACCTTTAGAATATTTCATTATCTATGCTAGTGCAGAGATCCCTGAGCAAATTACCTCCAGTTTGGTTTAAAACTAGAAACCAGAAAAATGAGTGTGCAACTCCTGTTCTCGATCATGTTTCATTTCTTGTGCCTATTGGACTGCTGGAAAAGCAATGAAATAACAATCTAGCAACTGAATAAGGGCATCTGAAAGAGTAGTCCAATTTACAAGCTCTAAGCTGCCAGATATCACACTTAGCTGAAGCAGTGGAAAAGCTCAACTTTGCTTGACAAAGTCCGTGGCCGCTTTTATATCGTCTCTGTGGCCAGCTTCCTGCTAGATTTTTCTATTTGTCCCCGTGATCGTGGTTTGAAGTTCCAGATTTCTATTTCCAAAATGCAGAAGTTGGTTGAGAGGGACCATGTGAACGTGTAAGTTCAGCCCAGACACATGCGTTCTTTAGTGTATTTCAGTCCAAGCATGTTCTCTTTGGGACACAAAATAAGAAGGATAATTGTGTTGTTGTAGAAATACAGAGCCAAGATCTGATCCAACAGTTCAACTTCTGCCATGTTTGTTGTATGACATATAAATCCTCAATCTGGCCCACAGTTTGGGAAATTAAAATACCACTCAAGATGTAAGCATCACAGATCATGATGAAGCAGAAAGACGTTCCGTGAACTTCTAGTATTGCAGCACATTACAACTATTCCTGTCCACACCATTGTGTGATGTGCCTCTCAACAGGACAAACAATCACATTGTGCTCACAACCTAGGACTGGAGTTATAGGCACAGCCCATTCCATAAATATAGGTTTAGGCACGGATGGATAGGCCTCCAAAAGGCAAAATGATCTATAAAGTGTTGTCAACCCAACTTCACAGAGTTTTAACTTGGATTCAGGAATCTTTACAGCTTGGCATTCAAAATTCAGCATAGACACATCTTTAACATGTCAACACATGGACACTACATCTAAATCCTCAAAGTGATGTATTGTGCAGTTTTTCAAGGGACTTGTCCAGCTGTGAATCATGATGACTCTGGAGAATAAGACAAAAGCCTGCCAAAGTTGTTCAGGAAGTGATCCTTGCAAATTTTAAGGGAGAATGAGAAAATTCCTGGTTTAAAACAATCTTTTTCTCACATTGTTCTGCTTAAGTCAAGGTTTGGCACAAGATTTTATTTCAATGTTCTCTTTTAATGATTGAATTTTTTTTCAATAAATAGCTTACTGAAAAAGAGTTTACAAAGCTGTTGCTTCTTCCAGAAAACCTTCTTTCTGGTGGCCTGGCAAGCATGATGATTGTTTTGGCATTGCTGTGTAATTTTGCAGTTCCATAGTCCCAAAGAAGGTAAAAAATTGCTTTGTTCTTCAGATGACATCAAATTCCATTGGATTTAGTGGACAGCTACCGTAAATAGGAGTAATAATTGGATCACAATTCATAATTTTTGAGGCCTGTTTATGCTATCTTCGGTACCAGAAGTCTGTATTACATACAGGGAGTTAATGGCATAACTAAGATTTTAAGCACATAGTTTTTTTGCTGAAGATGACACAGTATTATTAAGAGCAGTGTTTTGTCGCCTTTCAGTAAACAGGAATAACAAAATGTCTTAGATTTTGTATGTATGATGATATGAATTTAAAGTAACACATGTATGCTTGTTTTTCAATATGGATCCTAAAATGTATGTTCATTTATAAATTCTGCTTGCATGACACTTGGGAAAGAGAAAATTCATTTTGCAGCGAATCAACAGAAAAGATAAGGTCAAAAATGGAATTTAAATAATTACTATTTTAAAATCACTGGTATGTACCATGATGAAAATTTTAGCTTACTGTGTAGTTTTCTTCAGAAAGACTAAAACTTAGAGAGAAGGAATTCATATTGGTGTATTGACTTTGAGCTTCTCTAAAAGAGTTGTACGACATTTAGGCACTATTCTGAAGATTATCGTAGAAAATTTTGAGATCAGCTACATAGCAATAAGCAAAAATGAGCTGAGATCAGATACATAACAATAACAAAAAATGAGCTAAGAACCACATCTGTAATTCTTCATCTCTGAAAGATATTAACTTCTTGAAATAATTCAGTTCAAAATTTGTAAAAACAAACCATTTATAGAAATAAAAGGGCAGGCAAGGATTCAATCCTTTAGCCTTCACACTAGCAAAAGTTAAAGAAAATCCAATGAGGTGAAGAAAATTGTATTTAATTGCAAGTTTTCAGGATGAAACAATAAGTTTTCTGTTCTATGTGAAAAGCACAGACATCTGCACCATCTTGGATTACACCATATCATCCCACAGATATTGTTAGAGCCATTTCAGAGCAGCATTTTTTACTGGGCAACTTTTGGCTGAATCTCTTTCCTCCTGGTCAATATGTGAACATTTAGCAGTGATCATCTGGACTAGAACGTTCTGCATAATTTCCTATTTTCCTTTACTGCTGACACTAGTGGAAAGAGCTCGTTCTGATTTCACTGAAGTTTGAGTGAACTTTTGTGAGTGAAGTCTGTCTGTGACAGGTGTTTATTATAAAAATAATTATTGATAACAATTTTGATTAATGTTATGTGCTGTTTCTTCTAGAAATGGCTTATTCTACCAAGGTTAAATACTTAATATGTTTAAGAAGCTGACAAGACTGTACAAACTTTGTACAACTAGTGAGATTGGGTTGCTCTCATGTGAAGCCAAACCAGCTGAGGCTGATCAGGACATGACTCAGTAATATCTAGATGTATCATCTGATAGACATAAAATTTCTATTTCAGATAGCTACAGCAGAGCCTAATCACTATAGGATTTTACTGTTCCAGGGTTGCTTGCTATTTTGCCTATCGTATGCAATTAAGGACTAACTAATTCCCCTCTACTGAGAGAAACAACCAGGAATGTGCCATCTGGACTTTTCTTCTCCATTTTGGTGTGATATGAAAAATTATTTATCTTTCCCAAATCAATCATCATTTATTTATTAAATGCTATTGTTTTGCTAATAATTATTGCTGCTGCTTAGTAGCCATAGCATCAAAGCCATGCCAGTGCTGAGCTTTCTAAAAAAAGGGCCAGAGCTCCTTGCACAGTGTAAATAAACACAGCACCCTTGCCCTGCAGGCTTTACAGCCTCAAATTCCAGCTCAGAAAAGGGCTCAGTACCTTTCTGAAAGGCTTGAATTACAGAATCCAATCCCATTTAATGCATCCCTGCAAAACAATATTCTGTTCCTGCTGCCTCTCAGAAAAATCTATTAATATGGGTTTCCTTTGTGCATCTGCAATGGCACAGTGGAGCCATGATACACTGGGAAGACGTGCTTATGTAACTGTGCAGCTTTTCCTCTTCTGGGAAAAATCCTTTCAGATTTGCAATGGCAGTGACAATGCTGCAAACCACATCCAATAGCTACCGTGATGTAGAAATCAGGGCTGAGTTACGACGCTAATTAGCAACATTTCAATTAAATATCGTTTATTTATAGTTTATTTTCTACTTTAGTACTTTGCCGTTCTTTTACAATTTTGAAAGGAGATATTGAAATTTTACATTGATCAGTCATCATGGGAATTTCAGTATTAAAATAATTGGTCTCGTAGAAATGTGCTTTGGCGCTGTAAAACTTCATTAACCCTCCAGCAGAGGGCAACATCTGAAAAAAGTATTTCTATAAATCCAAAGAGCAGTTGCTTTTAGGATATTGCAACTACAACGTATGTTTTCATCAGGGAATCTTCCCCAACTGGGCTAGTGAAGTAGCTTAATAATTTTAGAAGGACTTGTTTAAAACACAAGTTATATATATTTTTTTTTAAGTAGCACATTACAGAAACTTTAAGATTAAAATGAAACCTAAGAGAAATATAATGGTTACAACTTAGAAAGAAATACCGATTTTCGCATCTTCAATTTTCTTCAAAGAGATAAAAGTTTATTATTATTAGATTCTGGAAGGAAAAGTAATTCTGTTCAGAATATGTTCAGTTCATTCCAGTGCTGTAAATACCAGAAATCAAGGTTGAGTGTTACAGTGGCCTACTCAGAGGCTTGAAAGCGGAGGACAAAAAAAGAGATGGAAAATATTAAATGCTTTAGAGAAAGCAGTCACTAATGGATTCCTAACGCGGTCTAAAACAAGCTGTGTGAGTAAACGTGGATATAGAGACAAACACACCTTTGGATCGGGCGTTACCTGCTTATAGCATTACCGCAGCATCGTTGCGGCTGTGCCCGGGTTGCCCGGGAGCGGGGCTGGCAGCACGAAGGCCACGTCCTTCCCGCACCCATGCCCGCTCCGAGGAGCAGCGGCGCTCGGCCAGGGCGCGGCCGCGGGGGCGCGGCGCTGGCCGCGGTGCTGAAGGG